>JAJUPC010000146.1:600000-797755 GCA_023614405.1 Avena insularis | reverse complement strand
GATCCATTAGAGTAATTGCATGTGTGTTATTTCCACAAACCACACATGGATCAACCACTAGAGTCATTGCATGTGTGTTATTTCCACAAACCACACATGGATCAACCACTAGAGTCATTGCATGTGTGTTCTTTCCACAAACTACACATGGATCAAGCAGTGTCATTGCATGTGTGTTCTTTCCACAAACCACATATGGATCAACCAGTGGTCATTGCATGTGTGTTCTTTTCACAAACCACATATGGATCAACCAGTGGTCATTGCATGTGTGTTCTTTCCACAAACCACATATGGATCAACCAGAGTCATTGCGTGTGTGTTCTTTTCCACAAACCACATATGGATCAACAAGTGGTCATTGCATGTGTGTTCTTTCCACAAACTACACATGGATCAACCAGTGGTCACTGTATGTGTGTTCTTTTCCATAAACCACTTATGGATCCACTAGACTCATTGCATGTGTGTTCTTTTCCACAAACAACTTATGGATCAACCAATGGTCATTGCATGTGTGTTCTTTTCACAAACTACATGTGGACCCACTAGAGTAATTGTATGTGTGTTCTTATACTAAAGCTAGCACTAGAGTCATTGCATGTGTGTTCTTTCCACAAACCACATATGGATCAACCAGTGGTCATTGCATGTGTGTTATTTTCCACAAACCACATATGGATCAACCAGTGGTCATTGCATGTGTGTTCTTTCCACAAACCACACATGGATCAACCAGTGGTCATTGCATGTGTGTTCTTTCCACAAACCACATATGGATCCATTAGAGTCATTGCATGTGTGTTATTTCCACAAACCACACATGGATCAACCACTAGAGTCATTGCATGTGTGTTATTTCCACAAACCACACATGGATCAACCACTAGAGTCATTGCATGTGTGTTCTTTCCACAAACCACACATGGATCAAGCAGTGTCATTGCATGTGTGTTCTTTCCACAAACCACATATGGATCAACCAGTGGTCATTGCATGTGTGTTCTTTTCACAAACCACATATGGATCAACCAGTGCTCATTGCATGTGTGTTCTTTCCACAAACCACATATGGATCAACCAGAGTCATTGCATGTGTGTTCTTTTCCACAAACCACATATGGATCAACAAGTGGTCATT
The DNA here is from genome assembly GCA_023614405.1 of Avena insularis. Lineage (NCBI taxonomy): Eukaryota > Viridiplantae > Streptophyta > Magnoliopsida > Poales > Poaceae > Avena > Avena insularis. The sequence goes on along the minus strand of JAJUPC010000146.1, from coordinate 796,614 downwards.
GCATGTGTGTTCTTTCCACAAACCACTCATGGATCAACCAGTGGTCATTCTATGTGTGTTCTTTTCCATAAACCACTTATGGATCCATTAGAGTCATTGCATGTGTGTTATTTCCACAAACCACACATGGATCAACCACTAGAGTCATTGCATGTGTGTTATTTCCACAAACCACACATGGATCAACCACTAGAGTCATTGCATGTGTGTTCTTTCCACAAACCACACATGGATCAAGCAGTGTCATTGCATGTGTGTTCTTTCCACAAACCACATATGGATCAACCAGTGGTCATTGCATGTGTGTTCTTTTCACAAACCACATATGGATCAACCAGTGGTCATTGCATGTGTGTTCTTTCCACAAACCACATATGGATCAACCAGAGTCATTGCATGTGTGTTCTTTCCACAAACCACATATGGATCAACCAGTGGTCATTGCATATGTGTTCTTTCCACAAACCACACATGGATCAACCAGTGGTCATTGCATGTGTGTTCTTTTCCATAAACCACTTATGGATCCACTAGAGTCATTGCATGTGTGTTCTTTCCACAAACCACACATGGATCAACCAGTGTCATTGCATGTGTGTTCTTTCCACAAACCACATATGGATCAACCAGTGGTCATTGCATGTGTGTTCTTTTCACAAACCACATATGGATCAACCAGTGCTCATTGCATGTGTGTTCTTTCCACAAACCACATATGGATCAACCAGAGTCATTGCATGTGTGTTCTTTTCCACAAACCACATATGGATCAACAAGTGGTCATTGCATGTGTGTTCTTTCCACAAACCACTCATGGATCAACCAGTGGTCATTCTATGTGTGTTCTTTTCCATAAACCACTTATGGATCCATTAGAGTCATTGCATGTGTGTTATTTCCACAAACCACACATGGATCAACCACTAGAGTCATTGCATGTGTGTTATTTCCACAAACCACACATGGATCAACCACTAGAGTCATTGCATGTGTGTTCTTTCCACAAACCACACATGGATCAAGCAGTGTCATTGCATGTGTGTTCTTTCCACAAACCACATATGGATCAACCAGTGGTCATTGCATGTGTGTTCTTTTCACAAACCACATATGGATCAACCAGTGGTCATTGCATGTGTGTTCTTTCCACAAACCACATATGGATCAACCAGAGTCATTGCATGTGTGTTCTTTCCACAAACCACATATGGATCAACCAGTGGTCATTGCATATGTGTTCTTTCCACAAACCACACATGGATCAACCAGTGGTCATTGCATGTGTGTCCTTTTCCATAAACCACTTATGGCTCCATTACGGTCATTGCATGTGTGTTATTTCCACAAGCCACACATGGATCAACCACTAGAGTCATTGCATGTGTGTTATTTCCACAAACCACACATGGATCAACCACTAGAGTCATTGCATGTGTGTTCTTTCCACAAACCACACATGGATCAAGCAGTGTCATTGCATGTGTGTTCTTTCCACAAACCACATATGGATCAACCAGTGGTCATTGCATGTGTGTTCTTTTCACAAACCACATATGGATCAACCAGTGGTCATTGCATGTGTGTTCTTTCCACAAACCACATATGGATCAACCAGAGTCATTGCGTGTGTGTTCTTTTCCACAAACCACATATGGATCAACAAGTGGTCATTGCATGTGTGTTCTTTCCACAAACCACACATGGATCAACCAGTGGTCACTGTATGTGTGTTCTTTTCCATAAACCACTTATGGATCCACTAGACTCATTGCATGTGTGTTCTTTTCCACAAACAACTTATGGATCAACCAATGGTCATTGCGTGTGTTCTTTTCACAAACTACATGTGGACCCACTAGAGTAATTGTATGTGTGTTCTTATACTAAAGCTAGCACTAGAGTCATTGCATGTGTGTTCTTTCCACAAACCACATATGGATCAACCAGTGGTCATTGCATGTGTGTTATTTTCCACAAACCACATATGGATCAACCAGTGGTCATTGCATGTGTGTTCTTTCCACAAACCACACATGGATCAACCAGTGGTCATTGCATGTGTGTTCTTTCCCATAAACCACTTATGGATCCATTAGAGTCATTGCATGTGTGTTATTTCCACAAACCACACATGGATCAACCACTAGAGTCATTGCATGTGTGTTATTTCCACAAACCACACATGGATCAACCACTAGAGTCATTGCATGTGTGTTCTTTCCACAAACCACACATGGATCAAGCAGTGTCATTGCATGTGTGTTCTTTCCACAAACCACATATGGATCAACCAGTGGTCATTGCATGTGTGTTCTTTTCACAAACCACATATGGATCAACCAGTGCTCATTGCATGTGTGTTCTTTCCACAAACCACATATGGATCAACCAGAGTCATTGCATGTGTGTTCTTTTCCACAAACCACATATGGATCAACAAGTGGTCATTGCATGTGTGTTCTTTCCACAAACCACTCATGGATCAACCAGTGGTCATTCTATGTGTGTTCTTTTCCATAAACCACTTATGGATCCATTAGAGTCATTGCATGTGTGTTATTTCCACAAACCACACATGGATCAACCACTAGAGTCATTGCATGTGTGTTATTTCCACAAACCACACATGGATCAACCACTAGAGTCATTGCATGTGTGTTCTTTCCACAAACCACACATGGATCAAGCAGTGTCATTGCATGTGTGTTCTTTCCACAAACCACATATGGATCAACCAGTGGTCATTGCATGTGTGTTCTTTTCACAAACCACATATGGATCAACCAGTGGTCATTGCATGTGTGTTCTTTCCACAAACCACATATGGATCAACCAGAGTCATTGCATGTGTGTTCTTTCCACAAACCACATATGGATCAACCAGTGGTCATTGCATATGTGTTCTTTCCACAAACCACACATGGATCAACCAGTGGTCATTGCATGTGTGTTCTTTTCCATAAACCACTTATGGATCCATTAGAGTCATTGCATGTGTGTTATTTCCACAAACCACACATGGATCAACCACTAGAGTCATTGCATGTGTGTTATTTCCACAAACCACACATGGATCAACCACTAGAGTCATTGCATGTGTGTTCTTTCCACAAACCACACATGGATCAAGCAGTGTCATTGCATGTGTGTTCTTTCCACAAACCACATATGGATCAACCAGTGGTCATTGCATGTGTGTTCTTTTCACAAACCACATATGGATCAACCAGTGGTCATTGCATGTGTGTTCTTTCCACAAACCACATATGGATCAACCAGAGTCATTGCATGTGTGTTCTTTCCACAAACCACATATGGATCAACAAGTGGTCATTGCATGTGTGTTCTTTCCACAAACCACACATGGATCAACCAGTGGTCATTGCATGTGTGTTCTTTTCCATAAACCACTTATGGATCCATTAGAGTCATTGCATGTGTGTTATTTCCACAAACCACACATGGATCAACCACTAGAGTCATTGCATGTGTGTTATTTCCACAAACCACACATGGATCAACCACTAGAGTCATTGCATGTGTGTTCTTTCCACAAACCACACATGGATCAAGCAGTGTCATTGCATGTGTGTTCTTTCCACAAACCACATATGGATCAACCAGTGGTCATTGCATGTGTGTTCTTTTCACAAACCACATATGGATCAACCAGTGGTCATTGCATGTGTGTTCTTTCCACAAACCACATATGGATCAACCAGAGTCATTGTGTGTGTTCTTTTCCACAAACCACATATGGATCAACAAGTGGTCATTGCATGTGTGTTCTTTCCACAAACCACACATGGATCAACCAGTGGTCATTGTATGTGTGTTCTTTTCCATAAACCACTTATGGATCCACTAGACTCATTGCATGTGTGTTCTTTTCCACAAACAACTTATGGATCAACCAATGGTCATTGCATGTGTGTTCTTTTCACAAACTACATGTGGACCCACTAGAGTAATTGTATGTGTGTTCTTATACTAAAGCTAGCACTAGAGTCATTGCATGTGTGTTCTTTCCACAAACCACATATGGATCAACCAGTGGTCATTGCATGTGTGTTATTTTCCACAAACCACATATGGATCAACCAGTGGTCATTGCATGTGTGTTCTTTCCACAAACCACACATGGATCAACCAGTGGTCATTGCATGTGTGTTCTTTCCCATAAACCACTTATGGATCCATTAGAGTCATTGCATGTGTGTTATTTCCACAAACCACACATGGATCAACCACTAGAGTCATTGCATGTGTGTTATTTCCACAAACCACACATGGATCAACCACTAGAGTCATTGCATGTGTGTTCTTTCCACAAACCACACATGGATCAAGCAGTGTCATTGCATGTGTGTTCTTTCCACAAACCACATATGGATCAACCAGTGGTCATTGCATGTGTGTTCTTTTCACAAACCACATATGGATCAACCAGTGCTCATTGCATGTGTGTTCTTTCCACAAACCACATATGGATCAACCAGAGTCATTGCATGTGTGTTCTTTTCCACAAACCACATATGGATCAACAAGTGGTCATTGCATGTGTGTTCTTTCCACAAACCACTCATGGATCAACCAGTGGTCATTCTATGTGTGTTCTTTTCCATAAACCACTTATGGATCCATTAGAGTCATTGCATGTGTGTTATTTCCACAAACCACACATGGATCAACCACTAGAGTCATTGCATGTGTGTTATTTCCACAAACCACACATGGATCAACCACTAGAGTCATTGCATGTGTGTTCTTTCCACAAACCACACATGGATCAAGCAGTGTCATTGCATGTGTGTTCTTTCCACAAACCACATATGGATCAACCAGTGGTCATTGCATGTGTGTTCTTTTCACAAACCACATATGGATCAACCAGTGGTCATTGCATGTGTGTTCTTTTCCACAAACCACATATGGATCAACCAGAGTCATTGCATGTGTGTTCTTTCCACAAACCACATATGGATCAACCAGTGGTCATTGCATATGTGTTCTTTCCACAAACCACACATGGATCAACCAGTGGTCATTGCATGTGTGTTCTTTTCCATAAACCACTTATGGATCCATTAGAGTCATTGCATGTGTGTTATTTCCACAAACCACACATGGATCAACCACTAGAGTCATTGCATGTGTGTTATTTCCACAAACCACACATGGATCAACCACTAGAGTCATTGCATGTGTGTTCTTTCCACAAACCACACATGGATCGAGCAGTGTCATTGCATGTGTGTTCTTTCCACAAACCACATATGGATCAACCAGTGGTCATTGCATGTGTGTTCTTTCCACAAACCACATATGGATCAACCAGAGTCATTGCGTGTGTGTTCTTTTCCACAAACCACATATGGATCAACAAGTGGTCATTGCATGTGTGTTCTTTCCACAAACCACACATGGATCAACCAGTGGTCACTGTATGTGTGTTCTTTTCCATAAACCACTTATGGATCCACTAGAATCATTGCATGTGTGTTTTTTTGCACAAACAACTTATGGATCAACCAATGGTCATTGCGTGTGTGTTCTTTTCACAAACTACATGTGGACCCACTAGAGTAATTGTATGTGTGTTCTTATACTAAAACTAGCACTAGAGTCATTGCATGTGTGTTCTTTCCACAAACCACATATGGATCAATCAGTGGTCATTGCATGTGTGTTATTTTCCACAAACCACATATGGATCAACCAGTGGTCATTGCATGTGTGTTCTTTCCACAAACCACACATGGATCAACCAGTGGTCATTGCATGTGTGTTCTTTTCCATAAACCACTTATGGATCCATTAGAGTCATTGCATGTGTGTTATTTCCACAAACCACACATGGATAAACCACTAGAGTCATTGCATGTGTGTTATTTCCACAAACCACACATGGATCAACCACTAGAGTCATTGCATGTGTGTTCTTTCCACAAACCACACATGGATCAAGCAGTGTCATTGCATGTGTGTTCTTTCCACAAACCACATATGGATCAACCAGTGGTCATTGCATGTGTGTTCTTTTCACAAACCACATATGGATCAACCAGTGGTCATTGCATGTGTGTTCTTTCCACAAACCACATATGGATCAACCAGAGTCATTGCATGTGTGTTCTTTCCACAAACCACATATGGATCAACAAGTGGTCATTGCATGTGTGTTCTTTCCACAAACCACACATGGATCAACCAGTGGTCATTGCATGTGTGTTCTTTTCCATAAACCACTTATGGATCCATTAGAGTCATTGCATGTGTGTTATTTCCACAAACCACACATGGATCAACCACTAGAGTCATTGCATGTGTGTTATTTCCACAAACCACACATGGATCAACCACTAGAGTCATTGCATGTGTGTTCTTTCCACAAACCACACATGGATCAGGAACTGTCATTGCATGTGTGTTCTTTCCACAAACCACATATGGATCAACCAGTGGTCATTGCATGTGTGTTCTTTTCACAAACCACATATGGATCAACCAGTGGTCATTGCATGTGTGTTCTTTCCACAAACCACATATGGATCAACCAGAGTCATTGCGTGTGTGTTCTTTTCCACAAACCACATATGGATCAACAAGTGGTCATTGCATGTGTGTTCTTTCCACAAACCACACATGGATCAACCAGTGGTCATTGTATGTGTGTTCTTTTCCATAAACCACTTATGGATCCACTAGACTCATTGCATGTGTGTTCTTTTCCACAAACAACTTATGGATCAACCAATGGTCATTGCGTGTGTGTTCTTTTCACAAACTACATGTGGACCCACTAGAGTAATTGTATGTGTGTTCTTATACTAAAGCTAGCACTAGAGTCATTGCATGTGTGTTCTTTCCACAAACCACATATGGATCAACCAGTGGTCATTGCATGTGTGTTATTTTCCACAAACCACATATGGATCAACCAGTGGTCATTGCATGTGTGTTCTTTCCACAAACCACACATGGATCAACCAGTGGTCATTGCATGTGTGTTCTTTTCCATAAACCACTTATGGATCCATTAGAGTCATTGCATGTGTGTTATTTCCACAAACCACACATGGATCAACCACTAGAGTCATTGCATGTGTGTTATTTCCACAAACCACACATGGATCAACCACTAGAGTCATTGCATGTGTGTTCTTTCCACAAACCACACATGGATCAAGCAGTGTCATTGCATGTGTGTTCTTTCCACAAACCACATATGGATCAACCAGTGGTCATTGCATGTGTGTTCTTTTCACAAACCACATATGGATCAACCAGTGGTCATTGCATGTGTGTTCTTTCCACAAACCACATATGGATCAACCAGAGTCATTGCATGTGTGTTCTTTCCACAAACCACATATGGATCAACAAGTGGTCATTGCATGTGTGTTCTTTCCACAAACCACACATGGATCAACCAGTGGTCATTGCATGTGTGTTCTTTTCCATAAACCACTTATGGATCCATTAGAGTCATTGCATGTGTGTTATTTCCACAAACCACACATGGATCAACCACTAGAGTAATTGCATGTGTGTTATTTCCACAAACCACACATGGATCAACCACTAGAGTCATTGCATGTGTGTTCTTTCCACAAACCACACATGGATCGAGCAGTGTCATTGCATGTGTGTTCTTTCCACAAACCACATATGGATCAACCAGTGGTCATTGCATGTGTGTTCTTTTCACAAACCACATATGGATCAACCAGTGGTCATTGCATGTGTGTTCTTTCCACAAGCCACATATGGATCAACCAGAGTCATTCCGTGTGTGTTCTTTTCCACAAACCACATATGGATCAACAAGTGGTCATTGCATGTGTGTTCTTTCCACAAACTACACATGGATCAACCAGTGGTCACTGTATGTGTGTTCTTTTCCATAAACCACTTATGGATCCACTAGACTCATTGCATGTGTGTTCTTTTCCACAAACAACTTATGGATCAACCAATGGTCATTGCGTGTGTGTTCTTTTCACAAACTACATGTGGACCCACTAGAGTAATTGTATGTGTGTTCTTATACTAAAGCTAGCACTAGAGTCATTGCATGTGTGTTCTTTCCACAAACCACATATGGATCAACCAGTGGTCATTGCATGTGTGTTATTTTCCACAAACCACATATGGATCAACCAGTGGTCATTGCATGTGTGTTCTTTCCACAAACCACACATGGATCAACCAGTGGTCATTGCATGTGTGTTCTTTCCCATAAACCACTTATGGATCCATTAGAGTCATTGCATGTGTGTTATTTCCACAAACCACACATGGATCAACCACTAGAGTCATTGCATGTGTGTTATTTCCACAAACCACACATGGATCAACCACTAGAGTCATTGCATGTGTGTTCTTTCCACAAACCACACATGGATCAAGCAGTGTCATTGCATGTGTGTTCTTTCCACAAACCACATATGGATCAACCAGTGGTCATTGCATGTGTGTTCTTTTCACAAACCACATATGGATCAACCAGTGCTCATTGCATGTGTGTTCTTTCCACAAACCACATATGGATCAACCAGAGTCATTGCATGTGTGTTCTTTTCCACAAACCACATATGGATCAACAAGTGGTCATTGCATGTGTGTTCCTTCCACAAACCACTCATGGATCAACCAGTGGTCATTCTATGTGTGTTCTTTTCCATAAACCACTTATGGATCCATTAGAGTCATTGCATGTGTGTTATTTCCACAAACCACACATGGATCAACCAGTGGTCATTGCATGTGTGTTCTTTCCACAAACCACTTATGGATCCATTAGAGTCATTGCATGTGTGTTATTTCCACAAACCACACATGGATCAACCACTAGAGTCATTGCATGTGTGTTATTTCCACAAACCACACATGGATCAACCACTAGAGTCATTGCATGTGTGTTCTTTCCACAAACCACACATGGATCAAGCAGTGTCATTGCATGTGTGTTCTTTCCACAAACCACATATGGATCAACCAGTGGTCATTGCATGTGTGTTCTTTTCACAAACCACATATGGATCAACCAGTGGTCATTGCATGTGTGTTCTTTCCACAAACCACATATGGATCAACCAGAGTCATTGCATGTGTGTTCTTTCCACAAACCACATATGGATCAACAAGTGGTCATTGCATGTGTGTTCTTTCCACAAACCACACATGGATCAACCAGTGGTCATTGCATGTGTGTTCTTTTCCATAAACCACTTATGGATCCATTAGAGTCATTGCATGTGTGTTATTTCCACAAACCACACATGGATCAACCACTAGAGTCATTGCATGTGTGTTATTTCCACAAACCACACATGGATCAACCACTAGAGTCATTGCATGTGTGTTCTTTCCACAAACCACACATGGATCAAGCAGTGTCATTGCATGTGTGTTCTTTCCACAAACCACATATGGATCAACCAGTGGTCATTGCATGTGTGTTCTTTTCACAAACCACATATGGATCAACCAGTGGTCATTGCATGTGTGTTCTTTCCACAAACCACATATGGATCAACCAGAGTCATTGCATGTGTGTTCTTTCCACAAACCACATATGGATCAACAAGTGGTCATTGCATGTGTGTTCTTTCCACAAACCACACATGGATCAACCAGTGGTCATTGCATGTGTGTTCTTTTCCATAAACCACTTATGGATCCATTAGAGTCATTGCATGTGTGTTATTTCCACAAACCACACATGGATCAACCACTAGAGTCATTGCATGTGTGTTATTTCCACAAACCACACATGGATCAACCACTAGAGTCATTGCATGTGTGTTCTTTCCACAAACCACACATGGATCAAGCAGTGTCATTGCATGTGTGTTCTTTCCACAAACCACATATGGATCAACCAGTGGTCATTGCATGTGTGTTCTTTTCACAAACCACATATGGATCAACCAGTGGTCATTGCATGTGTGTTCTTTCCACAAACCACATATGGATCAACCAGAGTCATTGCATGTGTGTTCTTTCCACAAACCACATATGGATCAACCAGTGGTCATTGCATATGTGTTCTTTCCACAAACCACACATGGATCAACCAGTGGTCATTGCATGTGTGTTCTTTTCCATAAACCACTTATGGATCCATTAGAGTCATTGCATGTGTGTTATTTCCACAAACCACACATGGATCAACCACTAGAGTCATTGCATGTGTGTTATTTCCACAAACCACACATGGATCAACCACTAGAGTCATTGCATGTGTGTTCTTTCCACAAACCACACATGGATCAAGCAGTGTCATTGCATGTGTGTTCTTTCCACAAACCACATATGGATCAACCAGTGGTCATTGCATGTGTGTTCTTTTCACAAACCACATATGGATCAACCAGTGGTCATTGCATGTGTGTTCTTTCCACAAACCACATATGGATCAACCAGAGTCATTGCGTGTGTGTTCTTTTCCACAAACCACATATGGATCAACAAGTGGTCATTGCATGTGTGTTCTTTCCACAAACCACACATGGATCAACCAGTGGTCACTGTATGTGTGTTCTTTTCCATAAACCACTTATGGATCCACTAGACTCATTGCATGTGTGTTCTTTTCCACAAACAACTTATGGATCAACCAATGGTCATTGCGTGTGTGTTCTTTTCACAAACTACATGTGGACCCACTAGAGTAATTGTATGTGTGTTCTTATACTAAAGCTAGCACTAGAGTCATTGCATGTGTGTTCTTTCCACAAACCACATATGGATCAACCAGTGGTCATTGCATGTGTGTTATTTTCCACAAACCACATATGGATCAACCAGTGGTCATTGCATGTGTGTTCTTTCCACAAACCACACATGGATCAACCAGTGGTCATTGCATGTGTGTTCTTTCCCATAAACCACTTATGGATCCATTAGAGTCATTGCATGTGTGTTATTTCCACAAACCACACATGGATCAACCACTAGAGTCATTGCATGTGTGTTATTTCCACAAACCACACATGGATCAACCACTAGAGTCATTGCATGTGTGTTCTTTCCACAAACCACACATGGATCAAGCAGTGTCATTGCATGTGTGTTCTTTCCACAAACCACATATGGATCAACCAGTGGTCATTGCATGTGTGTTCTTTTCACAAACCACATATGGATCAACCAGTGCTCATTGCATGTGTGTTCTTTCCACAAACCACATATGGATCAACCAGAGTCATTGCATGTGTGTTCTTTTCCACAAACCACATATGGATCAACAAGTGGTCATTGCATGTGTGTTCTTTCCACAAACCACTCATGGATCAACCAGTGGTCATTCTATGTGTGTTCTTTTCCATAAACCACTTATGGATCCATTAGAGTCATTGCATGTGTGTTATTTCCACAAACCACACATGGATCAACCACTAGAGTCATTGCATGTGTGTTATTTCCACAAACCACACATGGATCAACCACTAGAGTCATTGCATGTGTGTTCTTTCCACAAACCACACATGGATCAAGCAGTGTCATTGCATGTGTGTTCTTTCCACAAACCACATATGGATCAACCAGTGGTCATTGCATGTGTGTTCTTTTCACAAACCACATATGGATCAACCAGTGGTCATTGCATGTGTGTTCTTTCCACAAACCACATATGGATCAACCAGAGTCATTGCATGTGTGTTCTTTCCACAAACCACATATGGATCAACCAGTGGTCATTGCATATGTGTTCTTTCCACAAACCACACATGGATCAACCAGTGGTCATTGCATGTGTGTTCTTTTCCATAAACCACTTATGGATCCATTAGAGTCATTGCATGTGTGTTATTTCCACAAACCACACATGGATCAACCACTAGAGTCATTGCATGTGTGTTATTTCCACAAACCACACATGGATCAACCACTAGAGTCATTGCATGTGTGTTCTTTCCACAAACTACACATGGATCAACCAGTGGTCATTGCATGTGTGTTCTTTCCACAAACCACATATGGATCAACCAGTGGTCATTGCATGTGTGTTCTTTCCACAAACCACATATGGATCAACCAGAGTCATTGCGTGTGTGTTCTTTTCCACAAACCACATATGGATCAACAAGTGGTCATTGCATGTGTGTTCTTTCCACAAACCACACATGGATCAACCAGTGGTCATTGTATGTGTGTTCTTTTCCATAAACCACTTATGGATCCACTAGACTCATTGCATGTGTGTTCTTTTCCACAAACAACTTATGGATCAACCAATGGTCATTGCGTGTGTGTTCTTTTCACAAACTACATGTGGACCCACTAGAGTAATTGTATGTGTGTTCTTATACTAAAACTAGCACTAGAGTCATTGCATGTGTGTTCTTTCCACAAACCACATATGGATCAACCAGTGGTCATTGCATGTGTGTTATTTTCCACAAACCACATATGGATCAACCAGTGGTCATTGCATGTGTGTTCTTTCCACAAACCACACATGGATCAACCAGTGGTCATTGCATGTGTGTTCTTTTCCATAAACCACTTATGGATCCATTAGAGTCATTGCATGTGTGTTATTTCCACAAACCACACATGGATCAACCACTAGAGTCATTGCATGTGTGTTATTTCCACAAACCACACATGGATCAACCACTAGAGTCATTGCATGTGTGTTCTTTCCACAAACCACACATGGATCAAGCAGTGTCATTGCATGTGTGTTCTTTCCACAAACCACATATGGATCAACCAGTGGTCATTGCATGTGTGTTCTTTTCACAAACCACATATGGATCAACCAGTGGTCATTGCATGTGTGTTCTTTCCACAAACCACATATGGATCAACCAGAGTCATTGCATGTGTGTTCTTTCCACAAACCACATATGGATCAACAAGTGGTCATTGCATGTGTGTTCTTTCCGCAAACCACTCATGGATCAATCAGTGGTCATTCTATGTGTGTTCTTTTCCATAAACCACTTATGGATCCATTAGAGTCATTGCATGTGTGTTATTTCCACAAACCACACATGGATCAACCACTAGAGTCATTGCATGTGTGTTATTTCCACAAACCACACATGGATCAACCACTAGAGTCATTGCATGTGTGTTCTTTCCACAAACCACACATGGATCAAGCAGTGTCATTGCATGTGTGTTCTTTCCACAAACCACATATGGATCAACCAGTGGTCATTGCATGTGTGTTCTTTTCACAAACCACATATGGATCAACCAGTGGTCATTGCATGTGTGTTCTTTCCACAAACCACATATGGATCAACCAGAGTCATTGCATGTGTGTTCTTTCCACAAACCACATATGGATCAACCAGTGGTCATTGCATGTGTGTTATTTTCCACAAACCACATATGGATCAACCAGTGGTCATTGCATGTGTGTTCTTTCCACAAACCACTTATGGATCCACTAGAGTCATTGCATGTGTGTTATTTCCACAAACCACATATGGATCAACCAGTGGTCATTGCATGTGTGTTCTTTCCACAAACCACATATGGATCAACCAGTGGTCATTGCATGTGTGTTCTTTCCACAAACCACACATGGATCAACCAGTGGTCATTGCATGTGTGTTATTTCCACAAACCACACATGGATCAACCACTAGAGTCATTGCATGTGTGTTCTTTTCACAAACCACATATGGATCAACCAGTGGTCATTGCATGTGTGTTCTTTCCACAAGCCACATATGGATCAACCAGAGTCATTCCGTGTGTGTTCTTTCCTAAAACCACAGTCATTGCATGAAACCAACACTAGAGTCATTGCATGTGTGTTCTTTCCACAAACCACATATGGATTAACCAGTGTCATTGCATGTGTGTTCTTTCCACAAACCACACATGGATCAACCAGTGGTCATTGCATGTGTGTTCTTTTCCACAAACCACATATGGATCAACCAGTGGTCATTGCATGTGTGTTCTTTCCACAAACCACATATGGATCAACCAGAGTCATTGCATGTGTGTTCTTTCCACAAACCACATATGGATCAACCACTAGAGTCATTGCATGTGTGTTCTTTCCACAAACCACACATGGATCAACAAGAGTCATTGCATGTGTGTTCTTTTCACAAACCACATATGGATCAACCAGTGCTCATTGCATGTGTGTTCTTTCCACAAACCACATATGGATCAACCAGTGCTCATTGCATGTGTGTTCTTTCCACAAACCACATATGGATCAACCAGAGTCATTGCATGTGTGTTCTAATACTAAAGCTAGCACTAGAGTCATTGCATGTGTGTTCTTTCCACAAACCACATATGGATCAACCAGTGGTCATTGCATGTGTGTTATTTTCCACAAACCACATATGGATCAACCAGTGGTCATTGCATGTGTGTTCTTTCCACAAACCACACATGGATCAACCACTAGAGTCATTGCATGTGTGTTCTTTCCACAAACCACACATGGATCAAGCAGTGTCATTGCATGTGTGTTCTTTCCACAAACCACATATGGATCAACCAGTGGTCATTGCATGTGTGTTCTTTTCACAAACCACATATGGATCAACCAGTGCTCATTGCATGTGTGTTCTTTCCACAAACCACATATGGATCAACCAGAGTCATTGCATGTGTGTTCTTTTCCACAAACCACATATGGATCAACAAGTGGTCATTGCATGTGTGTTCTTTCCACAAACCACTCATGGATCAACCAGTGGTCATTCTATGTGTGTTCTTTTCCATAAACCACTTATGGATCCATTAGAGTCATTGCATGTGTGTTATTTCCACAAACCACACATGGATCAACCACTAGAGTCATTGCATGTGTGTTATTTCCACAAACCACACATGGATCAACCACTAGAGTCATTGCATGTGTGTTCTTTCCACAAACCACACATGGATCAAGCAGTGTCATTGCATGTGTGTTCTTTCCACAAACCACATATGGATCAACCAGTGGTCATTGCATGTGTGTTCTTTTCACAAACCACATATGGATCAACCAGTGGTCATTGCATGTGTGTTCTTTTCCACAAACCACATATGGATCAACCAGAGTCATTGCATGTGTGTTCTTTCCACAAACCACATATGGATCAACCAGTGGTCATTGCATATGTGTTCTTTCCACAAACCACACATGGATCAACCAGTGGTCATTGCATGTGTGTTCTTTTCCATAAACCACTTATGGATCCATTAGAGTCATTGCATGTGTGTTATTTCCACAAACCACACATGGATCAACCACTAGAGTAATTGCATGTGTGTTATTTCCACAAACCACACATGGATCAACCACTAGAGTCATTGCATGTGTGTTCTTTCCACAAACCACACATGGATCAAGCAGTGTCATTGCATGTGTGTTCTTTCCACAAACCACATATGGATCAACCAGTGGTCATTGCATGTGTGTTCTTTCCACAAACCACATATGGATCAACCAGAGTCATTGCGTGTGTGTTCTTTTCCACAAACCACATATGGATCAACAAGTGGTCATTGCATGTGTGTTCTTTCCACAAACCACACATGGATCAACCAGTGGTCACTGTATGTGTGTTCTTTTCCATAAACCACTTATGGATCCACTAGACTCATTGCATGTGTGTTCTTTTCCACAAACAACTTATGGATCAACCAATGGTCATTGCGTGTGTGTTCTTTTCACAAACTACATGTGGACCCACTAGAGTAATTGTATGTGTGTTCTTATACTAAAACTAGCACAAGAGTCATTTCATGTGTGTTCTTTCCACAAACCACATATGGATCAACCAGTGGTCATTGCATGTGTGTTATTTTCCACAAACCACATATGGATCAACCAGTGGTCATTGCATGTGTGTTCTTTCCACAAACCACACATGGATCAACCAGTGGTCATTGCATGTGTGTTCATTTCCATAAACCACTTATGGATCCATTAGAGTCATTGCATGTGTGTTATTTCCACAAACCACACATGGATCAACCACTAGAGTCATTGCATGTGTGTTATTTCCACAAACCACACATGGATCAACCACTAGAGTCATTGCATGTGTGTTCTTTCCACAAACCACACATGGATCAAGCAGTGTCATTGCATGTGTGTTCTTTCCACAAACCACATATGGATCAACCAGTGGTCATTGCATGTGTGTTCTTTTCACAAACCACATATGGATCAACCAGTGGTCATTGCATGTGTGTTCTTTCCACAAACCACATATGGATCAACCAGAGTCATTGCATGTGTGTTCTTTTCCACAAACCACATATGGATCAACAAGTGGTCATTGCATGTGTGTTCTTTCCACAAACCACTCATGGATCAACCAGTGGTCATTCTATGTGTGTTCTTTTCCATAAACCACTTATGGATCCATTAGAGTCATTGCATGTGTGTTATTTCCACAAACCACACATGGATCAACCACTAGAGTCATTGCATGTGTGTTATTTCCACAAACCACACATGGATCAACCACTAGAGTCATTGCATGTGTGTTCTTTCCACAAACCACACATGGATCAAGCAGTGTCATTGCATGTGTGTTCTTTCCACAAACCACATATGGATCAACCAGTGGTCATTGCATGTGTGTTCTTTTCACAAACCACATATGGATCAACCAGTGGTCATTGCATGTGTGTTCTTTCCACAAACCACATATGGATCAACCAGAGTCATTGCATGTGTGTTCTTTCCACAAACCACATATGGATCAACCAGAGTCATTGCATGTGTGTTCTTTCCACAAACCACACATGGATCAACCAGTGGTCATTGCATGTGTGTTCTTTTCCATAAACCACTTATGGATCCATTAGAGTCATTGCATGTGTGTTATTTCCACAAACCACACATGGATCAATCAGTGGTCATTGCATGTGTGTTCTTTTCACAAACCACATATGGATCAACCAGTGGTCATTGCATGTGTGTTCTTTCCACAAACCACACATGGATCAACCAGTGTCATTGCATGTGTGTTCTTTCCACAAACCACATATGGATCAACCAGAGTCATTGCATGTGTGTTCTTTCCACAAACCACATATGGATCAACCAGTGGTCATTGCATGTGTGTTCTTTCCACAAACCACATATGGATCAACCAGAGTCATTGCATGTGTGTTCTTTCAGCAAACCACTCATGGATCAAACCAACACTAGAGTCATTGCATGTGTGTTATTTCCACAAACCACACATCGATCAACCACTAGAGTCATTGCATGTGTGTTCTTTCCACAAACCACATATGGATCAACCAGTGGTCATTGCATGTGTGTTCTTTTCCACAAACCACATATGGATCAACCAGTGGTCATTGCATGTGTGTTCTTTCCACAAACCACATATGGATCAACCAGAGTCATTGCATGTGTGTTCTTTCCACAAACCACATATGGATCAACCATTAGAGTCATTGCATGTGTGTTCTTTCCACAAACCACACATGGATCAACCAGAGTCATCGCATGTGCGTTCTTTTCCACAAACCACACATGGATCCACTAGACTCATTGCATGTGTGTTCTTTTCCACAAACAACTTATGGATCAACCAATGGTCATTGCGTGTGTGTTCTTTTCACAAACTACATGTGGACCCACTAGAGTAATTGTATGTGTGTTCTAATACTAAAGCTAGCACTAGAGTCATTGCATGTGTGTTCTTTCCACAAACCACATATGGATCAACCAGTGGTCATTGCATGTGTGTTCTTTCCACAAACCACACATGGATCAACCAGTGGTCATTGCATGTGTGTTCTTTCCACAAACCACATATGGATCAACCAGTGGTCATTGCATGTGTGTTCTTTTCACAAACCACATATGGATCAACCACTAGAGTCATTGCATGTGTTCTTTTCCACAAACCACATATGGATCAACAAGTGGTCATTGCATGTGTGTTCTTTCCACAAACCACTCATGGATCAACCAGTGGTCATTGCATGTGTGTTCTTTCCTCAATCCACTTATGGATCCACTAGACTCATTGCATGTGTGTTCTTTTCCACAAACAACTTATGGATCAACCAATGGTCATTGCGTGTGTGTTCTTTTCACAAACTACATGTGGACCCACTAGAGTAATTGTATGTGTGTTCTTATACTAAAACTAGCACTAGAGTCATTGCATGTGTGTTCTTTCCACAAACCACATATGGATCAACCAGTGGTCATTGCATGTGTGTTATTTTCCACAAACCACATATGGATCAACCAGTGGTCATTGCATGTGTGTTCTTTCCACAAACCACACATGGATCAACCAGTGGTCATTGCATGTGTGTTCTTTTCCATAAACCACTTATGGATCCATTAGAGTCATTGCATGTGTGTTATTTCCACAAACCACACATGGATCAACCACTAGAGTCATTGCATGTGTGTTATTTCCACAAACCACACATGGATCAACCACTAGAGTCATTGCATGTGTGTTCTTTCCACAAACCACACATGGATCAAGCAGTGTCATTGCATGTGTGTTCTTTCCACAAACCACATATGGATCAACCAGTGGTCATTGCATGTGTGTTCTTTTCACAAACCACATATGGATCAACCAGTGGTCATTGCATGTGTGTTCTTTCCACAAACCACATATGGATCAACCAGAGTCATTGCATGTGTGTTCTTTCCACAAACCACATATGGATCAACAAGTGGTCATTGCATGTGTGTTCTTTCCGCAAACCACTCATGGATCAATCAGTGGTCATTCTATGTGTGTTCCTTTCCATAAACCACTTATGGATCCATTAGAGTCATTGCATGTGTGTTATTTCCACAAACCACACATGGATCAACCACTAGAGTCATTGCATGTGTGTTATTTCCACAAACCACACATGGATCAACCACTAGAGTCATTGCATGTGTGTTCTTTCCACAAACCACACATGGATCAAGCAGTGTCATTGCATGTGTGTTCTTTCCACAAACCACATATGGATCAACCAGTGGTCATTGCATGTGTGTTCTTTTCACAAACCACATATGGATCAACCAGTGGTCATTGCATGTGTGTTCTTTCCACAAACCACATATGGATCAACCAGAGTCATTGCATGTGTGTTCTTTCCACAAACCACATATGGATCACCATTGAGTCATTGCATGTGTGTTCTAAACCACATCCACTAGAGTCATTGCATGTGTGTTATTTTCACAAACAACATATGGATCCTCCAGTGGTCACTGCATGTGTGTTCTTTCCACAAACCACTTATGGATCAACAAGTGGCCATTGCATGTGTGTTGTTTCCACAAACCAGACATGGATCAACCAGTGTCATTGCATGTGTGTTCTTTCCACAAACCACATATGGATCCACTAGACTCATTGCATGTGTGTTCTTTCCTAAAACCACACATGGATCAACCAATGGCATTGCATGTGTGTTCTTTCCACAAACCACACATGGAAAAACTAGTGTCATTGCATGTGTGTTATTTACTAAAACCACATATGCATGTGTTCTTATACTAAAACCAACACTAGGTCATTGCATGTGTGTTCTTTCCACAAACCACACATGGATCAACCACTAGAGTCATTGCATGTGTGTTCTTTTCCACAAACCACATATGGATCAACAAGTGGTCATTGCATGTGTGTTCTTTCCACAAACCACACATGGATCAACCAGTGGTCATTGTATGTGTGTTCTTTTCCATAAACCACTTATGGATCCATTAGAGTCATTGCATGTGTGTTATTTCCACAAACCACACATGGATCAACCACTAGAGTCATTGCATGTGTGTTATTTCCACAAACCACACATGGATCAACCACTAGAGTCATTGCATGTGTGTTCTTTCCACAAACCACACATGGATCAAGCAGTGTCATTGCATGTGTGTTCTTTCCACAAACCACATATGGATCAACCAGTGGTCATTGCATGTGTGTTCTTTTCACAAACCACATATGGATCAACCAGTGGTCATTGCATGTGTGTTCTTTCCACAAACCACATATGGATCAACCAGAGTCATTGCATGTGTGTTCTTTCCACAAACCACATATGGCTCAACATTTGGTCATTGCATGTGTGTTATTTCCACAAACCACACATGGATCAACTAGAGTCATTGCATGTGTGTTCTTTTCCACAAACCACATATGGATCAACCAGAGTCATTGCATGTGTGTTCTTTCCACAAACCACACATGGATCAACCACTAGAGTCATTGCATGTGTGTTCTTTCCACAAACCACACATGGATCAAGTAGTGTCATTGCATGTGTGTTCTTTCCACAAACCACATATGGATCAACCAGTGGTCATTGCATGTGTGTTCTTTTCACAAACCACATATGGATCAACCAGTGGTCATTGCATGTGTGTTCTTTTCACAAACCACATATGGATCAACAAGTGGTCATTGCATGTGTGTTCTTTCCATAAACCACACATGGATCAACCAGTGGTCACTGTATGTGTGTTCTTTTCCATAAACCACTTATGGATCCACTAGACTCATTGCATGTGTGTTATTTCCACAAACCACTTATGGATCAACCAATGGTCATTGCATGTGTGTTCTTTTCACAAACCACATGGACCCACTAGAGTCATTGCATGTGTGTTCTTATACAAACCAACACTAGAGTCATTGCATGTGTGTTCTTTCCACAAACCACACATGGATCAACCAGTGGTCATTGCATGTGTGTTCTTTCCACAAACCACATATGGATCAACCAGTGGTCATTGCATGTGTGTTCTTTCCACAAACCACATATGGATCAACCAGTGGTCATTGCATGTGTGTTCTTTCCACAAACCACATATGGATCAACCAGAGTCATTGCATGTGTGTTCTTTCCACAAACCACATATGGATCAATTAGAGTCATTGCATGTGTGTTCTTTACAAACCACACATGGATCAACCACTAGAGTCATTGCATGTGTGTTCTTTTCCACAAACCACACATGGATCAAGCAGTGTCATTGCATGTGTGTTCTTTCCACAAACCACATATGGATCAACCAATGGTCATTGCGTGTGTGTTCTTTTCACAAACTACATGTGGACCCACTAGAGTAATTGTATGTGTGTTCTTATACTAAAACTAGCACAAGAGTCATTTCATGTGTGTTCTTTCCACAAACCACATATGGATCAACCAGTGGTCATTGCATGTGTGTTCTTTTCACAAACCACATATGGATCAACCAGTGGTCATTGCATGTGTGTTCTTTCCACAAACCACATATGGATCAACCAGTGGTCATTGCATGTGTGTTCTTTCCACAAACCACACATGGATCAACCAGTGGTCATTGCATGTGTGTTCTTTTCCATAAACCACTTATGGATCCATTAGAGTCATTGCATGTGTGTTATTTCCACAAACCACACATGGATCAACCACTAGAGTCATTGCATGTGTGTTATTTCCACAAACCACACATGGATCAACCACTAGAGTCATTGCATGTGTGTTCTTTCCACAAACCACACATGGATCAAGCAGTGTCATTGCATGTGTGTTCTTTCCACAAACCACATATGGATCAACCAGTGGTCATTGCATGTGTGTTCTTTTCACAAACCACATATGGATCAACCAGTGGTCATTGCATGTGTGTTCTTTCCACAAACCACATATGGATCAACCAGAGTCATTGCATGTGTGTTCTTTCCACAAACCACATATGGATCCATTTGGTCATTGCATGTGTGTTCTTTTCCACAAACCACATATGGATCAACCAGAGTCATTGCATGTGTGTTCTTTTCCATAGACCACTTATGGATCCACTAGACTCATTGCATGTGTGTTCTTTTCCACAAACAACTTATGGATCAACCAATGGTCATTGCGTGTGTGTTCTTTTCACAAACTACATGTGGACCCACTAGAGTAATTGTATGTGTGTTCTTATACTAAAACTAGCACTAGAGTCATTGCATGTGTGTTCTTTCCACAAACCACATATGGATCAACCAGTGGTCATTGCATGTGTGTTCTTTTCCACAAACCACATATGGATCAACCAGTGGTCATTGCATGTGTGTTCTTTCCACAAACCACATATGGATCAACCAGTGGTCATTGCATGTGTGTTCTTTCCACAAACCACACATGGATCAACCAGTGGTCATTGCATGTGTGTTCTTTCCCATAAACCACTTATGGATCCATTAGAGTCATTGCATGTGTGTTATTTCCACAAACCACACATGGATCAACCACTAGAGTCATTGCATGTGTGTTATTTCCACAAACCACACATGGATCAACCACTAGAGTCATTGCATGTGTGTTCTTTCCACAAACCACACATGGATCAAGCAGTGTCATTGCATGTGTGTTCTTTCCACAAACCACATATGGATCAACCAGTGGTCATTGCATGTGTGTTCTTTTCCACAAACCACATATGGATCAACCAGTGGTCATTGCATGTGTGTTCTTTCCACAAACCACATATGGATCAACCAGAGTCATTGCATGTGTGTTCTTTCCACAAACCACATATGGATCCATTTGAGTCATTGCATGTGTGTTCTTATCCTAAACCCAACACTAGAGTCATTGCATGTGTGTTCTTTCCACAAACCACTTATGGATCAACCAATGGTCATTGCATGTGTGTTCTTTACACAAACCACATGTGGACCCACTAGAGTAATGTATGTGTGTTCTTATACTAAAACTAGGATCACTAGAGTCATTGCATGTGTGTTCTTTCCACAAACCACATATGGATCAACCAGTGGTCATTGCATGTGTGTTCTTTCCACAAACCACATATGGATCAACCAGTGGTCATTGCATGTGTGTTCTTTCCACAAACCACATATGGATCAACCAGTGGTCATTGCATGTGTGTTCTTTCCACAAACCACACATGGATCAACCAGTGGTCATTGCATGTGTGTTCTTTTCCATAAACCACTTATGGATCCATTAGAGTCATTGCATGTGTGTTATTTCCACAAACCACACATGGATCAACCACTAGAGTCATTGCATGTGTGTTATTTCCACAAACCACACATGGATCAACCACTAGAGTCATTGCATGTGTGTTCTTTCCACAAACCACACATGGATCAAGCAGTGTCATTGCATGTGTGTTCTTTCCACAAACCACATATGGATCAACCAGTGGTCATTGCATGTGTGTTCTTTTCCACAAACCACATATGGATCAACCAGTGGTCATTGCATGTGTGTTCTTTCCACAAACCACATATGGATCAACCAGAGTCATTGCATGTGTGTTCTTTCCACAAACCACATATGGATCCATTTGAGTAATTGCATGTTTGTTCTTATACTAAAACCACAAACCAGCACTAGAGTCATTGCATGTGTGTTCTTTTCCACAAACCACATATGGATCCACTAGACTCATTGCATGTATGTTCTTTTCCAAAAAAAACTTATGGATCAACCAGTGGTCATTGCATGTGTGTTCTTTTCACAAACTACATGTGGACCCACTAGAGTCATTGTATGTGTGTTCTTATACTAAAACTAGCACTAGAGTCATTGCATGTGTGTTCTTTCCACAAACCACATATGGATCAACCAGTGGTCATTGCATGTGTGTTCTTTCCACAAACCACATATGGATCAACCAGTGGTCATTGCATGTGTGTTCTTTCCACAAACCACATATGGATCAACAAGTGGTCATTGCATGTGTGTTCTTTCCACAAACCACACATGGATCAACCAGTGGTCATTGCATGTGTGTTCTTTCCCATAAACCACTTATGGATCCATTAGAGTCATTGCATGTGTGTTATTTCCACAAACCACACATGGATCAACCACTAGAGTCATTGCATGTGTGTTCTTTCCACAAACCACACATGGATCAACCACTAGAGTCATTGCATGTGTGTTCTTTCCACAAACCACACATGGATCAACCAGTGTCATTGCATGTGTGTTCTTTCCACAAACCACATATGGATCAACCAGTGGTCATTGCATGTGTGTTCTTTTCCACAAACCACATATGGATCAACCAGTGGTCATTGCATGTGTGTTCTTTCCACAAACCACATATGGATCAACCAGAGTCATTGCATGTGTGTTCTTTCCACAAACCACATATAGATCCATTTGAGTAATTGCATGTTTGTTCTTATACTAAAACCACAAACCAGAACTAGAGTCATTGCATGTGTGTTCTTTTCCACAAACCACGCATGGATCCACTAGACTCATTGCATGTGTGTTCTTTTCCACAAACAACTTATGGATCAACCAATGGTCATTGCGTGTGTGTTCTTTTCACAAACTACGTGTGGACCCACTAGAGTAATGTATGTGTGTTCTTATACTAAAACTAGCACTAGAGTCATTGCATGTGTGTTCTTTCCACAAACCACATATGGATCAACCAGTGGTCATTGCATGTGTGTTCTTTTCCACAAACCACATATGGATCAACCAGTGGTCATTGCATGTGTGTTCTTTCCACAAACCACACATGGATCAACCAGTGGTCATTGCATGTGTGTTCTTTTCCATAAACCACTTATGGATCCATTAGAGTCATTGCATGTGTGTTATTTCCACAAACCACACATGGATCAACCACTAGAGTCATTGCATGTGTGTTATTTCCACAAACCACACATGGATCAACCACTAGAGTCATTGCATGTGTGTTCTTTCCACAAACCACACATGGATCAAGCAGTGTCATTGCATGTGTGTTCTTTCCACAAACCACATATGGATCAACCAGTGGTCATTGCATGTGTGTTCTTTTCCACAAACCACATATGGATCAACCAGTGGTCATTGCATGCGTGTTCTTTCCACAAACCACATATGGATCAACCAGAGTCATTGCATGTGTGTTCTTTCCACAAACCACATATAGATCCATTTGAGTAATTGCATGTTTGTTCTTATGCTAAAACCACAAGCCAGCACTAGAGTCATTGCATGTGTGTTCTTTTCCACAAACCACGCATGGATCCACTAGACTCATTGCATGTGTGTTCTTTTCCACAAACAACTTATGGAAAAACCAGTGGTCATTGCGTGTGTTCTTTTCACAAACTACATGTGGACCCACTAGAGTAATGTATGTGTGTTCTTATACTAAAACTAGCACTAGAGTCATTGCATGTTTGTTCTTTCCACAAACCACATATGGATCAACCAGTGGTCATTGCATGTGTGTTCTTTTCCACAAACCACATATGGATCAACCAGTGGTCATTGCATGTGTGTTCTTTCCACAAACCACACATGGATCAACCAGTGGTCATTGCATGTGTGTTCTTTCCACAAACCACACATGGATCAACCAGTGGTCATTGCATGTGTGTTCTTTTCCATAAACCACTTATGGATCCATTAGAGTCATTGCATGTGTGTTATTTCCACAAACCACACATGGATCAACCACTAGAGTCATTGCACGTGTGCTATTTCCACAAACCACACATGGATGAACCACTAGAGTCATTGCATGTGTGTTCTTTCCACAAACCACACATGGATCAAGCAGTGTCATTGCATGTGTGTTCTTTCCACAAACCACATATGGATCAACCAGTGGTCATTGCATGTGTGTTCTTTTCCACAAACCACATATGGATCAACCAGTGGTCATTGCATGCGTGTTCTTTCCACAAACCACATATGGATCAACCAGAGTCATTGCATGTGTGTTCTTTCCACAAACCACATATAGATCCATTTGAGTAATTGCATGTTTGTTCTTATACTAAAACCACAAACCAGCACTAGAGTCATTGCATGTGTGTTCTTTTCCACAAACAACTTATGGATAAACCAGTGGTCATTGCGTGTGTGTTCTTTTCACAAACTACATGTGGACCCACTAGAGTAATGTATGTGTGTTCTTATACTAAAACTAGCACTAGAGTCATTGCATGTGTGTTCTTTCCACAAACCACATATGGATCAACCAGTGGTCATTGCATGTGTGTTCTTTTCACAAACCACATATGGATCAACCAGTGGTCATTGCATGTGTGTTCTTTCCACAAACCACACATGGATCAACCAGTGGTCATTGCATGTGTGTTCTTTCCACAAACCACACATGGATCAACCAGTGGTCATTGCATGTGTGTTCTTTTCCATAAACCACTTATGGATCCATTAGAGTCATTGCATGTGTGTTATTTCCACAAACCACACATGGATCAACCACTAGAGTCATTGCATGTGTGTTATTTCCACAAACCACACATGGATCAACCACTAGAGTCATTGCATGTGTGTTCTTTCCACAAACCACACATGGATCAAGCAGTGTCATTGCATGTGTGTTCTTTCCACAAACCACATATGGATCAACCAGTGGTCATTGCATGTGTGTTCTTTTCCACAAACCACATATGGATCAACCAGTGGTCATTGCATGTGTGTTCTTTCCACAAACCACATATGGATCAACCAGAGTCATTGCATGTGTGTTCTTTCCACAAACCACATATGGATCCATTTGAGTAATTGCATGTTTGTTCTTATACTAAAACCACAAACAAGCACTAGAGTCATTGCATGTGTGTTCTTTTCCACAAACCACACATGGATCCACTAGACTCATTGCATGTGTGTTCTTTTCCACAAACAACTTATGGATCAACCAGTGGTCATTGCTTGTGTGTTCTTTTCACAAACTACATGTGGACCCACTAGAGTAATGTATGTGTGTTCTTATACTAAAACTAGCACTAGAGTCATTGCATGTTTGTTCTTTCCACAAACCACATATGGATCAACCAGTGGTCATTGCATGTGTGTTCTTTCCACAAACCACATATGGATCAACCAGTGGTCATTGCATATGTGTTCTTTCCACAAACCACACATGGATCAACCAGTGGTCATTGCATGTGTGTTCTTTTCCATAAACCACTTATGGATCAACCAGTGGTCATTGCATGTGTGTTCTTTTCCATAAACCACTTATGGATCCATTAGAGTCATTGTATGTGTGTTATTTCCACAAACCACACATGGATCAACAACTAGAGTAATTGCATGTGTGTTATTTCCACAAACCACACATGGATCAACCACTAGAGTCATTGCATGTGTGTTCTTTCCACAAACCACACATGGATCGAGCAGTGTCATTGCATGTGTGTTCTTTCCACAAACCACATATGGATCAACCAGTGGTCATTGCACGTGTGTTCTCTTCACAAACCACATATGGATCAACCAGTGGTCATTGCATGTGTGTTCTTTCCACAAGCCACATATGGATCAACCAGAGTCATTCCGTGTGTGTTCTTTCCACAAACCACATAAAGATCCATTTGAGTAATTGCATGTTTGTTCTTATACTAAAACCACAAACCAGAACTAGAGTCATTGCATGTGTTCTTTTCCACAAACCACGCATGGATCCACTAGACTCATTGCATGTGTGTTCTTTTCCACAAACAACTTATGGATAAACCAGTGGTCATTGCGTGTGTGTTCTTTTCACAAACTACATGTGGACCCACTAGAGTAATGTATGTGTGTTCTTATACTAAAACTAGCACTAGAGTCATTGCATGTGTGTTCTTTCCACAAACCACATATGGATCAACCAGTGGTCATTGCATGTGTGTTCTTTCCACAAACCACATATGGATCAACCAGTGGTCATTGCATGTGTGTTCTTTCCACAAACCACACATGGATCAACCAGTGGACATTGCATGTGTGTTCTTTCCACAAACCACACATGGATCAACCAGTGGTCATTGCATGTGTGTTCTTTTCCATAAACCACTTATGGATCCATTAGAGTCATTGCATGTGTGTTATTTCCACAAACCACACATGGATCAACCACTAGAGTCATTGCACGTGTGTTATTTCCACAAACCACACATGGATCAACCACTAGAGTCATTGCATGTGTGTTCTTTCCACAAACCACACATGGATCAAGCAGTGTCATTGCATGTGTGTTCTTTCCACAAACCACATATGGATCAACCAGTGGTCATTGCATGTGTGTTCTTTTCCACAAACCACATATGGATCAACCAGTGGTCATTGCATGTGTGTTCTTTCCACAAACCACATATGGATCAACCAGAGTCATTGCATGTGTGTTCTTTCCACAAACCACATATAGATCCATTTGAGTAATTGCATGTTTGTTCTTATACTAAAACCACAAACCAGCACTAGAGTCATTGCATGTGTGTTCTTTTCCACACACCCTACAAGGATCCACTAGACTCATTGCATGTGTGTTCTTTTCCACAAACAACTTATGGATAAACCAGTGGTCATTGCGTGTGTGTTCTTTTCACAAACTACATGTGGACCCACTAGAGTAATGTATGTGTGTTCTTATACTAAAACTAGCACTAGAGTCATTGCATGTTTGTTCTTTCCACAAACCACATATGGATCAAGCAGTGGTCATTGCATGTGTGTTCTTTTCCACAAACCACATATGGATCAACCAGTGGTCATTGCATGTGTGTTCTTTTCCACAAACCACATATGGATCAACCAGTGGTCATTGCATGTGTGTTCTTTCCACAAACCACACATGGATCAACCAGTGGACATTGCATGTGTGTTCTTTCCACAAACCACACATGGATCAACCAGTGGACATTGCATGTGTGTTCTTTCCACAAACCACACATGGATCAACCAGTGGTCATTGCATGTGTGTTCTTTTCCATAAACCACTTATGGATCCATTAGAGTCATTGCATGTGTGTTATTTCCACAAACCACACATGGATCAACCACTAGAGTCATTGCACGTGTGTTATTTCCACAAACCACACATGGATCAACCACTAGAGTCATTGCATGTGTGTTCTTTCCACAAACCACACATGGATCAAGCAGTGTCATTGCATGTGTGTTCTTTCCACAAACCACATATGGATCAACCAGTGGTCATTGCATGTGTCTTCTTTTCCACAAACCACATATGGATCAACCAGTGGTCATTGCATGCGTGTTCTTTCCACAAACCACATATGGATCAACCAGAGTCATTGCATGTGTGTTCTTTCCACAAACCACATATAGATCCATTTGAGTAATTGCATGTTTGTTCTTATACTAAAACCACAAACCAGAACTAGAGTCATTGCATGTGTGTTCTTTTCCACAAACCACGCATGGATCCACTAGACTCATTGCATGTGTGTTCTTTTCCACAAACAACTTATGGATAAACCAGTGGTCATTGCGTGTGTGTTCTTTTCACAAACTACATGTGGACCCACTAGAGTAATGTATGTGTGTTCTTATACTAAAACTAGCACTAGAGTCATTGCATGTGTGTTCTTTCCACAAACCACATATGGATCAACGAGTGGTCATTGCATGTGTGTTCTTTTCCACAAACCACATATGGATCAACCAGTGGTCATTGCATGTGTGTTCTTTCCACAAACCACACATGGATCAACCAGTGGACATTGCATGTGTGTTCTTTCCACAAACCACACATGGATCAACCAGTGGTCATTGCATGTGTGTTCTTTTCCATAAACCACTTATGGATCCATGAGATTCATTGCATGTGTGTTATTTCCACAAACCACACATGGATCAACCAATAGAGTCATTGCATGTGTGTTATTTCCACAAACCACACATGGATCAACCACTAGAGGCATTGCATGTGTGTTCTTTCGCCAAACCACACATGGATCAAGCAGTGTCATTGCATGTGTGTTCTTTCCACAAACCACATATGGATGAACCAGTGGTCATTGCATGTGTGTTCTTTTCCACAAACCACATATGGATCAACCAGTGGTCATTGCATGCGTGTTCTTTCCACAAACCACATATGGATCAACCAGAGTCATTGCATGTGTGTTCTTTCCACAAACCACATATAGATCCATTTGAGTAATTGCATGTTTGTTCTTATACTAAAACCACAAACCAGCACTAGAGTCATTGCATGTGTGTTCTTTTCCACAAACCACGCATGGATCCACTAGACTCATTGCATGTGTGTTCTTTTCCACAAACAACTTATGGATAAACCAGTGGTCATTGCGTGTGTGTTCTTTTCACAAACTACATGTGGACCCACTAGAGTAATGTATGTGTGTTCTTATACTAAAACTAGCACTAGAGTCATTGCATGTTTGTTCTTTCCACAAACCACATATGGATCTACAGTGGTCATTGCATGTGTGTTCTTTTCCACAAACCACATATGGATCAACCAGTGGTCATTGCATGTGTGTTCTTTCCACAAACCACATATGGATCAACCAGTGGTCATTGCATGTGTGTTCTTTCCACAAACCACACATGGATCAACCAGTGGTCATTGCATGTGTGTTCTTTCCACAAACCACACATGGATCAACCAGTGGTCATTGCATGTGTGTTCTTTTCCATAAACCACTTATGGATCCATTAGAGTCATTGCATGTGTGTTATTTCCACAAACCACACATGGATCAACCACTAGAGTCATTGCACGTGTGCTATTTCCACAAACCACACATGGATGAACCACTAGAGTCATTGCATGTGTGTTCTTTCCACAAACCACACATGGATCAAGCAGTGTCATTGCATGTGTGTTCTTTCCACAAACCACATATGGATCAACCAGTGGTCATTGCATGTGTGTTCTTTCCACAAACCACATATGGATCAACAAGTGGTCATTGCATGTGTTCTTTCCACAAACCCCATATGGATCAACCAGAGTCATTGCATGTGTGTTCTTTCCACAAACCACATATAGAACCATTTGAGTAATTGCATGTTTGTTCTTATACTAAAACCACAAACCAGCACTAGAGTCATTGCATGTGTGTTCTTTCCAAACCACGCATGGATCCACTAGACTCATTGCATGTGTGTTCTTTTCCACAAACAACTTATGGATAAACCAGTGGTCATTGCGTGTGTGTTCTTTTCACAAACTACATGTGGACCCACTAGAGTAATGTATGTGTGTTCTTATACTAAAACTAGCACTAGAGTCATTGCATGTGTGTTCTTTCCACAAACCACATATGGATCAACCAGTGGTCATTGCATGTGTGTTCTTTCCACAAACCACATACGGATCAACCAGTGGTCATTGCATGTGTGTTCTTTCCACAAACCACACATGGATAAACCAGTGGTCATTGCATGTGTGTTCTTTCCACAAACCACACATGGATCAACCAGTGGTCATTGCATGTGTGTTCTTTCCATAAACCACTTATGGATCCATTATAGTCATTGCATGTGTGTTATTTCCACAAACCACACATGGATCAACCACTAGGGTCATTGCACGTGTGTTATTTCCACAAACCACACATGGATCAACCACTAGAGTCATTGCATGTGTGTTCTTTCCACAAACCACACATGGATCAAGCAGTGTCATTGCATGTGTGTTCTTTCCACAAACCACATATGGATCAACCAGTGGTCATTGCATGTGTGTTCTTTCCACAAACCACACATGGATCAACCAGTGGTCATTGCATGTGTGTTCTTGTCATAAACCCCATGGATCAACCAGTGGTCATTGCATGTGTGTTCTTTTCCATAAACCACTTATGGATCCATTAGAGTCATTGCATGTGTGTTATTTCCACAAACCACACATGGATCAACCACTAGAGTCATTGCATGTGTGTTATTTCCACAAACCACACATGGATCAACCACTAGAGTCATTGCATGTGTGTTCTTTCCACAAACCACACATGGATCAAGCAGTGTCATTGCATGTGTGTTCTTTCCACAAACCACATATGGATCAACCAGTGGTCATTGAATGTGTCTTCTTTTCCACAAACCACATATGGATCAACCAGTCGTCATTGCATGCGTGTTCTTTCCACAAACCACATATGGATCAACCAGAGTCATTGCATGTGTGTTCTTTCCACAAACCACATATAGATCCATTTGAGTAATTGCATGTTTGTTCTTATACTAAAACCACAAACCAGCACTAGAGTCATTGCATGTGTGTTCTTTTCCACAAACCACACATGGATCCACTAGACTCATTGCATGTGTGTTCTTTTCCACAAACAACTTATGGATAAACCAGTGGTCATTGCGTGTGTGTTCTTTTCACAAACTACATGTGGACCCACTAGAGTAATGTATGTGTGTTCTTATACTAAAACTAGCACTAGAGTCATTGCATGTGTGTTCTTTCCACAAACCACATATGGATCAACCAGTGGTCATTGCATGTGTGTTCTTTTCCACAAACCACATACGGATCAACCAGTGGTCATTGCATGTGTGTTCTTTCCACAAACCACACATGGATAAACCAGTGGTCATTGCATGTGTGTTCTTTCCACAAACCACACATGGATCAACCAGTGGTCATTGCATGTGTGTTCTTTTCCATAAACCACTTATGGATCCATTAGAGTCATTGCATGTGTGTTATTTCCACAAACCACACATGGATCAACCACTAGGGTCATTGCACGTGTGTTATTTCCACAAACCACACATGGATCAACCACTAGAGTCATTGCATGTGTGTTCTTTCCACAAACAACACATGGATCAAGCAGTGTCATTGCATGTGTGTTCTTTCCACAAACCACATATGGATCAACCAGTGGTCATTGCATGTGTGTTCTTTTCACAAACCACAGATGGATCAACCAGTGGTCATTGCATGTGTGTTCTTTCCACAAACCACACATGGATCAACCAGTGGTCATTGCATGTGTGTTCTTTCTACAAACCACATAAAGATCCATTTGAGTAATTGCATGTTTGTTCTTATACTAAAACCACAAACCAGCACTAGAGTCATTGCATGTGTGTTCTTTTCCACAAACCACACATGGATCCACTAGACTCATTGCATGTGTGTTCTTTTCCACAAACAACTTATGGATCAACCAATGGTCATTGCGTGTGTGTTCTTTTCACAAACTACATGTGGACCCACTAGAGTAATTGTATGTGTGTTCTTATACTAAAACTAGCACTAGTCATTGCATGTGTGTTCTTTCCACAAACCACATATGGATCAACCAGTGATCATTGCATGTGTGTTCTTTTCCACAAACCACATGTGGATCAACCAGTGGTCATTGCATGTGTGTTCTTTCCACAAACCACACATGGATCAACTAGTGCTCATTGCATGTGTGTTCTTTTCCATAAACCACCTATGGCTCCATTAGAGTCATTGCACGTGTGTTATTTCCACAAACCACACATGGATCAACCACTAGAGTCATTGCACGTGTGTTATTTCCACAAACCACACATGGATCAACCACTAGAGTCATTGCATGTGTGTTCTTTCCACAAACCACACATGGATCAAGCAGTGTCATTGCATGTGTGTTCTTTCCACAAACCACACATGGATCAACCACTAGAGTCATTGCATGTGTGTTCTTTCCACAAACCACACATGGATCAAGCAGTGTCATTGCATGTGTGTTCTTTCCACAAACCACATATGGATCAACAAGTGGTCATTGCATGTGTGTTCTTCTCACAAACCACATATGGATCAACCAGTGGTCATTGCATGTGTGTACTTTCCACAAACCACATATGGAGCAACCAGAGTCATTGCATGTGTGTTCTTTTCCACAAACCACATATGGATCAACAAGTGGTCATCGCATGTGTGTTCTTTCCACAAACCACACATGGATCAACCAGTGGTCATTGTATGTGTGTTCTTTTCCATAAACCACTTATGGATCCATTAGAGTCATTGCATGTGTGTTATTTCGACAAACCACACATCAATCAACCACTAGAGTCATTGCATGTGTCTTATTTCCTCAAACCACACATGGATCAACCACTAGAGTCATTTCATGTGTGTTCTTTCCATAAACCACACATGGATCAAGTAGTGTCAATGCATGTGTGTTCTTTCCACAAACCACATATGGATCAACCAGTGGTCATTGCATGTGTGTTCTTTTCAGAAACCACATATGTATCAACCAGTGGTCATTGCATGGGTGTTCTTTCCACGAACCACATATGGATCAACCAGAGTCATTGCATGTGTGTTCTTTCCACAAACCACATATGGATCCATTTGAGTAATTGCATGTTTGTTCTTATACTAAAACGACAAACTAGCACTAGAGTCATTGCATGTGTGTTATTTTCACAAACAACATATGGATCCTCCAGTGGTCACTGCATGTGTGTTCCTTCCACAAACCACATATGGATCCATTTGAGTAATTGCATGTTTGTTCTTATACTAAAACCACAAACTAGCACTAGTGTCATTGCATGAGTGTTATTTCCACAAACCACATATGGATCAACCAGTGGTCATTGCATGTGTGTTCTTTCCACAAACCACTTATGGATCAACAAGTGGCCATTGCATGTGTGTTGTTTCCACAAACCACACATGGATCAACCAGTGTCATTGCATGTGTGTTCTTTCCACAAACCACATATGCATCCATTTGAGTCATTTCATGTTTGTTCTTATACTAAAACTAGCACTGCCCCCAATGGATCCACAGTTGAGAAGTCTTCTAGAAGGCACGCCATAACACAGTTGTTCTTCTTGACGATTGTTACATACCGTTCGATTGGGGTGCTTGGACGATTGGAATGGTCATTGCATGTGTGTTCTTTTCACAAACCACATGTGAACCCACTAGAGTCATTGCTTGTGTGTTCTTATACTGAAACCAACACTAGAGTCATTGCATGTGTGTTCTTTTCACAAACCACACATGGATCCACCACTGTCATTGCATGTGTGTTCTTTCCACAAACCACACATGGATCAACCAGTGGTCATTGCATGTGTGTTCTTTTCCACAGACCACATATGGATCAACCAGTGGCCATTGCATGCGTGTTCTTTCCACAAACCACATATGGATCAACTAGAGTCATTGCATGTGTGTTCTTTCCACAAACCACATATAGATCTATTTGAGTAATTGCATGTTTGTTCTTATACTAAAACCACAAACCAGCACTAGCGTCATTGCATGTGTGTTCTTTTCCACAAACCACGCATGGATCCAATAGACTCATTGCATGTGTGTTCTTTTCCACAAACAACTTATGGATCAACCAATGGTCATTGCGTGTGTGTTCTTTTCACAAACTACATGTGGACCCACTAGAGTAATGTATGTGTGTTCTTATACTAAAACTAGCACTAGAGTCATTGCATGTTTGTTCTTTCCACAAACCACATATGGATCAACAAGTGGTCATTGCATGTGTGTTCTTTTCCACAAACCACATATGGATCAACCAGTGGTCATTGCATGTGTGTTCTTTCCACAAACCACACATGGATCAACCAGTGGTCATTGCATGTGTGTTCTTTCCACAAACCACACATGGATCAACCAGTGGTCATTGCATGTGTGTTCTTTTCCATAAACCACTTATGGATCCATTAGAGTCATTGCATGTGTGTTATTTCCACAAACCACACATGGATCAACCACTAGAGTCATTGCACGTGTGCTATTTCCACAAACCACACATGGATCAAGCAGTGTCATTGCATGTGTGTTCTTTCCACAAACCACATATGGATCAACCAGTGGTCATTGCATGTGTGTTCTTTTCCACAAACCACATATGGATCAACAAGTGGTCATTGCATGCGTGTTCTTTCCACAAACCACATATGGATCAACCAGAGTCATTGCATGTGTGTTCTTTCCACAAACCACATATAGATCCATTTGAGTAATTGCATGTTTGTTCTTATACTAAAACCACAAACCAGCACTAGAGTCATTGCATGTGTGTTCTTTTCCACAAACCACGCATGGATCCACTAGACTCATTACATGTGTGTTCTTTTCCACAAACAACTTATGGATAAACCAGTGGTCATTGCGTGTGTGTTCTTTTCACAAACTACATGTGGACCCACTAGAGTAATGTATGTGTGTTCTTATACTAAAACTAGCACTAGAGTCATTGCATGTTTGTTCTTTCCACAAACCACATATGGATCAACCAGTGGTCATTGCATGTGTCTTCTTTTCCACAAACCACATATGGATCAACCAGTGGTCATTGCATGTGTGTTCTTTCCACAAACCACACATGGATCAACCAGTGGTCATTGCATGTGTGTTCTTTCCACAAACCACACATGGATCAACCAGTGGTCATTGCATGTGTGTTCTTTCCACAAACCACACATGGATCAACCAGTGGTCATTGCATGTGTGTTCTTTTCCATAAACCACTTATGGATCCATTAGAGTCATTGCATGTGTGTTATTTCCACAAACCACACATGGATCAACCACTAGAGTCATTGCACGTGTGCTATTTCCACAAACCACACATGGATTAACCACTAGAGTCATTGCATGTGTGTTCTTTCCACAAACCACACATGGATCAAGCAGTGTCATTGCATGTGTGTTCTTTCCACAAACCACACATGGATCTACCAGTGGTCATTGCATGTGTGTTCTTTTCCACAAACCACATATGGATCAACAAGTGGTCATTGAATTTGTGTTCTTTCCACAAACCACATATGGATCAACCAGAGTCATTGCATGTGTGTTCTTTCCACAAACCACATATAGATCCATTTGAGTAATTGCATGTTTGTTCTTATACTAAAACCACAAACCAGCACTAGAGTCATTGCATGTGTGTTCTTTTCCACAAACCACGCATGGATCCACTAGACTCATTGCATGTGTGTTCTTTTCCACAAACAACTTATGGATAAACAAGTGGTCATTGCGTGTGTGTTCTTTTCACAAACTACATGTGGACCCACTAGAGTAATGTATGTGTGTTCTTATACTAAAACTAGCACTAGAGTCATTGCATGTTTGTTCTTTCCACAAACCACATATGGATCAACCAGTGGTCATTGCATGTGTGTTCTTTTCCACAAACCACATATGGATCAACCAGTGGTCATTGCATGTGTGTTCTTTCCACAAACCACACATGGATCAACCAGTGGTCATTGCATGTGTGTTCTTTTCCATAAACCACTTATGGATCCATTAGAGTCATTGCATGTGTGTTATTTCCACAAACCACACATGGATCAACCACTAGAGTCATTGCACGTGTGTTATTTCCACAAACCACACATGGATCAACCACTAGAGTCATTGCATGTGTGTTCTTTCCACAAACCACACATGGATCAAGCAGTGTCATTGCATGTGTGTTCTTTCCACAAACCACATATGGATCAACCAGTGGTCATTGCATGTGTGTTCTTTTCCACAAACCACATATGGATCAACAAGTGGTCATTGCATGCGTGTTCTTTCCACAAACCACATATGGATCAACTAGAGTCATTGCATGTGTGTTCTTTCCACAAACCACATATAGATCCATTTGAGTAATTGCATGTTTGTTCTTATACTAAAACCACAACCAGCACTAGAGTCATTGCATGTGTTTTCTTTCCACAAACCACGCATGGATCCACTAGACTCATTGCATGTGTGTTCTTTTCCACAAACAACATATGGATAAACCAGTGGTCATTGCGTGTGTGTTCTTTTCACAAACTACATGTGGACCCACTAGAGTAATGTATGTGTGTTCTTATACTAAAACTAGCACTAGAGTCATTGCATGTTTGTTCTTTCCACAAACCACATATGGATCAACCAGTGGTCATTTCATGTGTGTTCTTTTCCGCAAACCACATACGGATCAACCAGTGGTCATTGCATGTGTGTTCTTTTCACAAACCACATATGGATGAACCAGTGGTCATTGCATGTGTGTTCTTTCCATAAACCACACATGGATCAACCAGTGGTCATTGCATGTGTGTTATTTCCACAAACCACATATAGATCCATTTGAGTCATTGCATGTGTGTTATTTCCACAAACCACACATGGATCAACCACTAGAGTCATTGCATGTGTGTTATTTCCACAAACCACACATGGATCAACTAGAGTCATTGCATGTGTGTTCTTTACACAAACAACTTATGGATCAACCAATGGTCATTGCATGTGTGTTCTTTTCACAAACTACATGTGGACCCACTAGAGTAATTGTATGTGATTTCTTATACTAAAACTAGCACTAGTCATTGCATGTGTGTTCTTTCCACAAACCACATATGGATCAACCAGTGATCATTGCATGTGTGTTCTTTTCCACAAACCACATATGGATCAACCAGTGGTCATTGCATGTGTGTTCTTTCCACAAACCACACATGGATCAACCAGTGCTCATTGCATGTGTGTTCTTTTCCATAAACCACTTATGGCTCCATTAGAGTCATTACACGTGTGTTATTTCCACAAACCACACATGGATCAACCACTAGAGTCATTGCACGTGTGTTATTTCCACAAACCACACATGGATCAACCACTAGAGTCATTGCATGTGTGTTCTTTCCACAAACCACACATGGATCAAGCAGTGTCATTGCATGTGTGTTCTTTCCACAAACCACATATGGATCAACAAGTGGTCATTGCATGTGTGTTCTTCTCACAAACCACATATGGATCAACCAGTGGTCATTGCATGTGTGTTCTTTCCACAAACCACATATGGAGCAACCAGAGTCATTGCATGTGTGTTCTTTTCCACAAACCACATATGGATCAACAAGTGGTCATCGCATGTGTGTTCTTTCCACAAACCACACATGGATCAACCAGTGGTCATTGTATGTGTGTTCTTTTCCATAAACCACTTATGGATCCATTAGAGTCATTGCATGTGTGTTATTTCGACAAACCACACATCAATCAACCACTAGAGTCATTGCATGTGTCTTATTTCCACAAACCACACATGGATCAACCACTAGAGTCATTTCATGTGTGTTCTTTCCATAAACCACACATGGATCAAGTAGTGTCAATGCATGTGTGTTCTTTCCACAAACCACATATGGATCAACCAGTGGTCATTGCATGTGTGTTCTTTTCACAAACCACATATGGATCAACCAGTGGTCATTGCATGTGTGTTCTTTCCACAAACCACACATGGATCAACCAGTGGTCATTGCATGTGTGTTCTTTCCACAAACCACATAAAGATCCATTTGAGTAATTGCATGTTTGTTCTTATACTAAAACGACAAACTAGCACTAGAGTCATTGCATGTGTGTTATTTTCACAAACAACATATGGATCCTCCAGTGGTCACTGCATGTGTGTTCCTTCCACAAACCACATATGGATCCATTTGAGTAATTGCATGTTTGTTCTTACACTAAAACCACAAACTAGCACTAGTGTCATTGCATGTGTGTTCTTTCCACAAACCACATATGGATCAACCAGTGGTCATTGCATGTGTGTTCTTTCCACAAACCACTTATGGATCAACAAGTGGCCATTGCATGTGTGTTGTTTCCACAAACCACACATGGATCAACCAGTGTCATTGCATGTGTGTTCTTTCCACAAACCACATATGGATCCATTTGAGTCATTTCATGTTTGTTCTTATATTAAAACTAGCGGCCCCAATGGATCCACCGCTAATGGAGTCATTGCATGCATGTGTTCTGCTTGACAATTCTTACATACCGCTTGGATCAAGCGCTTGGACGATTGGGATGGTCATTGCATGTGTGTTCTTTTCACAAACCACGAGTGAACCCACTAGAGTCATTGCTTGTGTGTTCTTATACTGAAACCAACACTAGAGTCATTGCATGTGTGTTCTTTTCACAAACCACACATGGATCCACCACTGTCATTGCATGTGTGTTCTTTCCACAAACCACACATGGATCAACCAGTGGTCATTGCATGTGTGTTCTTTTCCACAGACCACATATGGATCAACCAGTGGCCATTGCATGCGTGTTCTTTCCACAAACCACATATGGATCAACCAGAGTCATTGCATGTGTGTTCTTTCCACAAACCACATATAGATCTATTTGAGTAATTGCATGTTTGTTCTTATACTAAAACCACAAACCAGCACTAGCGTCATTGCATGTTTGTTCGTTTCCACAAACCACATGGATCCAATAGACTCATTGCATGGTGTCTTTTTCCACAAACAACTTATGGATCAACCAATGGTCATGTGTGTGTTCTTTTCACAAACTACATGGACCCACTAGAGTAATGTATGTGTGTTCTTATACTAAAACTAGCACTAGAGTCATTGCATGTTTGTTCTTTCCACAAACCACATATGG
This sequence comes from Avena insularis, assembly GCA_023614405.1. NCBI lineage: Eukaryota > Viridiplantae > Streptophyta > Magnoliopsida > Poales > Poaceae > Avena > Avena insularis. Next base: position 756,487 of record JAJUPC010000146.1, on the reverse strand, counting down.
ATCAACCAGTGGTCATTGCATGTGTGTTCTTTTCCACAAACCACATATGGATCAACCAGTGGTCATTGCATGTGTGTTCTTTCCACAAACCACACATGGATCAACCAGTGGTCATTGCATGTGTGTTCTTTTCCAAAAACCACATGGATCAACCAGTGGTCATTGCATGTGTGTTCTTTCCATAAACCACTTATGGATCTATTAGAGTCATTGCATGTGTTATTTCCACAAACCACACATGGATCAACCACGGAGTCATTGCACGTGTGTTATTTCCACAAACCACACATGGATCAACCACTAGAGTCATTGCATGTGTGTTCTTTCCACAAACCACACATGGATCAAGCAGTGTCATTGCATGTGTGTTCTTTCCACAAACCACATATGGATCAACCAGTGGTCATTGCATGTGTGTTCTTTTCCACAAACCACATATGGATCAACAAGTGGACATTGCATGCGTGTTCTTTCCACAAACCACATATGGATCAACCAGAGTCATTGCATGTGTGTTCTTTCCACAAACCACATATAGATCCATTTGAGTAATTGCATGTTTGTTCTTATACTAAAACCACAAACCAGCACTAGAGTCATTGCATGTGTGTTATTTCCACAAACCACACATGGATCAACCACTAGAATCATTGCATGTGTGTTCTTTTCCACAAACAACTTATGGATCAACCAATGGTCATTGCGTGTGTGTTCTTTTCACAAACTACATGTGGACCCACTAGAGTAATTGTATGTGTGTTCTTATACTAAAACTAGCACTAGTCATTGCATGTGTGTTCTTTCCACAAACCACATATGGATCAACCAGAGTCATTGCATGTGTGTTCTTTCCACAAACCACATATGGATCAACCAGTGGTCATTGCATATGTGTTCTTTCCACAAACCACACATGGATCAACCAGTGGTCATTGCATGTGTGTTCTTTTCCATAAACCACTTATGGATCCATTAGAGTCATTGCATGTGTGTTATTTCCACAAACCACACATGGATCAACCACTAGAGTCATTGCACGTGTGTTATTTCCACAAACCACACATGGATCAACCACTAGAGTCATTGCATGTGTGTTCTTTCCACAAACCACACATGGATCAAGCAGTGTCATTGCATGTGTGTTCTTTCCACAAACCACATATGGATCAACCAGTGGTAATTGCATGTGTGTTCTTTCCACAAACCACACATGGATCAACTAGTGGTCATTGCATGTGTGTTCTTTCCACAAACCACACATGGATCAACCAGTGATCATTGCATGTGTGTTCTTTTCCATAAACCACTTATGGCTCCATTAGAGTCATTACACGTGTGTTATTTCCACAAACCACACATGGATCAACCACTAGAGTCATTGCACGTGTGTTATTTCCACAAACCACACATGGATCAACCACTAGAGTCATTGCATGTGTGTTCTTTCCACAAACCACACATGGATCAAGCAGTGTCATTGCATGTGTATTCTTTCCACAAACCACATATGGATCAACAAGTGGTCATTGCATGTGTGTTCTTCTCACAAACCACATATGGATCAACCAGTGGTCATTGCATGTGTGTTCTTTCCACAAACCACATATGGAGCAACCAGAGTCATTGCATGTGTGTTCTTTTCCACAAACCACATATGGATCAACAAGTGGTCATCCCATGTGTGTTCTTTCCACAAACCACACATGGATCAACCAGTGGTCATTGTATGTGTGTTCTTTTCCATAAACCACTTATGGATCCATTAGAGTCATTGCATGTGTGTTATTTCGACAAACCACACATCAATCTACCACTAGAGTCATTGCATGTGTCTTATTTCCACAAACCACACATGGATCAACCACTAGAGTCATTTCATGTGTGTTCTTTCCATAAACCACACATGGATCAAGTAGTGTCAATGCATGTGTGTTTTTTCCACAAACCACATATGGATCAACCAGTGGTCATTGCATGTGTGTTCTTTTCACAAACCACATATGGATCAACCAGTGGTCATTGCATGGGTGTTCTTTCCACGAACCACATATGGATCAACCAGAGTCATTGCATGTGTGTTCTTTCCACAAACCACATATGGATCCATTTGAGTAATTGCATGTTTGTTCTTATTCTAAAACGACAAACTAGCACTAGAGTCATTGCATGTGTGTTATTTTCACAAACAACATATGGATCCTCCAGTGGTCACTGCATGTGTGTTCCTTCCACAAACCACATATGGATCCATTTGAGTAATTGCATGTTTGTTCTTACACAAAAACCACAAACTAGCACTAGTGTCATTGCATGTGTGTTCTTTCCACAAACCACATATGGATCAACCAGTGGTCATTGCATGTGTGTTCTTTCCACAAACCACTTATGGATCAACAAGTGGCCATTGCATGTGTGTTGTTTCCACAAACCACACATGGATCAACCAGTGTCATTGCATGTGTGTTCTTTCCACAAACCACATATGGATCCATTTGAGTCATTTCATGTTTGTTCTTATATTAAAACTAGCACTGCCCCCAATGGATCCACCGTTAGACCGAGTCTTCTAGAAGGCACGCCATAAGACAGTTGTTCTGCTTGACGATTCTTACATACCGTTCGATTCGGGCGCTTGGACGATTGGGATGGTCATTGCATGTGTGTTCTTTTCACAAACCACGAGTGAACCCACTAGAGTCATTGCTTGTGTGTTCTTATACTGAAACCAACACTAGAGTCATTGCATGTGTGTTCTTTTCACAAACCACACATGGATCCACCACTGTCATTGCATGTGTGTTCTTTCCACAAACCACACATGGATCAACCAGTGGTCATTGCATGTGTGTTCTTTTCCACAGACCACATATGGATCAACCAGTGGCCATTGCATGCGTGTTCTTTCCACAAACCACATATGGATCAACCAGAGTCATTGCATGTGTGTTCTTTCCACAAACCACATATAGATCTATTTGAGTAATTGCATGTTTGTTCTTATACTAAAACCACAAACCAGCACTAGCGTCATTGCATGTTTGTTCGTTTCCACAAACCACGCATGGATCCAATAGACTCATTGCATGGGTGTTCTTTTCCACAAACAACTTATGGATCAACCAATGGTCATTGCGTGTGTGTTCTTTTCACAAACTACATGTGGACCCACTATAGTAATGTATGTGTGTTCTTATACTAAAACTAGCACTAGAGTCATTGCATGTTTGTTCTTTCCACAAACCACATATGGATCAACCAGTGGTCATTGCATGTGTGTTCTTTTCCACAAACCACATATGGATCAACCAGTGGTCATTGCATGTGTGTTCTTTCCACAAACCACACATGGATCAACCAGTGGTCATTGCATGTGTGTTCTTTCCACAAACCACACATGGATCAACCAGTGGTCATTGCATGTGTGTTCTTTCCCATAAACCACTTATGGATCCATTAGAGTCATTGCATGTGTGTTATTTCCACAAACCACACATGGATCAACCACTGGAGTCATTGCACGTGTGTTATTTCCACAAACCACACATGGATGAACCACTAGAGTCATTGCATGTGTGTTCTTTCCACAAACCACACATGGATCAAGCAGTGTCATTGCATGTGTGTTCTTTCCACAAATCACATATGGATCAACCAGTGGTCATTGCATGTGTGTTCTTTTCCACAAACCACATATGGATCAACAAGTGGTCATTGCATGCGTGTTCTTTCCACAAACCACATATCGATCAACCAGAGTCATTGCATGTGTGTTCTTTCCACAAACCACATATAGATCCATTTGAGTAATTGCATGTTTGTTCTTATACTAAAACCACAAACCAGCACTAGAGTCATTGCATGTGTGTTCTTTTCCACAAACCACACATGGATCCACTAGACTCATTGCATGTGTGTTCTTTTCCACAAACAACTTATGGATCAACCAATGGTCATTGCGTGTGTGTTCTTTCCACAAATCACATATGGATCAACCAGTGGTCATTGCATGTGTGTTCTTTTCCACAAACCACATATGGATCAACAAGTGGTCATTGCATGCGTGTTCTTTCCACAAACCACATATGGATCAACCAGAGTCATTGCATGTGTGTTCTTTCCACAAACCACATATAGATCCATTTGAGTAATTGCATGTTTGTTCTTATACTAAAACCACAAACCAGCACTAGAGTCATTGCATGTGTGTTCTTTTCCACAAACCACACATGGATCCACTAGACTCATTGCATGTGTGTTCTTTTCCACAAACAAATTATGGATCAACCAATGGTCATTGCGTGTGTGTTCTTTTCACAAACTACATGTGGACCCACTAGAGTAATTGTATGTGTGTTCTTATACTAAAACTAGCACTAGTCATTGCATGTGTGTTCTTTCCACAAACCACATATGGATCAACCAGTGATCATTGCATGTGTGTTCTTTTCCACAAACCACATATGGATCAACCAGTGGTCATTGCATGTGTGTTCTTTCCACAAACCACACATGGATCAACCAGTGGTCATTGCATGTGTGTTCTTTTCCATAAACCACTTATGGATCCATTAGAGTCATTGCATGTGTGTTATTTCCACAAACCACACATGGATCAACCACTAGAGTCATTGCACGTGTGTTATTTCCACAAACCACACATGGATCAACCACTAGAGTCATTGCATGTGTGTTCTTTCCACAAACCACACATGGATCAAGCAGTGTCATTGCATGTGTGTTCTTTCCACAAACCACATATGGATCAACCAGTGGTCATTGCATGTGTGTTCTTTCCACAAACCACACATGGATCAACCAGTGGTCATTGCATGTGTGTTCTTTCCACAAACCACACATGGATCAACCAGTGCTCATTGCATGTGTGTTCTTTTCCATAAACCACTTATGGCTCCATTAGAGTCATTACACGTGTGTTATTTCCACAAACCACACATGGATCAACCACTAGAGTCATTGCACGTGTGTTATTTCCACAAACCACACATGGATCAACCACTAGAGTCATTGCATGTGTGTTCTTTCCACAAACCACACATGGATCAAGCAGTGTCATTGCATGTGTGTTCTTTCCAAAAACATATGGATCAACAAGTGGTCATTGCATGTGTGTTCTTCTCACAAACCACATATGGATCAACCAGTGGTCATTGCATGTGTGTTCTTTCCACAAACCACATATGGAGCAACCAGAGTCATTGCATGTGTGTTCTTTTCCACAAACCACATATGGATCAACAAGTGGTCATCGCATGTGTGTTCTTTCCACAAACCACACATGGATCAACCAGTGGTCATTGTATGTGTGTTCTTTTCCATAAACCACTTATGGATCCATTAGAGTCATTGCATGTGTGTTATTTCGACAAACCACACATCAATCTACCACTAGAGTCATTGCATGTGTCTTATTTCCACAAACCACACATGGATCAACCACTAGAGTCATTTCATGTGTGTTCTTTCCATAAACCACACATGGATCAAGTAGTGTCAATGCATGTGTGTTCTTTCCACAAACCACATATGGATCAACCAGTGGTCATTGCATGTGTGTTCTTTTCAGAAACCACATATGGATCAACCAGTGGTCATTGCATGGGTGTTCTTTCCACGAACCACATATGGATCAACCAGAGTCATTGCATGTGTGTTCTTTCCACAAACCACATATGGATCCATTTGAGTAATTGCATGTTTGTTCTCTACTAAAACGACAAACTAGCACTAGAGTCATTGCATGTGTGTTATTTTCACAAACAACATATGGATCCTCCAGTGGTCACTGCATGTGTGTTCCTTCCACAAACCACATATGGATCCATTTGAGTAATTGCATGTTTGTTCTTACACTAAAACCACAAACTAGCACTAGTGTCATTGCATGTGTGTTCTTTCCACAAACCACATATGGATCAACCAGTGGTCATTGCATGTGTGTTCTTTCCACAAACCACTTATGGATCAACAAGTGGCCATTGCATGTGTGTTGTTTCCACAAACCACACATGGATCAACCAGTGTCATTGCATGTGTGTTCTTTCCACAAACCACATATGGATCCATTTGAGTCATTTCATGTTTGTTCTTATATTAAAACTAGCACTGCCCCCAATGGATCCACCGTTAGACCGAGTCTTCTAGAAGGCACGCCATAACACAGTTGTTCTGCTTGACGATTCTTACATACCGTTCGATTCGGGCGCTTGGACGATTGGGATGGTCATTGCATGTGTGTTCTTTTCACAAACCACGAGTGAACCCACTAGAGTCATTGCTTGTGTGTTCTTATACTGAAACCAACACTAGAGTCATTGCATGTGTGTTCTTTTCACAAACCACATGGATCCACTGTCATTTCATGTGTGTTCTTTCCACAAACCACACATGGATCAACCAGTGGTCATTGCATGTGTGTTCTTTTCCACAGACCACATATGGATCAACCAGTGGCCATTGCATGCGTGTTCTTTCCACAAACCACATATGGATCAACCAGAGTCCATGCATGTGTTCTTTCCACAAACCACATATAGATCTATTTGAGTAATTGCATGTTTGTTCTTATACTAAAACCACAAACCAGCACTAGCGTCATTGCATGTTTGTTCGTTTCCACAAACCACGCATGGATCCAATAGACTCATTGCATGGGTGTTCTTTTCCACAAACAACTTATGGATCAACCAATGGTCATTATGTGTGTGTTCTTTTCACAAACTACATGTGGACCCACTAGAGTAATGTATGTGTGTTCTTATACTAAAACTAGCACTAGAGTCATTGCATGTTTGTTCTTTCCACAAACCACATATGGATCAACCAGTGGTCATTGCATGTGTGTTCTTTTCCACAAACCACATATGGATCAACCAGTGGTCATTGCATGTGTGTTCTTTCCACAAACCACACATGGATCAACCAGTGGTCATTGCATGTGTGTTCTTTCCACAAACCACACATGGATCAACCAGTGGTCATTGCATGTGTGTTCTTTTCCATAAACCACTTATGGATCCATTAGAGTCATTGCATGTGTGTTATTTCCACAAACCACACATGGATCAACCACTAGAGTAATGGCATGTGTGTTATTTCCACAAACCACACATGGATCAACCACTAGAGTCATTGCATGCGTGTTCTTTCCACAAACCACACATGGATCGAGCAGTGTCATTGCATGTGTGTTCTTTCCACAAACCACATATGGATCAACCAGTGGTCATTGCATGTGTGTTCTTTCCACAAACCACACATGGATCAACCAGTGGTCATTGCATGTGTGTTCTTTCCACAAACCACACATGGATCAACCAGTGCTCATTGCATGTGTGTTCTTTTCCATAAACCACTTATGGCTCCATTAGAGTCATTACACGTGTGTTATTTCCACAAACCACATGGCTCAACCACTAGAGTCATTGCATGTGTGTTATTTCCACAAACCACACATGGATCAACCACTAGAGTCATTGCATGTGTGTTCTTTCCACAAACCACACATGGATCAAGCAGTGTCATTGCATGTGTGTTCTTTCCACAAACCACATATGGATCAACAAGTGGTCATTGCATGTGTGTTCTTCTCACAAACCACATATGGATCAACCAGTGGTCATTGCATGTGTGTTCTTTCCACAAACCACATATGGAGCAACCAGAGTCATTGCATGTGTGTTCTTTTCCACAAACCACATATGGATCAACAAGTGGTCATCGCATGTGTGTTCTTTCCACAAACCACACATGGATCAACCAGTGGTCATTGTATGTGTGTTCTTTTCCATAAACCACTTATGGATCCATTAGAGTCATTGCATGTGTGTTATTTCGACAAACCACACATCAATCAACCACTAGAGTCATTGCATGTGTCTTATTTCCACAAACCACACATGGATCAACCACTAGAGTCATTTCATGTGTGTTCTTTCCATAAACCACACATGGATCAAGTAGTGTCAATGCATGTGTGTTCTTTCCACAAACCACATATGGATCAACCAGTGGTCATTGCATGTGTGTTCTTTTCAGAAACCACATATGGATCAACCAGTGGTCATTGCATGTGTGTTCTTTCCACAAACCACATATGGATCAACCATAGTCATTGCATGTGTGTTCTTTCCACAAACCACATATGGATCCATTTGAGTAATTGCATGTTTGTTCTTATACTAAAACGACAAACTAGCACTAGAGTCATTGCATGTGTGTTATTTTCACAAACAACATATGGATCCTCCAGTGGTCACTGCATGTGTGTTCCTTCCACAAACCACATATGGATCCATTTGAGTAATTGCATGTTTGTTCTTACACTAAAACCACAAACTAGCACTAGTGTCATTGCATGTGTGTTCTTTCCACAAACCACATATGGATCAACCAGTGGTCATTGCATGTGTGTTCTTTCCACAAACCACTTATGGATCAACAAGTGGCCATTGCATGTGTGTTGTTTCCACAAACCACACATGGATCAACCAGTGTCATTGCATGTGTGTTCTTTCCACAAACCACATATGGATCCATTTGAGTCATTTCATGTTTGTTCTTATATTAAAACTAGCACTGCCCCCAATGGATCCACCGTTAGACCGAGTCTTCTAGAAGGCACGCCATAACAAAGTTGTTCTGCTTGACGATTCTTACATACCGTTCGATTCGGGCTTGGACATTGCATTGGGATGGTCATTGCATGTGTGTTCTTTTCACAAACCACGAGTGAACCCACTAGAGTCATTGCTTGTGTGTTCTTATACTGAAACCAACACTAGAGTCATTGCATGTGTGTTCTTTTCACAAACCACACATGACCACTGTCATTGCATGTGTGTTCTTTCCACAAACCACACATGGATCAACCAGTGGTCATTGCATGTGTGTTCTTTTCCACAGACCACATATGGATCAACCAGTGGCCATTGCATGCGTGTTCTTTCCACAAACCACATATGGATCAACCAGAGTCATTGCATGTGTGTTCTTTCCACAAACCACATATAGATCTATTTGAGTAATTGCATGTTTGTTCTTATACTAAAACCACAAACCAGCACTAGCGTCATTGCATGTTTGTTCGTTTCCACAAACCACGCATGGATCCAATAGACTCATTGCATGGGTGTTCTTTTCCACAAACAACTTATGGATCAACCAATGGTCATTGCGTGTGTGTTCTTTTCACAAACTACATGTGGACCCACTAGAGTAATGTATGTGTGTTCTTATACTAAAACTAGCACTAGAGTCATTGCATGTTTGTTCTTTCCACAAACCACATATGGATCAACCAGTGGTCATTGCATGTGTGTTCTTTTCCACAAACCACATATGGATCAACCAGTGGTCATTGCATGTGTGTTCTTTCCACAAACCACACATGGATCAACCAGTGGTCATTGCATGTGTGTTCTTTCCACAAACCACACATGGATCAACCAGTGGTCATTGCATGTGTGTTCTTTTCTATAAACCACTTATGGATCCATTAGAGTCATTGCATGTGTGTTATTTCCACAAACCACACATGGATCAACCACTAGAGTCATTGCACGTGTGTTATTTCCACAAACCACACATGGATCAACCACTAGAGTCATTGCATGTGTGTTCTTTCCACAAACCACACATGGATCAAGCAGTGTCATTGCATGTGTGTTCTTTCCACAAACCACATATGGATGAACCAGTGGTCATTGCATGTGTGTTCTTTCCACAAACCACACATGGATCAACCAGTGGTCATTGCATGTGTGTTCTTTCCACAAACCACACATGGATCAACCAGTGCTCATTGCATGTGTGTTCTTTTCCATAAACCACTGATGGCTCCATTAGAGTCATTACACGTGTGTTATTTCCACAAACCACACATGGATCAACCACTAGAGTCATTGCACGTGTGTTATTTCCACAAACCACACATGGATCAACCACTAGAGTCATTGCATGTATGTTCTTTCCACAAACCACACATGGATCAAGCAGTGTCATTGCATGTGTGTTCTTTCCACAAACCACATATGGATCAACAAGTGGTCATTGCATGTGTGTTCTTCTCACAAACCACATATGGATCAACCAGTGGTCATTGCATGTGTGTTCTTTCCACAAACCACATATGGAGCAACCAGAGTCATTGCATGTGTGTTCTTTTCCACAAACCACATATGGATCAACAAGTGGTCATCGCATGTGTGTTCTTTCCACAAACCACACATGGATCAACCAGTGGTCATTGTATGTGTGTTCTTTTCCATAAACCACTTATGGATCCATTAGAGTCATTGCATGTGTGTTATTTCGACAAACCACACATCAATCAACCACTAGAGTCATTGCATGTGTCTTATTTCCACAAACCACACATGGATCAACCACTAGAGTCATTTCATGTGTGTTCTTTCCATAAACCACACATGGATCAAGTAGTGTCAATGCATGTGTGTTCTTTCCACAAACCACATATGGATCAACCAGTGGTCATTGCATGTGTGTTCTTTTCAGAAACCACATATGGATCAACCAGTGGTCATTGCATGGGTGTTCTTTCCACGAACCACATATGGATCAACCAGAGTCATTGCATGTGTGTTCTTTCCACAAACCACATATGGATCCATTTGAGTAATTGCATGTTTGTTCTTATACTAAAACGACAAACTAGCACTAGAGTCATTGCATGTGTGTTATTTTCACAAACAACATATGGATCCTCCAGTGGTCACTGCATGTGTGTTCCTTCCACAAACCACATATGGATCCATTTGAGTAATTGCATGTTTGTTCTTACACTAAAACCACAAACTAGCACTAGTGTCATTGCATGTGTGTTCTTTCCACAAACCACATATGGATCAACCAGTGGTCATTGCATGTGTGTTCTTTCCACAAACCACTTATGGATCAACAAGTGGCCATTGCATGTGTGTTGTTTCCACAAACCACACATGGATCAACCAGTGTCATTGCATGTGTGTTCTTTCCACAAACCACATATGGATCCATTTGAGTCATTTCATGTTTGTTCTTATATTAAAACTAGCACTGCCCCCAATGGATCCACCGTTAGACCGAGTCTTCTAGAAGGCACGCCATAACACAGTTGTTCTGCTTGACGATTCTTACATACCGTTCGATTCGGGCGCTTGGACGATTGGGATGGTCATTGCATGTGTGTTCTTTTCACAAACCACGAGTGAACCCACTAGAGTCATTGCTTGTGTGTTCTTATACTGAAACCAACACTAGAGTCATTGCATGTGTGTTCTTTTCACAAACCACACATGACCACTGTCATTGCATGTGTGTTCTTTCCACAAACCACACATGGATCAACCAGTGGTCATTGCATGTGTGTTCTTTTCCACAGACCACATATGGATCAACCAGTGGCCATTGCATGCGTGTTCTTTCCACAAACCACATATGGATCAACCAGAGTCATTGCATGTGTGTTCTTTCCACAAACCACATATAGATCTATTTGAGTAATTGCATGTTTGTTCTTATACTAAAACCACAAACCAGCACTAGCGTCATTGCATGTTTGTTCGTTTCCACAAACCACGCATGGATCCAATAGACTCATTGCATGGGTGTTCTTTTCCACAAACAACTTATGGATCAACCAATGGTCATTGCGTGTGTGTTCTTTTCACAAACTACATGTGGACCCACTAGAGTAATGTATGTGTGTTCTTATACTAAAACTAGCACTAGAGTCATTGCATGTTTGTTCTTTCCACAAACCACATATGGATCAACCAGTGGTCATTGCATGTGTGTTCTTTTCCACAAACCACATATGGATCAACCAGTGGTCATTGCATGTGTGTTCTTTCCACAAACCACACATGGATCAACCAGTGGTCATTGCATGTGTGTTCTTTCCACAAACCACACATGGATCAACCAGTGGTCATTGCATGTGTGTTCTTTTCCATAAACCACTTATGGATCCATTAGAGTCATTGCATGTGTGTTATTTCCACAAACCACACATGGATCAACCACTTGAGTCATTGCACGTGTGCTATTTCCACAAACCACACATGGATGAACCACTAGAGTCATTGCATGTGTGTTCTTTCCACAAACCACACATGGATCAAGCAGTGTCATTGCATGTGTGTTCTTTCCACAAACCACATATGGATCAACCAGTGGTCATTGCATGTGTGTTCTTTCCACAAACCACATATGGATCAACCAGTGGTCATTGCATGGGTGTTCTTTCCACAAACCACACATGGATCAACCAGTGGTCATTGCATGTGTGTTCTTTCCACAAACCACACATGGATCAACCAGTGGTCATTGCATGTGTGTTCTTTTCCATAAACCACTTATGGATCCATTAGAGTCATTGCATGTGTGTTATTTCCACAAACCACACATGGATCAACCACTGGAGTCATTGCACGTGTGTTATTTCCACAAACCACACATGGATGAACCACTAGAGTCATTGCATGTGTGTTCTTTCCACAAACCACACATGGATCAAGCAGTGTCATTGCATGTGTGTTCTTTCCACAAACCACATATGGATCAACCAGTGGTCATTGCATGTGTGTTCTTTTCACAAACCACATATGGATCAACCAGTGGTCATTGCATGCATGTTCTTTCCACAAACCACATATGGATCAACCAGAGTCATTGCATGTGTGTTCTTTCCACAAACCACATATAGATCCATTTGAGTAATTGCATGTTTGTTCTTATACTAAAACCACAAACCAGCACTAGAGTCATTGCATGTGTGTTCTGTTCCACAAACCACACATGGATCCACTAGACTCATTGCATGTGTGTTCTTTTCCACAAACAACTTATGGATCAACCAATGGTCATTGCGTGTATGTTCTTTTCACAAACTACATGTGGACCCACTAGAGTAATTGTATGTGTGTTCTTATACTAAAACTAGCACTAGTCATTGCATGTGTGTTCTTTCCATAAACCACATATGGATCAACCAGTGATCATTGCATGTGTGTTCTTTTCCACAAACCACATATGGATCAACCAGTGGTCATTGCATGTGTGTTCTTTCCACAAACCACACATGGATCAACCAGTGCTCATTGCATGTGTGTTCTTTTCCATAAACCACTTATGGCTCCATTAGAGTCATTACACGTGTGTTATTTCCACAAACCACACATGGATCAACCACTAGAGTCAATGCACGTGTGTTATTTCCACAAACCACACATGGATCAACCACTAGAGTCATTTCATGTGTGTTCCATAAACCACACATGGATCAAGTAGTGTCAATGCATGTGTGTTCTTTCCACAAACCACATATGGATCAACCAGTGGTCATTGCATGTGTGTTCTTTTCAGAAACCACATATGGATCAACCAGTGGTCATTGCATGGGTGTTCTTTCCACGAACCACATATGGATCAACCAGAGTCATTGCATGTGTGTTCTTTCCACAAACCACATATCGATCCATTTGAGTAATTGCATGTTTGTTCTTATACTAAAACGACAAACTAGCACTAGAGTCATTGCATGTGTGTTATTTTCACAAACAACATATGGATCCTCCAGTGGTCACTGCATGTGTGTTCCTTCCACAAACCACATATGGATCCATTTGAGTAATTGCATGTTTGTTCTTATACTAAAACCACAAACTAGCACTAGTGTCATTGCATGTGTGTTCTTTCCACAAACCACATATGGATCAACCAGTGGTCATTGCATGTGTGTTCTTTCCACAAACCACTTATGGATCAACAAGTGGCCATTGCATGTGTGTTGTTTCCACAAACCACACATGGATCAACCAGTGTCATTGCATGTGTGTTCTTTCCACAAACCACATATGGATCCATTTGAGTCATTTCATGTTTGTTCTTATACTAAAACTAGCACTGCCCCCAATGGATCCACCGTTAGACCGAGTCTTCTAGAAGGCACGCCATAACACAGTTGTTCTGCTTGACGATTGTTACATACCGTTCGATTCGGGCGCTTGGACGATTGGGATGGTCATTGCATGTGTGTTCTTTTCACAAACCACGAGTGAACCCACTAGAGTCATTGCTTGTGTGTTCTTATACTGAAACCAACACTAGAGTCATTGCATGTGTGTTCTTTTCACAAACCACACATGGATCCACCACTGTCATTGCATGTGTGTTCTTTCCACAAACCACACATGGATCAACCAGTGGTCATTGCATGTGTGTTCTTTTCCACAGACCACATATGGATCAACCAGTGGCCATTGCATGCGTGTTCTTTCCACAAACCACATATGGATCAACCAGAGTCATTGCATGTGTGTTCTTTCCACAAACCACATATAGATCTATTTGAGTAATTGCATGTTTGTTCTTATACTAAAACCACAAACCAGCACTAGCGTCATTGCATGTTTGTTCTTTTCCACAAACCACGCATGGATCCAATAGACTCATTGCATGTGAGTTCTTTTCCACAAACAACTTATGGATCAACCAATGGTCATTGCGTGTGTGTTCTTTTCACAAACTACATGTGGACCCACTAGAGTAATGTATGTGTGTTCTTATACTAAAACTAGCACTAGAGTCATTGCATGTTTGTTCTTTCCACAAACCACATATGGATCAACCAGTGGTCATTGCATGTGTGTTCTTTTCCACAAACCACATATGGATCAACCAGTGGTCATTGCATGTGTGTTCTTTCCACAAACCACACATGGATCAACCAGTGGTCATTGCATGTGTGTTCTTTCCACAAACCACACATGGATCAACCAGTGGTCATTGCATGTGTGTTCTTTTCCATAAACCACTTATGGATCCATTAGAGTCATTGCATGTGTGTTATTTCCACAAACCACACATGGATCAACCACTGGAGTCATTGCACGTGTGTTATTTCCACAAACCACACATGGATGAACCACTAGAGTCATTGCATGTGTGTTCTTTCCACAAACCACACATGGATCAAGCAGTGTCATTGCATGTGTGTTCTTTCCACAAACCACATATGGATCAACCAATAGAGTCATTGCATGTGTGTTCTTTTCCACAAACCACATATGGATCAACAAGTGGTCATTTCATTGCATGCGTGTTCTTTCCACAAACCACATATGGATCAACCAGAGTCATTGCATGTGTGTTCTTTCCACAAACCACATATAGATCCATTTGAGTAATTGCATGTTTGTTCTTATACTAAAACCACAAACCAGCACTAGAGTCATTGCATGTGTGTTCTTTTCCACAAACCACGCATGGATCCACTAGACTCATTGCATGTGTGTTCTTTTCCACAAACAACTTATGGATCAACCAGTGGTCATTGCGTGTGTGTTCTTTTCACAAACTTCATGTGGACCCACTAGAGTAATGTATGTGTGTTCTTATACTAAAACTAGAACTAGAGTCATTGCATGTTTGTTCTTTCCACAAACCACATATGGATCAACCAGTGGTCATTGCATGTGTGTTCTTTTCCACAAACCACATATGGATCAACCAGTGGTCATTGCATGTGTGTTCTTTCCACAAACCACACATGGATAAACCAGTGGTCATTGCATGTGTGTTCTTTCCACAAACCACACATGGATCAACCAGTGGTCATTGCATGTCTGTTCTTTTCCATAAACCACTTATGGATCCATTAGAGTCATTGCATGTGTGTTATTTCCACAAACCACACATGGATCAACCACTAGAGTCATTGCACGTGTGCTATTTCCACAAACCACACATGGATGAACCACTAGAGTCATTGCATGTGTGTTCTTTCCACAAACCACACATGGATCAAGCAATGTCATTGCATGTGTGTTCTTTCCACAAACCACATATGGATCAACCAGTGGTCATTGCATGTGTGTTCTTTTCCACAAACCACATATGGATCAACAAGTGGTCATTGCATGCGTGTTCTTTCCACAAACCACATATGGATCAACCAGAGTCATTGCATGTGTGTTCTTTCCACAAACCACATATGGATCCATTTGAGTAATTGCATGTTTGTTCTTATACTAAAACCACAAACCAGCACTAGAGTCATTGCATGTGTGTTCTTTTCCACAAACCACGCATGGATCCACTAGACTCATTGCATGTGTGTTCTTTTCCACAAACAACTTATGGATAAACCAGTGGTCATTGCATGTGTGTTCTTTTCACAAACTACATGTGGACCCACTAGAGTAATGTATGTGTGTTCTTATACTAAAACTAGCACTAGAGTCATTGCATGTTTGTTCTTTCCACAAACCACATATGGATCAACCAAAGGTCATTGCATGTGTGTTCTTTCCACAAACCACATATGGATCAACCAGTGGTCATTGCATGTGTGTTCTTTCCACAAACCACACATGGATCAACCAGTGGTCATTGCATGTGTGTTCTTTTCCATAAACCACTTATGGATCCATTAGAGTCATTGCATGTGTGTTATTTCCACAAACCACACATGGATCAACCACTAGAGTCATTGCATGTGTGTTATTTCCACAAACCACACATGGATCAACCACTAGAGTCATTGCATGTGTGTTCTTTCCACAAACCACACATGGATCAAGCAGGGTCATTGCATGTGTGTTCTTTCCACAAACCACATATGGATCAACCAGTGGTCATTGCATGTGTGTTCTTTTCACAAACCACATATGGATCAACCAGTGGTCATTGCATGTGTGTTCTTTCCACAAACCACATATGGATCAACCAGAGTCATTGCATGTGTGTTCTTTCCACAAACCACATTTTTATAAACCATTTGTCATTGCATGTGTGTTCTTTCCACAAACCACACATGGATCAACCAGTGGTCATTGCATGTGTGTTCTTTTCCATAAACCACTTATGGATCCATTAGAGTCATTGCATGTGTGTTCTTTCCACAAACCACATATGGATCAACCAATGGTCATTGCATGTGTGTTATTTCCACAAACCACACATGGATGAACCACTAGAGTCATTGCATGTGTGTTCTTTCCACAAACCACACATGGATCAAGCAGTGTCATTGCATGTGTGTTCTTTCCACAAACCACATATGGATCAACCAGTGGTCATTGCATGTGTGTTCTTTTCCACAAACCACATATGGATCAACAAGTGGTCATTGCATGTGTGTTCTTTCCACAAACCACATATGGATCAACCAGAGTCATTGCATGTGTGTTCTTTCCACAAACCACATATGGATCCATTTGAGTAATTGCATGTTTGTTCTTATACTAAACCACAAACCAGCACTAGAGTCATTGCATGTGTGTTCTTTACACAAAACACACATGGATCCACCAGACTCATTGCATCTGTGTTCTTTCCACAAACCACAAATGGATCAACCAATGGTCATTAGGTGTGTTCTTGACCCACTAGAGTAATTGTATGTGTGTTCTTATACTAAAGCTAGCACTAGTGTCATTGCATGTGTGTTCTTTCCACAAACCACATATGGATCAACCAGTGGTCATTGCATGTGTGTTCTTTCCACAAACCACATATGGATCAACCAGTGGTCATTGCATGTGTGTTCTTTCCACAAACCACACATGGATCAACCAGTGGTCATTGCATGTGTGTTCTTTACCATAAACCACTTATGGATCCATTAGAGTCATTGCATGTGTGTTATTTCCACAAACCACACATGGATCAACCACTAGAGTCATTGCATTTGTGTTATTTCCACAAACCACACATGGATCAACCACTAGAGTCATTGCATGTGTGTTCTTTCCACAAACTACACATGGATCAACCAGTGGTCATTGCATGTGTGTTCTTTCCACAAACCACATATGGATCAACAAGAGTCATTGCATGTGTGTTCTTATACTAAAACCACATATGGATCAAGCAGAGTCATTTCATGTGTGTTCTTTCCACAAACCACATATGGATCAACCAGTGGTCATTGCATGTGTGTTCTTTCCACAAACCACATATGGATCAACAAGTGGTCATTGCATGTGTGTTCTTTCCACAAACCACTCATGGATCAACCAGTGGTCATTCTATGTGTGTTCTTTTCCATAAACCACTTATGGATCCATTAGAGTCATTGCATGTGTGTTCTTTCCACAAACCACAGATGGATCAACGAGAGTCATTGCATGTGTGTTATTTCCACAAACAACACATGGATCAACCACTAGAGTCATTGCATGTGTGTTATTTCCACAAACCACACATGGATCAACCACTAGAGTCATTGCATGTGTGTTCTTTCCACAAACCACACATGGATCAAGTAGTGTCATTGCATGTGTGTTCTTTCCACAAACCACATATGGATCAACCAGTGGTCATTGCATGTGTGTTCTTTCCACAAACCACATATGGATCAACCAGAGTCATTGCATAGGTGTTCTTTCCACAAACCACATATGGATCAACCAGAGTCATTGCATGGGTGTTCTTTCCACAAACCACATATGGATCCATTTGAGTAATTGCATGTTTGTTCTTATACTAAAACCACAAACCAGCACTAGAGTCATTGCATGCCATAGAGTCATTGCATGTGTTTTAATTTCACAAACAACATATGAATCAACCACTGGTCATTGCATGTGTGTTCTTTCCACAAACCACATATGGATCCATTAGAGTCATTGCATGTGTGTTCTTATACTAAAACCACAAACTAGCACTAGTGTCATTGCATGTGTGTTCTTTCCACAAACCACATATGGATCAACCAGTGGTCATTGCATGTGTGTTCTTTCCACAAACCACATATGGATCAACAAGTGGTCATTGCATGTGTGTTCTTTCCACAAACCACATATGGATCAACCAGTGGTCATTGCATGTGTGTTCTTTCCACAAACCACATATGGATCCATTTGAGTCATTTCATGTTTGTTCTTATACTAAAACCACAATGGATCCACCATTAGGAGTCATTGCATGTGTGTTCTTTTCACGAACCACATATGGATGAACCACTAGAGTCATTGCATGTGTTCTTTCCACAAACCAACACTAGAGTCATTGCATGTGTGTTCTTTTCACAAACCACACATGGATCCACCAGTGTCATTGCATGTGTGTTCTTTCCACAAACCACACATGGATCAACCAGTGGTCATTGCATGTGTGTTCTTTCCACAAACCACATCTGGATCAACCAGTGGCCATTGCATGTGTTCTTTCCACAAACCACATATGGATCAACCAGAGTCATTGCATGTGTGTTCTTTCCACACACCACAGATAGATCTATTTGAGTAATTGCCTGTTTGTTCTTATACTAAAACCACAAACCAGCACTAGCGTCATTGCATGTTTGTTCTTTTCCACAAACCACGCATGGATCCAATAGACTCATTGCATGTGAGTTCTTTTCCACAAACAACTTATGGATCAACCAATGGTCATTGCATGTGTGTTCTTTTCACAAACCACATGTGGACCCACTAGAGTAATGTATGTGTGTTCTTATACTAAAACTAGCACTAGAGTCATTGCATGTGTGTTCTTTCCACAAACCACATTTGGATCAACCAGTGTCATTGCATGTGTGTTCTTTCCACAAACCACATATGGATCAACCAGTGGTCATTGCATGTGTGTTCTTTCCACAAACCACACATGGATCAACTAGAGCCATTGCATGTGTGTTCTTTTCCATCAACCACCTATTGATCCATTAGAGTCATTGCATGTGTGTGATTTCCACACACCACACATGGATCAACCACTAGTGTCATTGCTCGTGTGTTTTTTCCACAAAACACACAAGGATCACCCACTAGATTCATTGCATGTGTGTTCTTTCCACAAACCACACATGGATCAAGCAAAGTGTCATTGCATGTGTGTTCTTTCCACAAACCACATATGGATCAACCAGTGGTCATTGCATGTGTGTTCTTTCCAAACCACATATGGATCAACAAGTGGTCATTGCATGCGTGTTCTTTCCACAAACCACATATGGATCAACCAGAGTCATTGCATATGTGTTCTTTCCACAAACCACATATAGATCCATTTGAGTAATTGCATGTTTGTTCTTATACTAAAACCACAAACCAGCACTAGAGTCATTGCATGTGTTCTTTTCCACAAACCACGCATGGATCCACTAGACTCATTGCATGTGTGTTCTTTTCCACAAACAACTTATGGATAAACCAGTGGTCATTGCGTGTGTGTTCTTTTCACAAACTTCATGTGGACCCACTAGAGTAATGTATGTGTGTTCTTATACTAAAACTAGCACTAGAGTCATTGCATGTGTGTTCTTTCCACAAACCACATATGGATCAACCAGTGGTCATTGCATGTGTGTTCTTTTCCACAAACCACATATGGATCAACCAGTGTCATTGCATGTGTGTTCTTTCCACAAACCACATATGGATCAACCAGAGTCATTGCATATGTGTTCTTTCCACAAACCACACATGGATCAACCAGTGGTCATTGCATGTGTGTTCTTTTCCAGAAACCACACATGGATCAACCAGTGGTCATTGCATGTGTGTTCTTTTCCATAAACCACTTATGGATCCATTAGAGTCATTGCATGTGTGTTATTTCCACAAACCACACATGGATCAACCACTAGAGTCATTGCATGTGTGTTATTTCCACAAACCACAACCACTAGAGTCATTGCATGTGTGTTCTTTCCACAAACCACACATGGATCAAGCAGTGTCATTGCATGTGTGTTCTTTCCACAAACCACATATGGATCAACCAGTGGTCATTGCATGTGTGTTCTTTTCACAAACCACACATCGATCACAAGTGGTCATTGCATGCGTGTTCTTTCCACAAACCACATATGGATCAACCAGAGTCATTGCATGTGTGTTCTTTCCACAAACCACATATAGATCCATTTGAGTAATTGCATGTTTGTTCTTATACTAAAACCACAAACCAGCACTAGAGTCATTGCATGTGTGTTCTTTTCCACAAACCACGCATGGATCCACTAGACTCATTGCATGTTTTTTTTTCCACAAACAACTTATGGATCAACCAGTGGTCATTGCGTGTGTGTTCTTTTCACAAACTACATGTGGACCCACTAGAGTAATGTATGTGTGTTCTTATACTAAAACTAGCACTAGAGTCATTGCATGTTTGTTCTTTCCACAAACCACATATGGATCAACCAGAGTCATTGCATGTGTGTTCTTTCCACAAACCACATATGGATCAACCAGTGGTCATTGCATATGTGTTCTTTCCACAAACCACACATGGATCAACCAGTGGTCATTGCATGTGTGTTATTTCCAATAAAACACTTATGTATAAATTAGAGTCATTCAATCTTTGTTATTTCCACAAACCACACATGGATCAACCACTAGAGTCATTGCACGTGTGTTATTTCCACAAACCACACATGGATCAACCACTAGAGTCATTGCATGTGTGTTCTTTCCACAAACCACACATGGATCAAGCAGTGTCATTGCATGTGTGTTCTTTCCACAAACCACATATGGATCAACCAGTGGTCATTGCATGTGTGTTCTTTTCCACAAACCACATATGGATCAACAAGTGGTCATTGCATGCGTGTTCTTTCCACAAACCACATATGGATCAACCAGAGTCATTGCATATGTGTTCTTTCCACAAACCACATATAGATCCATTTGAGTAATTGCATGTTTGTTCTTATACTAAAACCACAAACCAGCACTAGAGTCATTGCATGTGTGTTCTTTTCCACAAACCACGCATGGATCCACTAGACTCATTGCATGTGTGTTCTTTTCCACAAACAACTTATGGATAAACCAGTGGTCATTGCGTGTGTGTTCTTTTCACAAACTTCATGTGGACCCACTAGAGTAATGTATGTGTGTTCTTATACTAAAACTAGCACTAGAGTCATTGCATGTTTGTTCTTTCCACAAACCACATATGGATCAACCAGTGGTCATTGCATGTGTGTTCTTTTCCACAAACCACATATGGATCAACCAGTGGTCATTGCATGTGTGTTCTTTCCACAAACCACACATGGATAAACCAGTGGTCATTGCATGTGTGTTCTTTCCACAAACCACACATGGATCAACCAGTGGTCATTGCATGTGTGTTCTTTTCCATAAACCACTTATGGATCCATTAGAGTCATTGCATGTGTGTTATTTCCACAAACCACACATGGATCAACCACTAGAGTCATTGCACGTGTGTTATTTCCACAAACCACACATGGATGAACCACTAGAGTCATTGCATGTGTGTTCTTTCCACAAACCACACATGGATCAAGCAGTGTCATTGCATGTGTGTTCTTTCCACAAACCACATATGGATCAACCAGTGGTCATTGCATGTGTGTTCTTTTCCACAAACCACATATGGATCAACAAGTGGTCATTGCATGCGTGTTCTTTCCACAAACCACATATGGATCAACCAGAGTCATTGCATGTGTGTTCTTTCCACAAACCACATATAGATCCATTTGAGTAATTGCATGTTTGTTCTTATACTAAAACCACAAACCAGCACTAGAGTCATTGCATGTGTGTTCTTTTCCACAAACCACGCATGGATCCACTAGACTCATTGCATGTGTGTTCTTTTCCACAAACAACTTATGGATAAACCAGTGGTCATTGCGTGTGTGTTCTTTTCACAAACTACATGTGGACCCACTAGACTAATGTATGTGTGTTCTTATACTAAAACTAGCACTAGAGTCATTGCATGTTTGTTCTTTCCACAAACCACATATGGATCAACCAGTGGTCATTGCATGTGTGTTCTTTTCCACAAACCACATATGGATCAACCAGTGGTCATTGCATGTGTGTTCTTTCCACAAACCACACATGGATCAACCAATGGTCATTGCATGTGTGTTCTTTTCCATAAACCACTTATGGATCCATTAGAGTCATTGCATGTGTGTTATTTCCACAAACCACACATGGATCAACCACTAGAGTCATTGCACGTGTGTTATTTCCACAAACCACACATGGATCAACCACTAGAGTCATTGCATGTGTGTTCTTTCCACAAACCACACATGGATCAAGCAGTGTCATTGCATGTGTGTTCTTTCCACAAACCACATATGGATCAACCAGTGGTCATTGCATGTGTCTTCTTTTCCACAAACCACATATGGATCAACCAGTGGTCATTGCATGTGTGTTCTTTCCACAAACCACATATGGATCAACCAGAGTCATTGCATGTGTGTTCTTTCCACAAACCACATATAGATCCATTTGAGTAATTGCATGTTTGTTCTTATACTAAAACCACAAACCAGCACTAGAGTCATTGCATGTGTGTTCTTTTCCACAAACCACACATGGATCCACTAGACTCATTGCATGTGTGTTCTTTTCCACAAACAAGTTATGGATAAACCAGTGGTCATTGCGTGTGCGTTCTTTTCACAAACTACATGTGGACCCACTAGAGTAATGTATGTGTGTTCTTATACTAAAACTAGCACTAGAGTCATTGCATGTGTGTTCTTTCCACAAACCACATATGGATCAACCAGTGGTCATTGCATGTGTGTTCTTTTCCACAAACCACATATGGATCAACCAGTGGTCATTGCATGTGTGTTCTTTCCACAAACCACACATGGATCAACCAGTGGTCATTGCATGTGTGTTCTTTCCACAAACCACACATGGATCAACCCGTGGTCATTGCATGTGTGTTCTTTTCCATAAACCACTTATGGATCCATTAGAGTCATTGCATGTGTGTTGTTTCCACAAACCACACATGGATCAACCACTAGAGTCATTGCTCGTGTTTTATTTCCCAAAACCACACATGGATGAACCACTAGAGTCATTGCATGTGTGTTCTTTCCACAAACCACACATGGATCAAGCAGTGTCATTGCATGTGTGTTCTTTCCACAAACCACATATGGATCAACCAGTGGTCATTGCATGTGTGTTCTTTTCCACAAACCACATATGGATCAACAAGTGGTCATTGCATGCGTGTTCTTTCCACAAACCACATATGGATCAACCAGTGGTCATTGCATGTGTGTTCTTTCCACAAACCACATATAGATCCATTTGAGTAATTGCATGTTTGTTCTTATACTAAAACCACAAACCAGCACTAGAGTCATTGCATGTGTGTTCTTTTCCACAAACCACGCATGGATCCACTAGACTCATTGCATGTGTGTTCTTTTCCACAAACAACTTATGTATTAACCAATGGTCATTGCGTGTGTGTTCTTTTCACAAACTACATGTGGACCCACTAGAGTAATGTATGTGTGTTCTTATACTAAAACTAGCACTAGAGTCATTGCATGTTTGTTCTTTCCACAAACCACATATGGATCAACCAGTGGTCATTGCATGTGTGTTCTTTTCCACAAACCACATATGGATCAACCAGTGGTCATTGCATGTGTGTTCTTTCCACAAACCACACATGGATCAACCAGTGGTCATTGCATGTGTGTTCTTTTCCATAAACCACTTATGGATCCATTAGAGTCATTGCATGTGTGTTATTTCCACAAACCACACATGGATCAACCACTAGAGTCATTGCACGTGTGTTATTTCCACAAACCACACATGGATCAACCACTAGAGTCATTGCATGTGTGTTCTTTCCACAAACCACACATGGATCAAGCAATGTCATTGCATGTGTGTTCTTTCCACAAACCACATATGGATCAACCAGTGGTCATTGCATGTGTCTTCTTTTCCACAAACCACATATGGATCAACCAGTGGTCATTGCATGCGTGTTCTTTCCACAAACCACATATGGATCAACCAGAGTCATTGCATGTGTGTTCTTTCCACAAACCACATATAGATCCATTTGAGTAATTGCATGTTTGTTCTTATACTAAAACCACAAACCAGCACTAGATTCATTGCATGTGTGTTCTTTTCCACAAACCACACATGGATCCACTAGACTCATTGCATGTGTGTTCTTTTCCACACACAACTGATGGATAAACCAATGCTCATTGCGTGTGTTCTTTTCACAAACTACATGTGGACCCACTAGAGTAATGTATGTGTGTTCTTATACTAAAACTAGCACTAGAGTCATTGCATGTGTGTTCTTTCCACAAACCACATATGGATCAACCAGTGGTCATTGCATGTGTGTTCTTTTCCACAAACCACATACGGATCAACCAGTGGTCATTGCATGTGTGTTCTTTCCACAAACCACACATGGATAAACCAGTGGTCATTGCATGTGTGTTCTTTCCACAAACCACACATGGATCAACCAGTGGTCATTGCATGTGTGTTCTTTTCCATAAACCACTTATGGATCCATTAGAGTCATTGCATGTGTGTTATTTCCACAAACCACACATGGATCAACCACTAGAGTCATTGCACGTGTGTTATTTCCACAAACCACACATGGATCAACCACTAGAGTCATTGCATGTGTGTTCTTTCCACAAACAACACATGGATCAAGCAGTGTCATTGCATGTGTGTTCTTTCCACAAACCACATATGGATCAACCAGTGGTCATTGCATGTGTGTTCTTTTCACAAACCACATATGGATCAACCAGTGGTCATTGCATGTGTGTTCTTTCCCCAAACCACATATGGATCAACCAGAGTCATTGCATGTGTGTTCTTTTCCACAAACCACATATGGATCAACAAGTGGTCATTGCATGTGTGTTCTTTCCACAAACCACACATGGATCAACCAGTGGTCATTGTATGTGTGTTCTTTTCCATAAACCACTTATGGATCCATTAGAGTCATTGCATGTGTGTTATTTCCACAAACCACACATGAATCAACCACTAGAGTCATTTCATGTGTCTTATTTCCACAAACCACACATGGATCAACCACTAGAGTCATTGCATGTGTGTTCTTTTCACAAACCACACATGGATCAAGTACTGTCATTGCATGTGTGTTCTTTCGACAAACCACATATGGATCAACCAGTGGTCATTGCATGTTAGTTCTTTTCACAAACCACATATGGATCAACCAGTGGTCATTGCATGTGTGTTCTTTCCACGAACCACATATGGATCAACCAGAGTCATTGCATGTGTGTTCTTTCCACAAACCACATATGGATCCATTTGAGTAATTGCATGTTTGTTCTTATACTAAAACCACAAACTAGCACTAGAGTCATTGCATGTGTGTTATTTTCACAAACAACATATGGATCCTCCAGTGGTCACTGCATGTGTGTTCTTTCGACAAACCACTTGGATCAACCAGTGGCCATTGCATGTGTGTTGTTTCCACAAACCACACATGGATCAACCAGTGTCATTGCATGTGTGTTCTTTCCACAAACCACATATGGATCCATTTGAGTCATTTCAGTTTGTTCTTATACTAAAACTAGCACTGCCTCCCAATGGATCCACCGTTAGACCGAGTCTTCTAGAAGGCACGCCATAACACAGTTGTTCTGCTTGACAATTGTTACATACCATTCAATTGGGGCGCTTGGACGATTGGGATGGTCTTCGCGAGAGCGATCCTCGAGTAGGATGTTCTACGGCATGATTGGCCATGCTTGCTCTGGACAAACTGGCATGTTGCGAGTGTTACGACTCACGAGTTCAGTGGGCCATATCCCAGTGTCACGTCCCCGTTACTTCTCTTCCACCCCGTACTTCTCTTCCTTCCCCTCGAAGCCACTTTCCCCACTTCACTTCCATCCTTCTGTAGCTGCAAGCTGACGACATCCGCCAATTTTCCAGTCGCTACCTTCATGGTAAGAAATCTTTTTACAAGCTTTTGAACTTATCCTACATATTCCTGCTATTCGCCAATCTAACTGCTGATCTTTTTTCTGATTTCTCGACGAACTTCTGATGTGGCAGATGTTACACCCCAAGAATCTGGAGATCCTCGCGTGCAACTTCGCAGCGGCGTTCCCGCTCGTGTGCTCCCACCCAGGATGCTTTCGCCGTTACTCCTACCACGAGCTCCCACTCCACGAGCTCGCGTGCCCGCACGACGCATGCTCCTACACGGAGCCGGGCTGCAACTACACCGGCCCGTCGGCAGAGCTCGTCGTCCACCTTCAAGATGGGCATTGGATCGAAGTGATTAGAATCTCCTACGGGCAAGCCCAACTTCTCCAAGAGCAGGTGCCGTTCACTGACTCGGCATGCCGCCTGCTAATTTTCCAGGGGGACGGCTCTATTTTCGTCCTGACCATCACCACCGTTGTTCCGGGAACCAGAGCCGGCCCACCATCATGGGTGCCGTATGCGTCAGGTCGGTCTCGTGCGCCTGGACCGTATACACGGTGCACATGTGGGCGAACGCCCAGCCGCTGTCGTCGGATAGCATTCTTGTGCTAGCCGAGGCGCCGAGCTGCCCGACGCCGCGGGAGGTGGAGTATGTGGACCTAAGGTCTATCCTATGCGTGCCATCTCAGTACCTTGTCGGTGCTGGACCGAACAGGCAGATGCATTTCTACATTTGTATCGAGAAGACCGACAGGTAAATGTAGTACTTGTGCTGTCGTTACTGTTAGACTTAAGCGATGCTTCTCAGGTGCTTAGAGCATACGTGTTGTGCGAATGTACCCTAGTTGTAGTTTCCAGTACTCCTTAATACTTCGATGAGTTATTATATTGGTCCAATCAGCTTGTTGTTGTCACGTTGCAAAGTCAACTTGCTCTGGACAGACCGGCAATACTGTGTGCTCCCGCTCCCGCATGTCAGTGTCACGTGTTCCGAGGGCCCATCTACCCGTGTCACGCCCCCCCTCTTCCTTCCCCTCGAAGCCACTGTCCCAACTTCTCTTCCATCCCGTCACTCCCGTCCGATGGTTGTAATCTGATGATTTTCATTGGATTGTTTACAAGTAATCTACATTGATAATGCAACATGCAAATGGCACAGACACAATTTCTAAAGTGGAAGCTCTCACACGCTGCTATTGCACATATTTCTCAATATAGCTCGACAAACACATTACAATAATTGTACTCGTATTAAACACAACTGAAATTGCAACCATCCTAAACAACATCTAAACCCACATCACACCGCTGTCGTTGGAGTCCACCTCGATTGGTGACCCCTCCGTTCCCTTCCCGGCAACATCCACTCCCGCCCATGGTTTGCCCTTCGCTAAGGAGGCAACAATGGCATTCTGCATAGCTTCGTTCCTGTCGTCCTCCACATCGGAATCGACAATGACGAAGATGACGGGGTTGGCATGGACCGAGCGCCGTCGCGCCTGGCGGCTCCTGCTTGAGCTCGACGCCGCATCAGTCCTTCTACAGGTAGGAGGGTCCGAGCTCGCATACGTAGCGTCGTCGCTCCTCTCAAGAAACCATGGCCATTTGATACTGCGATGGTAGGATCTTGGGGTGGATCCACCGCGGCGAGCCCTACCGGAAGCGGTGGAGCGGATGGATCTGCCGACGCGAGCCATGACAAGTTCCTAGGAGGGAGTAGGATTGTGGGCCAGCCGTGTCCGGTTCCTGAGCAAGACCTCCTAGTGATATGTACGCGGGCAAGGTACCAAAAAATTTCGTCCAATGCGTGCGACAGGGCTTTTGAACCACGAAGGCGCGAGTTTTTTTGACAAGTCCACACGCTAGGTCCCCCACCTGTCAGCCGAATGTGGATGGTATGATTCTGCCCGAGTTATTAAGTAGGGATAAATCACGCTTCACCACTACCCTGACATTCAAAGGCTCCTCTTTCCTCTGCCCTCGCTCATGGCTCGCAGCTCGTGCAGTTCGTCTCGGGCGGAATCAGGGTCGGCTCAACGCCGTCAGGCGGGTGCCCCCATCAGGTACAGGAGGGCGCCCTACGATTACTACCCCGATATGCTGTGTTTGTGCGGTGAGAAGATTCGAGATGGATTTCATGGACCGACAAAAATACTGCAGGAAAATTCAGCAACTACAGCATCAGAGCTGTAAGTTCCTACTATAGGTACAATGGTAACCCGGATCCGGAAAGCGTAATGTAATTCTTTTTTTTTTCCTTCGATCTACTTTGCAGGAAGGGAGGGGGACTGGCTGTGACAAGTTTGTGTGGATCGAAAAGCCATTGACAGGTTTTCACAGAGAGCTTGTTCAGGATCCGCGTGATGCTGTGTGGGACAAGAAAGAGGAGATTCGTGCGATGGAGCAAGAGATCCGGGAGCTTCGCCAGGTGTAGGGGAGGCAGGGGCAGGGAGGTGGTGAGACAGACGGGCTCAAGATTAGGCTCGATAGTGGACACAATTTCCTCATTATCTGGGCATTATTTGTTGCATTTGCAGTTTATGTTGCCATGTCGTTGTCCAACAGCTGAAATAAGTTGCTGCTTCATGGAGTGTAGAGGCCAGCTTAAGAAATTGTTTTCCAGCCCAGAAACTTATCATAAGTGTAATGCCAACAACATGGATTTATTAAGCGCCCATAAATAAATCATGTCTGTGCCACTAACACCCATCGATTTTGGAGAGGATTTAACCGCTCAGCTATCGTGATTGTTCAGATAGTAGTGGCACAGTCACAGTTTTGGATTCAACTAGTGTTCTCCGCCGTATCAAATCCTAAAGTCGCGATACATTTTACTCCGAGTATGGGAGGCAGATTGTTTCGCCCGACAAGTTCCATGCACACAGCTCCAGAGTTTAACCAAACTACATATATAGGTTCAAGTTCAATACATCATTAGGTTCCTACACTGCTAGCCCTCTTTCTTTGCTTGGGTGCCAACTTTCTTCCTCTTTCCTTCACGTCCACTGGCTTCTTCATCTCATGCCTTCTTCCACTTCCTGGGTGCCAATTTTCTTACCTTCACGTACCCTACATCTCCGGGCCGAGGGAAGTCAGGCCAATCAGCACCAGAATCTTGTTCGGCATCATCACTCCACTCGTTTTGGTTTTCTTCCCGCAGCAAAATCACTGAGTCGGCTGTCTTGTTTCTTACCTTGCGCTTCCTGTAAAAAAACAGTGCATGAATTACTACCTTATATCTACAGACTATAAACAATTTTTTTGTGTGAATGTACCATCTCATACCTAGGTTTGGGAGCATTAAGGGGACATCCAGCTACTCTATGGCCTATAAGATGGCAGGTCTTGCATCTGATTTTTCCCTTCTTTGTAGCATAGAAAGCCGAACCCTTCTTCTTGAGAAAATTCTTAAACCTATTCACCTGGGGTCTTCCTCTGCCCCTTTCTGTAACTGGCTGGCAAAGCTCGAAAGACAGTTGGACTTGAGGCCACTAAGATGGGTCTGTACATGGCTCAATGGATCCAGCGTACGCAGCTCTGAACTTTTCCATATAGTAGTAGTCTGACAAATACTGATCCAAATGTGGTAGATTTCTTTTCTTCACCAAGAAGGCCAAGGCGTGGTCTCAAGGTTTCCCGGTATGTTGCCACTCTAAGCAGGTGCATTCTTGCAGCTGGATGTTCACAACATCCCTTCTGCTGGTTGACGGGAGAACCTTAAGATGAGCAAGTCCTCGGCTTCTCTTGTGCAGTTGCTGTACAACTGGCGGTAGCATATGTCCTCTAAGTCTCCTACCAATATCTCTCCTTATATTTTATAGCTTCATGATCATACCACGTATGTTGTCCATCAAGATATGAACAGGACGCACTTTTATGTCCTTCACCCAGTTATTCAGGCATTCTGCAAGGTTGTTGTTTATGTAATCAACTTTGATGTCAGGATTGAATTAACTGCTCTTCCATAGCTGCGAATGATGGATGGCTAAGTACTCTTGAAGTTCAGGGGCTTTGGCAAAAAATTTGCTCATGAAATAATCGTTCCTACTAGGTTTGTAAACTCTAGCAGCAGGAAACATGTAACGAAATACGCTGCCTGCATATTGTGAGTACAAGTTGAGCATCATATGGGCATGGCATTCTCTACCTTCAGCTCACGGGAACACCTCCTTCACTGCATTCGTCAGCCATTTGCATGCATCCGTGGATATAGCCAATGGATCCATGTGGCCTATTGATCTCCTGAGCTGCCTCATAAACTAGACTTAGTTTTCCTCCATTTCTGTTTCAAACAGCCCAAATGCCACTAGGAACATCCAGTTGTGACCATCAAGTGCTGTGGCGGATGGCAGGAAGCCTTTCCATTTGGTAGTTAGGACAATGCTGTCTACACTCAGATACGGCCTACAGCCGTCCTTGAATCCCTCAATGCAAGGTTTAAGCACCATGAAAAATCTTTTGAAATATATTTTACCACCTTCTGATTCGGTGTCAATCTCCACAACACTCCCCGGACACCTAGCTTGTACCTCCGCCTTGAAGTTGTACAACATCCTGAAGCTATTGGTCCAATCCCCGTGCAAGACCCCCAGAGCTTTCTCTTTACCTTTCCAAACCGTGTAATACGGAAGGACAATGTTGTATTTAGAACCGAGGCTAGTTTGAATATTCTTCGCGGTCTCCTTAGGGTTATCCTTTAGTATGGACATAGATTGCATAGCCACCCACTCTGTATCAGCCATTGAGGATTTCAATTTGCTGCCTGTCGGACACATGTGTGGTCGGCCCATTTTGTTCACCTGCAACACAGATTCATTTAAAAGATAAGCGGAGTCGACTAGTTGCCAAAAATATATCGCACATCAATTGTAGTTATAGAGTGAAAAGAGAGAGAGAGAGAGAGAGTGTTCTAATGGTTTGCTGCAATCATTGCCCCAATACCCTAGTTGCAGTCGACGTAGGTAAGGATCTTGCTGTGATCCTCCATGGACAATGTACCTTAGCCTGTCCATTCATCCACGTTAACTTGCAAATGGCCTCATACCTCTCGGTAGAGTTCTTCAGTCGATAAATGTCGAACTCCCCCCTGATACAAAAATGCGGGAACGACATCCTAAACTCATGCATGCTCCTGAACTCGTTGCCGACCGAAATTATAGGATACTCGTAGTCATGTTTCATTTCTTCTACTTCAACACCCAAATCATCGACTGGAATACCAGCCTCATCGTTAAGTTCCTCGTCTATTTCATCATCACCAGGTTCTTGATCCTCTACAGTGCCTTCTTCTTCATCTGATTCAGAATCTTCGCCATCGTCTCTAATGCCTAGTACTGCACACATCATATTGACTCCCATGGGTGGGGCTGCACCATCGTCTCCACCCGAATGGATAGGAACATTGCCCCAGTCCACCTCACCAGCAACTCTGTTTTCTCCAAGACACTCGGTTGGTTCTGCTACAACCACATGGGGTGGTCTTATGTTTGCACAGATCCCAGGTACTTCAGTGGACAAACAGCAGTCAGAATCAATTTCATCTTGAGTGTACAGAACCCTCCTGCTCTTCATGTGTACATCCTCCTTCCTGATGTAATCTTTCCTGATGGTATCAGTAGTGTTTGACATCCGCGTTCCATTCCCCATCGAACTAGGCCTTTTGCTGCCGCTCTTGGATGTGATCTCCTTACTGCCTCCCCTCACGGGTGTTGGCTCCAGGGTGCTGGCATTATTGCCTGACCTCCGCGGCATGTTCTTCTTCGAATTAGCCCTTTTGCTGCTACTATTGGGCGTGTTCTCCTTCGTGCTGGCATTATTGCCTGACCCTAGCAGCGTGTTCCGCTCCAAATTAGCCCTTTTGCAGATACTATTGGGCGTCTTCTCCTTCATGCTGGCATTATTTCCTGACCTCAGCAGCGTGTTCTGCTCCAAATTAGCCCTTTTGCTGCTACTATTGGGCGTGTTCTCCTTCGTGCTGGCATAATTCCGTGACAGCGGCGTGTTCCGCTCCAAATTAGTGTTTTTTCTGCTCCCACTGGGTGTGGTAGCCTCCGTGCTGGCCATCTTCGCCTCTTTGCTACCACTCCTGGGAGTGTTCACCACCGTGATATCCCTCTTAGCGTTTTTGCTGCTACCGTTTGGTGTGGCATTTTGACTGGATCTCAGGGGTGTACTCTATGGCGTGGTGCCTTTTGTCGTGCGACTCCTAGGCATCCTCTTCTCTGGCGTGGTCTCCTTGGTGGCGTTCTTCTTCGGGGTGCCCTTTCTGGGGATGCTCTTCCTGCTCCTCTTTATGATGCTCCTCTGTAAGACTCTCCTCTATTCGAAGCCACCCTCAGTTGCACCAGCCCCAGTGATGCCATGGATCGGGTCATGCATGCCTTCTCAAAGTCCATCATCTCTATTGTTGAGTTCCAATTCCTCTCCTACTGTGAGCACTACCAAGTGGAAGTAAACTTCACCTCTATAATGTTTCCTTGTAAACGGTATGACTAAAACCCTAGTATCTTTCACTTCGATAGCCTTTTTGCTCCTGTAACCATAATATAACAAACGTGCTTCCTGGGAGGACCCCCACAGCACCTTCACACGTAATGATGCCATCAGGTCAGATAACTCTACCACTTCAGGGTGGTATCTGCCAACGATTACATCAAACTCGTCATAGAATTTTTCTATGCCATCATCTAATTTTGCAGTATAATCCGCGACACCGATACGAACGATTACTTTGCCATCATCATGTTCTTCAGGATAGAAACCTCCGAGAGGTTCGAGAGATGGAGCGGCACCATCAGACCCAGCCCCAATGCCACCGTCGCCATCACCAGCGTCATCGTTAGCTGCATCAACCTCGGTGGAAGTACCAGGACCAGGAGCAAGGCGAGGGCCCTTAGCAGCGGGAGCTACACCCCTTCTAACGGCAGCCACAATATGATCAGCTGCTGCCATGCCACGTCGACGATCAGGAGCAGTTCCCACAACAGCAGTGTTTCGAGTGCTAGCAGAGTCCAGACCATGAGTTGGCTTTAGACCAGCAGCTCGCTGAACCCGAGCACGGGTTCGAGGAGGAGACAAGGCATCAGTCTTTGCAACAACAGTGGGGTAGCCTCCGGAAGCCTTAGTTTGCTCAACGGCGGCAGGGATTGGGTCAACAGCGTCCAGATCAACAACAACACGAGGACGACCAGTACCAGCAGATTCAAGAGCACGGGTTCGCACAACTTGAGGACGGTTTGGAGGAGGAGCAGCACACAAGGCGGTGGTCTTGGGAACAACAGTGGGGTAGCCTCCGGACGCCTTAGTTTGCTCAACAGCGGCATGGATTGGGTGAGCAGCAGC
The DNA here is from genome assembly GCA_023614405.1 of Avena insularis. Taxonomy (NCBI): domain Eukaryota; kingdom Viridiplantae; phylum Streptophyta; class Magnoliopsida; order Poales; family Poaceae; genus Avena; species Avena insularis. The sequence continues at coordinate 722,384 of JAJUPC010000146.1, read as the reverse complement.
CGCAACAACATGGGCACAGGGAATGTGACGACTAGTACCAGCAGATTCCATAGCAGAGTTTTCCACAACAGCAATACGGGGACTCCTACGAGGAGGTTGCCTCACAGAAGCATGCCGCGGACGAGGAACCACATTTTGCTCAACAACAGCAGGGGTTCGAGTTAGACCTCCCTGTCCAATAATAGTTGGGCGACTCCTAGTAGCAGGAGCTTCCTCATCCACTATGTTACACACCAGCATAACCACGCGAAGCCTAACATGCTGTTTCATCAACCCAATTAGCTGACTGTCACACCCTATAGGACCTTGAAGCCTCGTTCATCAACGAGGTTGAACCGTGCTGTCTGCTCTGGCCTTATTTCAGCAAGTTCACGCACAGCAGCAACCAAACCAGGGACAGTGCATAACTACATAGGCGCTACTTCCATCTTCAGACTCTGAGCTTGTTTCCACGTGCTCTTCCCATGTGCTAATTTAATGAGGTAGCCGCAGATGCTCACTAGAACCGTGTAATTGGGGTCAGCGGAGATCATAGTTGACAGAAAATTGGAGACAAAAGATAAGAATTGTTTGTCATCGTCGTGCTAGCAAACAATTCTATGTTCGATATATCTCTGTAATGCCAATAGCCAGCTAGCAGTTATAGGTAGTGCGAATAGCAAAGAGAAGAGTAGCTCACCCGAAATTAGTACTTCTTCCTCGGCAAATGGATCTGCCATCCTCCGCGCTTCTCAGCTCGTTGGCGGTAGAGGCGGGCTAGATCGTCGCAACGGCTAGCACGGCATTCGGCATTAGAGCTCGGTAGCAGCGAGTAGGCGCAACAACTTGGCGCCGGAAGTCAAATGCCAGAAGAGATCATTCTGGTTGGAGAGGGGATTTCGACGCCACCGGTGCTAGGGTTCATGCGAAAGGAGGGAGGGAGTGGATTTGTGAATATGGTCAACACACGATGCTCCCTTAGTATCTCATTTTGCCTACGTGGTTGTCGCGTTAGCGCTCGCGTCACGGAAATATTACTGACATGAGGGTCCCGACCGTCTACTTCACGGGGCAGTTTCACGGCATGTTTGGATTTGGTAGGGGTGATACGAGTTTGCATCGAAATGGCCCCTCTCGGTAGTTGGCGGCCCAACTTTTCGAAACGCGGTAATTTTAGGCAACTTAGGTACCGCCATGCGCTGGCCTGCCAACTTTGGTACCGTAGACGAACAAGCCCGCGGTGGTGGGCAGGTCACGGCGTTGGCGATGGTCGGGTGACCACTTGAGGCCACCCTGCTTGCCGAGGAGCAGGAATACATCCGTCCCCATGGGTCGACTCCCGCGGCCCTGCTGCTCGATGGCCCTGGCGAGTAGGGCCTTGGCGTACTGGATTTGCAGCGTGCCCTCTCCCTGGACATTGAGGTTGGCGACTGCCGCGGCCATGATGACGTTGTCCACCAGGGTGGAGTAATGTGGGAGTCCGTTAGCGTCGCGGGCCTGTGGTGAGATTATGATTCGCGGCTGGTCCGGCGGGGGTGCGTGACCGATGGGTGGTAGCGGGGCCCCAGTCGCTGGTGCGCCCGGTGGTGGTCGATTGCTGCCGCCTGGTGGTGCGTTCTCACGGTATTCGCGCTCCGCCGTACGTGCGAGGTCGCTCTCATCATTGAAGTTTAGGACGCAGCCTTGGATGTTGGAGTTCAGGCGGGTCCTGATGCGGCGCTAGTGGTAGAGCGACAGCTCCTGCGCCGTCGCCCGCTCGAGGCGGAATTTCTCACGCTCGACTATCTCCTTGTGCGTCGCCTCCTCCAGTCGCTGGCGGGCTTCCTCCACCTTCGTGGCCGTGGCGGTTGGCGGGATCAGTGTGGAGAACGGATTTGGTGGGGCGGCTGTGCTGCCCGCCATGTAGATCGCGTTGAAGCAATTGGATCTGGCGCGGAAGTCCTCGGGGGACTCCGAGACGGAATCGGAATCGAAGATCCCGAGGATGGAGGAGTCCTCAAAATCCTCAGGGTTGGAGACCCGCGTGATGGAGTCCTCCCGTGATGCCGCGGTGATAGATTCGTCCACCGAGGCAGGAGTCGCAGAGTCGGCATCGTCGTTTAAGGCCGCGTTGTCCGCGGCGGTGTTGGTCTCAGCCGCGTTGCTGGTGGCCGAGTCGTACTCGGTGACGAGGCTCCTGATGGAGCGGACCTGCTCCTCCGAGACTAGATCGCGGTGCGGTGGCGATCGTCCAACGATCACCGTCGCCGCTGGGTCGACCGCGCCGGTGATGCCGATGAAGAGGATGATGGAGCCGACCGGCATTATCGCGCTGTGCGTGATTGGGCACGATGCCGGGATGTAGCTGCTGGGCAGGATATGTAAGATCCCGCCGATGGCGATCATGCGGCCGGTGGCGATCGGCCGATCGATCGGCAAGTAAGGACTCACCGCAGAACTCAGTCCAGTCCGGCTGGGCCCCATGATGGGCGCCACTGTCATGGAAATGGCCACGGCAGTCGCTGCAGTAGGCAGCGATTGATTGAATCGGGGGCGAGAGCTGGCGGCCATCTGCGGTTCACATGGATTTATCCATGTTCGCCCCCCCGGAGGGTAAATACCTACTCCTGCTAGATTGGATTAGTAGAGAACGTGTTATAATGGCGGCGAGCTCGGCGTCTAAGCAGCGAGTCGCTTGAAGGGGTGTATGATGGAACGTGAGTCCTTAGGATACCCTAGGGAGGTTTATATATGAGGCACCTCGCTGGGGTTTACAATTTACAATCGAACAAGATATGGATTTGGAGGCTTTGACCTAATCCGACTAGGCTTTCAGTATGCTTATGGGCCTTCAGTCACCAGTCGCCAGGCCTTTTCCTTAGTAGCATTCCAGTAGGCGTCCTGCAGGCCCACTCGCGAGCCCTTTGGCCCAATCAGAACGTCCTGACGGGCATACCCCATTTGGCATATCGCCATCACACGGTCATTGAACTACCATAGAATCTTGTCTTGCACCGTGCGTACAACACCTTATGAAGGATTTAGCAAGCAGTTCATTTGTACTTCAATGTAAGTGCATACCTATTTTTAACCGCATTATAGTAGTAGTATCCTGAAGCGCTCCCTAGGGAGTGCATTCTTTGTTTACCTGCAGTGCATACAAGTGTGCGTAGCATGCAGGGTGCATTGTACGGTAAGTGTACTGCCATTGCATGTTATCTTGGACCTTTGCACACAGCAGTTTACAAAGCATTTATAAGGCAGTTCATCTAGAGGTTCAGGGCAGTGCATCTCGTGTGCATGGCATTATAATGACAGTATGACGAAGCGAATTTCTACATTGAGGGCGCGTATGACGAAGCACCGAATGAGAAATGCATGATTGGTATTCAAGCTGTGCATCTCGGTGTTCATAGCAAGTGGGATTGCTTGCACGGCTAGTACACTGCCATTTCATATTATCCTTCACCGAGCAGTGCACAGTAGGTGAGAAACGAAAAGGTCCTAGATATTCAACCAAATCCCCACATTTCAGAACAGTGCACCTCGCTGTGCATAGCAGGTGGGGTGCATTGCCCGGTTATTGAACTGCCATAGAATATTGTCTTGCACTGTGCGTACAACACCTTATGAAGCATTTAGAAAGCAGTTCATATGTACTTCATGGACAGTGCATACCTATTTTTAACTTCATTATAGTAGTAGTATCCTGAAGCGCTCTGTAGGCAGTGCATACTTTGTTTACCTGCAGTTCATACAAGTGTGTGTAGCATACGGGGTGCATTGTACAGTAAGTGCACTGCCATCGCATGTTATCTTGGACCTTTGCGCACAGCAGTTTACAAAACATTTCTAAGGCAGTTCATCTAGAGGTTCAGAGCAGTGCATCTCGTGTGCATGGCATTATAATGACACTATGACGTAGCAAATTTCTACATTGAGGGCGCATATGACGAAGCACCCAATGAGTAGTGCATGATTGGTATTCAAGATGTGCATCTCGGTGTGCATAGCAGGTGGGATTGCATTGCACGGCTAGTACACCGCCATTTCATAGTATCCTTCACCGAGCAGTGCACAGTAGGTGAGAAACGAAAAGGTCCTAAATATTCAACCAAGGCCCCACATGTCAGAACTCTACTTGGATACGGATAACTTTCGGAAGTGCATACTATGTACACGGGCAGTGCACCTCGCTGTGCATAGCAGGTGGGGTGCAGTGCCTGGTCATTGAACTGCCATAGAACATTGTCTTGCACCGTGCGTACAACACCTTATGAAGCATTTAGAAAGCAGTTCATATGTACTTCATGGACAATGCATACCTATTTTCAACCGCATTATAGTAGTAGTATCCTGCAGCGCTCCGTAGGCAGTGCATACTTTGTTTCCCTGCAGTTCATACAAGTGTGCGTAGCATGCGGGGTGCATTGTACGGTAAGTGCACTGCCATCGCATGTTATCTTGGACCTTTGCACACATCAGTTTACAGAGTATTTCGAAGGCAGTTCATCTAGAGGTTGAGAGCAGTGCATCTCGTGTGCATGGCATTATAATGACAGTATGCCGAAGCACCCAACGAGCAGTGCATGATTCATATTGAAGTTGTGCATCTCGGTGTGCATAGCAGGTGGGATTGAAGTGCATGGCTAGTACACTGCCATTTCTTAGTATCTTTCACCGAGCAGTGCAGTAGGTGAGAAACGAAAAGGTCCCCATTATTGAACCAAGGCCCCACATGTCAGAACTCTACTTGGGTACGGATCACTTTTGGCAGTGCATACTATGTACACGGGCAACGCACCTCGCTGTGCATAGTAGGTGAGGTGTATTGCAAGGTCAGTGCGCTGCCAAAGATTGTTATCTTGCACCATGCGTACAACACACTATGAAGCATTCAGGAGGCATCTCATATTTGTTTTATGATCAGTGCATTATGAAGCACTTGTAGGGGACTTCATATATAGTTCACAGGCACTGCATCTCATTGTGCATGGAATTAGAAAAGCAGTATCACAAAGCACTCACGGTCAGTGCATCCGTTGTATACGAGCAGTGCATCTTGGTGCACATTGCTGGTTGTCTATGAGCAGTGCAAAACGAATAATCAAAGGCACGAAACTCAGTACAAATGTATTGCCTCTCTCCTCGCGAAGAACTGGTACGACATTAGACCCGGTATATTTGTCGCTATCAATATTGAAGTGTTCTTCTTCGAAAAGGGGTAATGCATTTTCGTACTGAATTATGACCCACCTGTCAGACAACTTGTTTTTTGGAGATGAAACCTTTCCACCCGTCATTGGTGTTTAAAGAAGGAAGGGAAGGTAGGAAACATATCTTCTTCAAACTATTATAACCAGCTAATGCTGGAACAACCCATAACTTTCTCAGCTGCCACCGCCTGCATGTCGATCTAGGGAAAGTTTGAACCATGCTTCAAAACAAGCAGTAATATATTGCCATCTCAGCAAGGGAAGGCAATGGAGAGAGACATCGTCATCACTGGCGCCACAAATTAGGTAACCAGATATCGAAGCTGCTCAAACGATTTCAATTCTAGGGATATATGTGATGAGGCAACAATTTTATTAATTTTTTTTTGTGAACAACGTAGCTGATTTTTATCTTGAGATTCAACGGAGATATAACTTCCAAGATTTAAAGCACGGGGCATAGTTTCTATAGTCATGGGAACCGTTTAATAACCATAATAGTATAGTACAATTGATATAGCGGAAATAGTTATATATGAAACTACATGACCATTTGCTACGCATGTAGTTTGAGTAGTAGATAGCACTATGTGTAATCACAAAAACTTTTTCATAGTGGATCACATCAATTGTAGGCTACACCAATTCGTTCATTTTCTATCAAAGTAACATATTACTTTGTGTACTTAATAGCAAAAGATTATACAATACAATGAGAAGTTTAATCGATGTACAATAAAACTATGCTCTAAATATAATTCAGCTATTCCTGACAAATACTATTTATTATTATGTATATAATCAGCAAGATTGTTGGTGGTTGCTGCAGAAAAGGTAAAAGGAGGAAATAATACAACAGTAAATTTCAAAATTTATTGGCATACATATTTCAACTAATTGTTTTTGCATCGAAGCGTACTTATACCAGTTATATAGCAGATATATTATAACTGTTGATATTACAGATACGCAAGAAGAGTGCTGCTTTTTTCTCTCTGTGTTATTTTTTCACTAAATCTAGATAATGCGATATATGCTGCATTACACCAAATTGCAAAATTCTGCAGGGACCAAGATTATCTCATTTGAATGATCGTACATTGGCTGAAATAGAGATGATGAAAGGTGCAAAATTCGAAGCTCCAGGTGTAGCAGGACGTGTTACACGTGAATTCAGTCTGATATATATACTTTTAAGAATAATATCCCAATTTTGTTTTTTTATTTAAATGCTTTAAATATCAAAAGATTGACCGTGAATAATTATGGTGCTACTATATTCATTATATCATGGCAGAGACGTCTTAGAGCACTACATGATAAGTGGGATAAAGAGCGTCAGCAGAAACTGAAAGCTCTCACTGCTTCAACAGAAACTGTACGGAGATGTAACGCAGCACGTGCAAACTTGAAGCTAAAGCTGGAAAAAATTAACATCACAATGTATGCTCCATAAGTAATTTCCAGAAACCCTAGTGGTAGAACAACGCTACGGTGCCAAGATCAATCAGGTGGATCAGTGAAAGGCAACAACATAGTCAAGACTCATCGTAAATTGAAAGATACAAAGTGTAATGAGAATAGTTTGGTGAGTTTTCTCTTGCAATTAGTAAAAAATAAAAAAATAAAAAAAGTTTTGCATGAGTACTGCTAACCATCATTTTATTGTATTTTTGTTTTGTCAGGTGCAAGTTGATGTGATGGTCTCAATGCAACAAAGAAGTGGTACTACTGCAGCATCTTCTGCACAGACAAGGACATCAAAGGACACAGATGCAGTAATCAACATTCAGTTCAGGTACAGCAAGAAAAAATCAGATACAGTTCAAGCAGCTCCTGTAAGACAAAGAATCCTCATGAATGCTTCAACACAGAATGGTCAGAAACACACAAACATCGACCTAATAGCTGTCGGAATGCCAATGAGTGGCACGGAAAGAGAAGCTTTAGTAAGGTATGCTGGTAGCTCTGCAGAAGACAGAGCAAAAACAATCATCACAACCAACGTACTCAAATCAAGCATGATTGTTCAAAATTGCCAAGCTAGGAGAGCGCTGAGCAACGATGAGAAACAAATCGAAAGCAAGACAGTATATCCTGGATGCGAGAGTAGCATAACAAATTTAGGAGACAAGATCACACATGAGTAGATTACACATGAGCAGAGTGTTGCAAGTGAACTAGTCAGCAACATTTTTTTTTCAGTGCATCCAGCAACCATCGCTACAAGTACAGTAGAGTCACAAGCTGGAAGCATTGATAGAGCTAATTGTTCTGATGCAGGCAAGAGAGATTCAACCAGCACGGTGAACCCACAAAGAGAAGAGAATACAAGTCATCAGAATGTCAATTGTTTAGAGGAACCGATAGAAACTATATGCACTAACACCAACTCGGAAGCAATGAGCAATGAGCAGCCTGTGCCCTAGTGCGATGACACTATTCCTAAAAAAGAGATTAATCCAGGAGAACTTACGGAAGAAGAGTTAGAGATGGATAAAATGTTTAAGAATGAGTACCCAGCTGTGGATGAAATTGGTGATGCCACGACACCGGAAGAAGGAATGGAATTTCAGTCAAGGGAAGATGCTTTCCAATTCTTTGCACTGTATGCAAGGAAAACTGGTTTTTCTATAAGAAAGCACACCAGCCTTAACTCCAAGAAAACAAGCGAAATGATTAAATAGACATTTGTTTGCACAAAACATGGTCAGACTCAAATAAGTGAGAAAGTTGTAAGAGAAAGGAAAACAAGTTCTACTATCAGGTGCTCTTGCCCTGTATCCATTGTGGTAAAGAAAACAGAAAAAGGATGGATGTACAAAACAGTAAAACTAGACCACAATCACCCTTTGCACCCAACAGATTACCTCATCAGGTTTTCAAAATGCCACAAGTCAATGACACAACAAGACAAGGAATTTATACGTATACTACACCTTGGAAAGATTCCACCGAGGAGAGTGATGCAAATATACAGTGGAATGAAACTTTTAAATAGAGGAGTTGGTTTCGACGGCAAAGATGTGTCAAACGTTAAGTATGCTGACAAGAAAGACATCAGAAATAAAGATATAGAGGAATGCTTGAAGAGGTTTACCCGTCTTCAATCAAAGGTTCCTGGATTCTCATATAAATTGGACACTGACCACACAAACGTTGTTCGTAGCATTTTCTGGACAAACACAATGTGCAGGATGAACTACGAACTATATGGCGAATACGTGTCATTCGACACAACGTTCCAGACCAACGTATACAACATGCCTTTTGCACCAACATTGGCATGAACAACCATGGAAACACAGTTTTGTTTGGGATTGGTCTCCTATAGGACGAGTCAGCTGAAACGTTCAACTGGCTGTTCAAAACATTTGTCTTGGAAATGGGTGGTAAAGCACCAAAGTACATAATCACTGACCAGTGCAGAGCAATGAAGAAAGCAATTAATGAAATTGATATACTGCTTGACACAATCCACAGGTTCTGCCTGTGGCACATCGTAAAAAAGATGCTAGAAAAGCTTGCTAGCATTTTAGCAAGAAATGAAGGCCTGTCAGAAGAACTTAGAGATGTAATAAAGAACTCATTGACTATAGAAGAGTTTGAAAAATGCTGGAGGCAAGTATTGGAAAAATACGGAATTGCAAACAACAAGCATCTGCTAGATTTATGGGATATCAGAGGTCACTAGGTGCCAGCCTACTTCATGGACTGTTTCTATCCTTTTTCCTCGTCAACGACAAGAAGCGAGAGCAACAACTCCATGTGGAAAGACTATGTCGACCACACAGACACAATACTGAAATTCCTAGATTCATATGAGGCAATTTAGGAGAAAAGCTTGAGTGCGCTTTGATACATTGCAAATGTATCTATAATTTTTGATTTTCAATGCTTGGTTTTGTCCACTTTCTTGTGTTTTCTTCCAACTTTGGAGTACTTTTCATATGATTTCTTGGACTAACCTATTAACAAGAGCCACATTGCTAGCTACCTGTTTTCTGCTGTTTTTGGTTCCAACAAAGTCAGAAAATGAATATTCTCGGAATTGGACGAGACAAAAGCCAAAGTGCCTATTTTTCCGAAATTCATCAGATTCCAGAGTACGAGACGGATAGGGGCCAGGGGGCCACCACACCACCTGGCCACGCGACCCAGCCTGGCCCGCTCCAGGGGGTGGTGGCGCCCCACCCCTCGGCCTCCCCTTCCGCCTATAAGATGCCCTCGGGACGAAAACCCTAAGTACCCAATCAAAAATCCACGAAAGAGTTTATAGCTGCCGTCATCTCCATCCCTAGATCGGGAGGGATCTGAAGCTCTTCCTGGCACCCTACCGGAGAGGGGAATTCACCCTGGAGGCCTTCTTCATCACCATGCTAGCCTCCGGTGTGATCCGTGAGTAGTTCATCCTTGGACTACGGATCCATGTAGTAGCTAGATGGCTGGTTCTCCTCCTGTGTGCTTTCTTGTCAAGATCATCTATTTGTAATTCTGCATGTTGTAATTGCGGGGATCCGATGGATATTGAGATGCTATTTCAGATTGATTATTGATTCTATCATGTCTTTGTTATTTGAGATCTTCCATGCTTTCCGTTGTTAGTAGCTATCTTGGACAAGTAGATGCTAGCAACTCCAAGTGTTAGTATTTGTGCTCGATAGTGGGTTCATGCCTCTGGTAATCTGGGGAAGTGACAGAAATATCTAAGGTACTAGATGTGTTGTTGCTACTAGGGAGAAAACAACAGTCATTTATTCATAGAACAATCATATTGTTTACTTTACACGTAGTTCGTAAAGCAATAATTTGTTGCTTGCAACTTAATACTGGAGGGGGTTCGGATGATAACCTGAAGGTGGATTATTAGTCATAGATGCATTTGGATGGCGGTCTATGTATAATGTTGTAATGCCCAATCAAGTTTCAAAGGAGTCAAGATGATTAGTATATGCATGTATTGCTTTCTCGATGTTTGTCAATTGCCCCACTGTAATTTGTTCACTCAGCATGTTATCTATCTTAAGGAGAGCCACCTCTAGTGAACTATGGATCCCGATCCTTGTCTTTTTCTTTACATACAATCTACAAACTGTATACTGCTTTGTGTTTACTTTCTGCAAATTATTACTTCTTTCCAGTCGATACGTTTAATCCTTTGTTTTCCGCAAAACACGGTGAGATTGAAAACACGGTGAGTTGGGGACAAAGTTCTGTGGTTGTGTTGTGCAGGTCTCCACGTTGCTACTAGCACCGGTAGTGTGCCCTGCCAAGGCTCAGCTAGCAACACCTTTGGGGTGTTTCCTTGCTCCTACTGGTTTGATTAAACCTTGGTTTCATACTGAGGGAAACTTGCAGCTGTGCTCATCATACCTTCCTCTTGGGGTTCCCAACGAGCTCTACATCAACACCGCTCCAGCATTTTTCTAGCGCCATACACAGAGCCATCAAGCATTTTTCTGGCGCCGTTGCCGGGGAGTCAAGGACATCTTCACAAGGGGAGTCCCTCATAACCAATCTCTTTACTTTGGTATTTTTGTTTTGCTTAGTTTATTTTTGCTTTGTTTGCTTGTTTCTTTATCAAAAAACACACAAAAAATTAGTTTTACTAGTTTGCTTTCTTATTTGAAAACCCAAAAAAATGACTACTCTTGAAAACACTAAGTTGTGTGACTTCACTAGCTCCAACAACAATGATTTTATGAGCACACCTATTGCTCCACCTGTGCCTGAAGACACTTTCTTTGAGATAAAACCTGCTTTGCACAATCTTGTTATGAGAGAACAATTTTCTGGTATTGGCAATGAAGATGCTGCTTCCCATCTAAATAACTTTATTGAACTTTGTGAGATGCAAAAGCATAGGGATGTAGATGGTGATATTATTAAGCTGAAATTGTTTCCTTTCTCTTTGAGAGGAAAAGCTAAAGAATGGTTGAATTCCTTAACTAGGAATAGTATTGATTCTTGGACTAAATGCAAAGATGCTTTCATTGGAAAGTATTATCCTCCTGCTAAGATTATATATATGAGAAGTGTAATAATGAAGTTTAAAACAACTTGATAATGAACATGTTGCTCAAGCTTGGGAAAGAATGAAATCTTTGGTAAATAATTGTCCCACTCATGGACTGACTGCTTGGATGATCATCCAAACTTTTTATGCAGGATTGAACTATTCTTCAAGGAACCTATTGGACTCTGCTGCTAGAGGTACCTTTATGACCATCACTTTGGGTGTTGCAACAAAGCTTCTGGACAATATGATGGTTAATTATTCTGAATGGCATACTGAGAGAGCTCCACAAGGTAGGAAGGTAAATTCTGTTGAGGAAACCTCCTCCTTGAGTGATAAGATTGATATTATTATGTCTATGCTTGTTAATGGGAAAGCCCATATTGATCCAAATAATGTTCCTTTAGCTTCTTTGGTTGCTCAAGAAGAGCAAGTTGATGTGAACTTCATAAGAAATAATAATTTTGGCAACAATGCTTATTGGAATAATTTTGGTAACAACAATTATAAGCCATATCCTCCCAACAATGGTAATGCTTATAGAAATTCCTACAACAATAATAAGAGTGCACCCTCTGAACTTGAAGTTATGCTCAAAGACTTTATTAGTAAGCAAAATGCGTTCAATAAAACTATTGAGGAAAAACTCTCTAATGCTGAAAGAAATATAGCATCTTTGGATGAAGTTCAATCTTCTTTGAATAAAATGGCTGCTAAACACTACTACAAAATAGTCTACCAGTGACAGGCTCAACGTGCCTGTCACTAGTATTTGTTTACTGGTGACAGTCCTTTTTTGCGTGCTTGTCACTGCTTAGTTTTCACGAGTAGTGCATTTACCTGAACATTAGCGATAGACCCTTTGTTAATGTGTTAGTTTGCCCGTCATTGATAATTATTGTAGAAATAAAAAAAATTGCATTTGCACATCGATAATACAATACATTCACAGATACTCATAGGTAAAAAAATATAATTATAAGTACGCGAAGTGGAATGGAAACTAACATTCATAGCACAATATCCAAAATGAGTTTGCTTTGAATTCCTAACAAATAGCACGTCAAATTTAAATTGTCCAACTCTTTGACAACATCAAAGCTTCTACTAATAGAGCTTCTACGTGGAAAAATCAGGTCCCAAATCTAACATGGAGCAACCACCGATTGCAGCAGACCGGCAAGCGTTTAGCGGCGGCCAGGTGTCATGTTACTTCACTTCACAGCTCGCGCACGGCAGCATGAAATTTGAGCTTTTCAACATTCATCTGCATGGGACGAAAAATATATTAATTTCACTTACAGTAATAGAACACTTGGCTGCCGCAAGTATGAATACATAAAGTCTCAGTACTATAAGAGAACACTTGAATGATAGTTTGGTACATAAGACAAGATTAACAAAGCACAATTATCTACCAAATATTAAAACCTAGGAGCGTGCATCATTCGCAAAGCAGTGATACCAACACTGACACCAATACTATTATATTAATTAACCATCAGAATAACTAGCCTACTCTGCCTGCCAGAAATTAACCATCAATTCTTATCTTAAATTGGCAATTGACACCAACAAACATACTGATATGCGAGTTATGCAAAAATAGTAATGCCCCATACCTCATTCTTTGATCCTCCATGCTTGATCAATTGGTTTGCAGCCACCCTACGTGAATCATAACCCTCCGGCGAATCATCACAGGCATAGAAAAGCCCAGATTCGGAGGCAACCTCTGTGTTGATGATTTTTGCAAAAATGTCTTGGATGCGTGTAAACTCTTTCTTCCATTCAAATGGATTGGACTCCACCTGAGTACCGAACAATTGAATGTCTATGCCTCTGATTAAATTCTTCTGTGACCTTACAAATATGTCCATATGGTAGCAGAGATGGTAACCACATGACACGCTATCCAGTTGTTGTGTGCAACTAACATCAGTATGATGCTTAAAGTGTACACGACCTTTACCTTTTCTTTGAACATTTCCACCTCTCACACTATGTTAGAAGAGAGCATCATCTAGAACATGTGACAACAGTGTGTAATCCCTTTTCACCTTGTTTTTAAGTGATTCCAAGTAAAAATCCTTGCATTCCTTCACCAGGAGAATTATCAGAACCCAGTGTCCCCTGCTCAAACATGTGAACAATCTAAGTTCAGCAATCCTTCGTCTATTGGTATAATTTCATAACATAAGCAACTTAAGTAGAAGAGTTGGTATACTTTCATGACACAAGAAATTCAGAAAAGAAGACAGTTGAATTCAATTTAGAGTAGGTCAGTTGGTATACTTTTATCACACAAGCAATATGTGTATTTGCATTATACTAAAAACTCTAAAAAAAATATACACATCATAGTAGTAAAATGGTACAAGTGCTAAAAAGGTATACTGAATTAGTGAGGTGGACGCAAGTACTGAACTTTGCTTTATGGACATAAGGGACTAGCAATCCACAACAACATAATTCCATTTGTAAGCCGATTCCAACAATCAAACTAGCAATCCAGGAGGTAAAATCACTATCCCTATATTTAGAAAATCAATAAAGATTAAGTAGGACTTATGTTGGATTATAGGGCACTAGTATATATTTCTTGTCCTTGTTGTTTTGCTTTGCAAGAAAGATGCACTCCCTCAAAATAATCTCACAATCCTCAGCGGAGCTTAGGTTGTTATCGTGCATGTGATAAGGATCGGCGACTCCAACATTGGCAAGTTCTTTATTTTGTCTGGTCTCTTTGACTAGGTATAATGCCCATAGCCTGACAAGGGAGGACTCAAGCAAATCTATGTTGAACATTCTAAATATCTTCAGAAACTCTAGATAGAACTTGTCTGCCGGATATTTGGTCAGGAAGTGGTGGTAATCTTCTAGAACCTTGGCCATATAATGTGACGCATGGCCTTCGTGACTTTCCAGCCCTCTAATATTCTGATGCAGAGCCTTCATGTCGACAGAAAGGCTCTCAAACTCATCCCCTGGTACCAAGGGCTCACCACGGATATGAGTTTTCCGCCATTTACCACTTTCTCGCTCTCCTTTTGCATTTGTTGATCCATAGGACAATGATTTTTGAAACCTTAGCTCCTTTTTCCCCGCCTTGTCTTTCCTCCTCTTACTTCTTACATGTTGCGGTTCTGGAGATGTCGCCTCATCAGGAGAGTTCCTTTTTTTTGCGACACCATGCTTGGTAGCCACATACGAATTGGACCCAACCCCTTGGTCTTGGTCCAGGTCATCCTCCTCGCCTTGGGTTCCATCCAAGTCCTCAAATGTTAGAGGTGCGCAAATACCCACTTCATTTGCTGGGGTGGTTGACTTGCTCGAGTACTGCGAGTTTGTGCGAGTGGATTTCCCCACCAACTTTATCGCATTCTTTGGCCACTTCATCACATACCCCTTGCATTGCCCAAGTTTGTTGCAGCCCGGCTCGGGGTGGCGGCCATCAACATCCAAATCGACAAAGGGGTCGAGCACCTTGTTCACATCAACCATTGCCATGTCTGGTGGTAAACCCACACAATGCAGCTTGTTCTCCTTGGACATTGGATGCACTCGCGCATGTGCAACCGTCACCATATTCCCGTCCATCATGGGTGACAAGAGATGGCAGGGAGTAAGGTCCTGCAAGACATAAGTTGCAACAATGAATGTAAGGTCCCGCTGGTCAAATTCAACCTTCAGGCGGGCAGTGGATCTGGCTATCCTCCTCTGGCGGCCAACCTCCTTATCTTCGGGGAAAATACCTTCCAAGAAGCCCCATTCCTGACGCCTCTCACACTGACTCAATGCTCCACCCCGCTAAGAGCCTTTGCGATAGGATCCTCCCACCTCTCGCAGTCAACTGAGTCTAGGGAGCTCTCAGTTTGAGGATCTTTCTGCATAAAGTTTGATTTAAGTTAGTTTCCAAGTTTTTGATATAGCAAAATGAAATAAATTACAAATAAAAATGGTTTAAAGCTTACCATGACCTTGTCATGCACATCCACGAGTTTAATGGACTTGAAGACCGGTTCACCCGTCACCGGGTCATAAGATGCACGTGCCCTCACAAAATCCCTTCCTCGGCCTGCCTCGATGTAGGAGAAAGGGGGTTCTTTCCCAGCCTCTCTTGCAGCTGCATCCTCTTTGTCCCATTTTTCCTTCTTTCCTAAATAACCACGGGATCCGAGTTTGTGGTCCAGTTTGTTATTCTCCCGCATTTTCTTCCCCGGGAGCTCTTCTTCTTGAAATCATCATCTGAGTGACTTGCAAGGAACTGTTTCCAATCCTCCTCTTCTATTTGTGGCCATTTCTTCTTGATCACTTCCTCAAAATCTTTGTCCTTCATATTATTCTCCGTGTTTCGCCATGTATTCAAGGCTTTGGTCATCATGCCTAGTGCTTTATGTCGAACCTGTCTTTGCATTTCATCATTTTCAAAGGTATACCGGTTGAAGAGCCTATTGAAGAGCACTCCTCTCAGGTTCTCCTTATCCTTTCCCCTTATGTCCGTGCATGTAATTTTCACAGTTTCACGAACAATGCAGCCTACGGCATTACTGAAACCCTTGGCATGCTTGAGAGGACTAACAGGAACTCCTCTGCCATCGATTTTAGTGATTTTGAAGGTATCGTTGGTCAACTTGTTCGGTTTCCTAGGCTTGCGGGCTTTTTTTTTCCTTCGATGGCTGTTCTTGTGATGTAGTTTCTTATGTGGTACCTTTTTCAGTTTCAGAAGCAGGAGGTGAATCGGAATCATCAGCAGATGAGTCGTAGCTATTAGAAGATTCTTCCATCCCTACAAACAGTTCGAAAATAGTTCTTTGCTGAGACACATTTGCCAACTTTAATATTTCATTGTGCATACGCTATGCGATCACAGAAAGTTTATCCTCAGGTTCATACCTGTAGAATTCGGTGTTTACATCATTGACCACCAACTCAAACCACATTGGCCAAAGCAGCTAGCAGGTCAACGCTCCTTTTAATCTGCAACAGAAATAATTTTAGGGTTCCTGTGTACTAGTTAGCCTTAGAGATAGGTCATAATGACCAAGGAAAACAGGACAAGTAGCTACATCCGTTAGATATTGGTACAGGTGCACATCTTTTGGTTTACAAATATACTTGGCTTCTTTTGCAAGCAAGGAACAAAACGGTAACTTTGTAAATTAGTGTGATATTTACATGCTTGGCTGTGAAAAGGGTACATAAAAAAGGAGCGAAGTCAATCATTAACCAGTTATCGACTAAGTACATGAAATTCAGTGCTTTACATTCAGATTTCAGGATGGAACTAGAATACCATCTCTAGACTATATAGCAGAACTATTTATGTACATCTTGGCTTTGACCGTTATCCGTACAATGCATAACCATAGTGAACCAAATAACAGGTTCCATTTATCCGTTTAGTCAAGTACCAAGCAATAATATTCAGAACGCAATATGTTCACACTATTTAGCAGGTGACAGTGCAAAGAGCTGCATAATAAAAAAATTAGGTAAATAAAGTCAAATGCAGTAGAATTTTAGACTAGGGCCAGTATGATAGTTACAGACAAGTAGAAAGGGAAGCAACAACAAAATGCAGACAAGTTGCAGTAGAGTCAAATTCATAAGACTTGCTCTGCCAAAATGCAGACAACTTCTAGTAGAGTCAAATTCATGAGACTTGCTCTGCCAAAATGCAGACAAGTAGAAACATAAAAACAAATCAACACCACTATGATAGTTACAGGGAAACAAAAAGGGTAAAGGCCAGTAGAACACGGGGGTGAAGGGAGTAGTATTAGAACCAACAATATTCAGAATAGCATAGCCTATACCAAGCACACATGAATCGAACTGATTATACTAGCCTATTCTGCGTCACGTATGTACACACAAATTGGATCAGACTAGTAGTGGATGATTTGGGAGATGAACTGAACTATTGGAGTGATTGGCAAATCTCTGCACAGACTACAAAACTAGTAGATTAAATAACCCAAAATCTCAAAATTAGCAGTTCGGTTGTGCGAGTCGCCACTGAATCGAGTCTCGCGGCACTGCGCCTCGCCCTCGATGTGCCATAGGCTCGATCTCTGATCTTCCGGATCCCTCTGGCGCGCCTTCGTCGGGGGCGCGGGGATGGGGGGGATGCAGTAAGACGGAGGCGGCGCCACGGTGACAGAGGCAAGGCGGCTGGGTCCCCGGCCAGTGGTGCTTCTACAACGGTACACACGCCGCCGTTGCCTCTGAGCATGAGGGGAAATATACATGGTGTTCTCCAGCTCTACACTGAGCGGTACGCTACAGGTGATAGAGAAGATGACGGAGAAATTGCGGGGAGGGGTGTACCTTTGACCGATCTAGAGGCGACGTTGTTATCTCGGTGAACGCCGTCAAGTC
This sequence comes from Avena insularis, assembly GCA_023614405.1. Lineage (NCBI taxonomy): Eukaryota > Viridiplantae > Streptophyta > Magnoliopsida > Poales > Poaceae > Avena > Avena insularis. The sequence continues at coordinate 704,810 of JAJUPC010000146.1, read as the reverse complement.
GAGGAGGCAGAGAACGCCGCTGTCGAAAGTCTAAATCGATCTACGTATTATTTTCCCACAATCAAGTAATTTTCATTCGGTGCGAAGCAAATTTTAGCGCGAAATATTGGGTGACTCCCGCTACTTTTTAGCCAACTCCCGCTAGATATTCTGTTTAGTTTGTAGGAGTCACTATACACACGAATCTACACAAATCTGAGACAATTAATTTCAACCCCATGAGTACTTTTTTTATACAGCTAAGACCAAACATAAAAAATCACCAAAAATATTGAAAAATCATAACGTCCATAACACTTAGAAAAAACATGAAAAATTCAAAAAAAATACAAGAAAATCTTAACATCTTGCATCAAAATTAATTAGGTTTCATTTTCGTCGTCGCCAACAATCTTCTCGACGGTAGTCTTGATTTTCTTCATGGTATATGTTAGCCCCTCGGAGTGACTGTGTCTCTTGAACGGGCGTGTGACAGATAATATAGTTTGATCCCTTCTGGTAGGTTCAGAATCTTGGGCAGCTTCGTCATCTTCATCTGTATCTGGGTCATCGAATTGGTCATAATCTTCTTCATCAACAACACCATCCACCCCGATGATACTCCTTTTTCCCCTTCTCACAACTACACGATTTGGCGCCAGTGGGTCAGGTATATAGAAGCATTGTGCCACCTGTTTAGCTAATACCCATGGCTCTTTTCTAGCGCTTATGGCTTTCACATTTATCTCCTCAATTGGTATCGTGGTGGTATGACCATGGTAGTGAAATTATCTTCGTCGGTACTGATTCTTTCCGCCCACCTAACTCGAAACATGGGGATTACAAAGATGGTGTAGTCCAGTTCCCATATCTCTTCGATTCTGCCATAGTATCTATCTTTTTTATTTCCAATTAGTGCCTCCATCGTCACACCACTATTCTGGTATACACTTTTGTGGTCTTGTGTCTCTGTATAGAATGTGTATCCATTGATATCATATGCTTGATGTGTCACGACATTGACCAAGGGGCCCTGTGCCAAATAGTACGCATCTAATGCTTTCTCGTCATCCTTTGAACATGGATTTTCCTCAAAGTAGTTTTTTAGCCACTTTGCAAAGCTTGTGTTGTGCTCTTTCATAAGTACGGCACCTTTACTTTTGGGGTTCTTCTGTCGCAACATTTCCATGTGCATGTGAACATAAGGTTGGACCACCGAAGTGTGTTGCAACACCACTAAGTGTGCTCTGTCGTAGTCATCTGATCGATTGACCATAGCATTGTGCACATGTAGATCTTTCTTTCCGCGGCGGTGACCCTCACCACCAAGCCTGCCAAGGTGCCGACTAGCAGGTACACCTATAGGTTTGTCTACTTTCATGGAATCTGTGCAAAACTCGACGCACTCCTCCGATATAAAACCTTGGATGATGCTTCCATCTGGATGAGGCCTGTTACGAACATAGCGCTTCACGACCCCATTGAACCTTTCCAATGCATACATGTTGTGTAGGAACACGGGACCTAAGTCGATTATCTCTAGGACTATATGGATCATGAGATGCACCATAATGTCGAAGAACGAGGGGGGAAAGTACATCTCCATCTCACATAGTATGATTATGATCTCTGCTTGCAATTGTCGACAACGCTTCTTCGTAATAGACTTTTGAGATATAGTGCCGAAAAAGTTACAGAGGTCCAACACTGTCTTCCAAACCCATGGCTCCTTAAGTCCCCTAAATGCAACCGGAAGTATCTGTGTGATCATAACGTGGCAATCATGTGACTTCATACCGATTAGTTTGTGGCTCTTCATGTCAAGATGTCTTTGTATGTTTTCCAAGTAACTAGAAGTCACCTTCACACTTTCAAGGCACTTGAACAATTTCTCGAGTTCCACCTTACTTAGAGTGTAACAAGCGGCAGAACACTTTGTCTTGATTTTTTTAACACCCCTTCTTTCATTTGTCTTCTCCTCTCTTGCCCATAGTTCTCTTCGTATCCCGAGTTCTTCCAAGTCGGCTCTTGCCTTTGGCCCGTCTTTTGTCTTGTTTGGCAAGTGGAGCAAGAGACCAAGCAAGCTCTCACACACATTCTTTTCTACATGCATGACATCTATGCAATGTCGTGTGTCAAGTTATGGCCAGTATTCCAAGTCCTAGAATACAGATTTTGTTTTCCACACGCCTTCCAATGGCTTTACCTTCTTATGCTTCTTTCCCGCCTTAGGGCACTCGTCCCAAGAGTTCAATAGTTCAAGTATTTCGTCCCCGCTCCTCTTACGTGGCTTTGGCCGTGTCTCAACTGTATTGTCAAACTTTTCTTTTTCTTGTCTCCATGAATCATCTTTTAGAAGCCATCTTCGATGCCCCATGTACATGATTTTTTGAGAGCCCGATAAGCGATGACTTGTTGTATCATCCATGCACTACACGCATACGTTGTATCCATGGACACATTGGCATGATTGATATCCTAAGGCTGGATAGTCTTGGACTGTTGTGAGAAGTAAACCTTTCATATTAAAGTATTCTTCTTCATAAGCGTCCCATACCTCGACCCCTGTCCATAATGTCTCCAACTCCTCATACAGTAGTTTCATGTACATGTTGATATCATTCCCAGGTTGCTTCGGGCCTTGAATGAGTAAAGATAAGTGTATGTATTTTCGCTTCAGACATAGCCATGGAGGGAGGTTGTACATCCACATAACAACGGGCCAAGTGTTGTGCCTGCTGCTCATGTTGCCGAAAGGATTGATTCCGTCGGTACTCATACCAAATCTGGTGTTCCTTGGGTCTCCTCCAAACGATGGAAAGGCATCGTCGATTGCTTGCCACTGGCAAGCATCTGCAGGGTGTCTCATCATATCATCCCTTTTACGTCCCTCCTCGTGCCAACGCAACAACTTTGCTTCATTCTTGTTTGCGAATAGACGCTTCAAACGAGGAATGATTGGAAGGTACCATACAACCTTTGCAAGAGAACCATTCATCAATTTTTCCACGGTTTCTGCTTCTGGGGTGTTCCCCCGCTTGAACCGGGATACATTGCACACTGGACACTTTTTTAGCTTCGAGTGTTCCCCACGATAAATGATGCAATCGTTCGGACAAGCATGGTATATAACCACCTCCAATCCAAGAGGGCAAACGATTTTTTTGGCCTCATCGCAACTCCTAGGTAGCACGTTATCCTTCGGCAAGACCTTTCTAAGATACTCCAATGTATCATCGAGGCTTCCGTCTGTGTCATTGTGAACCGCCTTCAACCTTAGAAGTTCGAGTGTCACCGATAGGCGGGTGTACTCGGGATCACAACCGGGATATAGCGGAGTTTTTGAGTCTTTCACTAGTGTCTGCAACTTAGCGAGCTCTCTTGCAGCCGCTCTGTCGTTCTCTTTGTCTTTCAGAACCTGCTCTTGCACATGAGGGTCGTTGACCATTTTGGCCACATCTGAACCCACTACGGTCTCCTCCACATCATTTACAAAATCATCGGACTCCATCATATCTTCTTCGGTCGACTCTTCATGACGTGCCTCGTCATCTAACCTTTCGTCATCGGCAACAACCTCAGCCTCCTCCCCATGACTTGTCCACCATGTATAACCTTCCATGAAACCCCAACGCATCAGGTGCATGTGCAAGGATCCAGATTTTCTTTCAAACAACACTAAGTTTCGACAAGAACTGCACGGACAACATATCTTCGTGCCACCGTTTCGCAACATATCTTGATCCGCGGCGTCAAGGAACAGGTTCACATGATCATGAAAACTTTGCGTCATCCGGTCCTCGGTGTACATCCAACTTCGATCCATCCCTACAATACATGTAAATTCAAGTTAATTGCAAACAACCATATTTTTTCTTTTTTCACCCCACTTGTTTTTGAAGCAAAAATAAATAAACGTGTCGCGTGCACATATTTTCATTTTTCTTCGCTGCCACTTGTTTCTGAAGCAATAAAAAACAAAAGTGTCCAACGAGGCTCGAACCAAATACTTCATGAAACAGATAAAGAATGGAATAGACTGGTAACCGTAGAGACAACAAAATGATATTGTCTGTTTTTGTGGAACAGCGATATAGTATCAAATAAAATAGTAGTTAATAGTTGCCCAAAGAATACCTTGGAGCAGAGCCTTCTCTCTGGCGTCGCCCAACTTCCTTCAACTCGTCACCAATCTCCTTCCAAATCGCTGCCGAACTCGATTTCGTGCTATGCCAAATTCGGCGTCGCCCAAATCGATGGAGTTCTAAATCAAGCTCGGTTATTTCATACTGCAGACGGGGGGTGGATCGACCTTTATGCCAAAGAAATCTCATCTGGGCCCGACTCGGATTGCGATTTGTATGTCGAGCGGGACTCCAGGGCGGATCCGTCGCGAACCACGTCCACGCCGACCGGCCGAAGTGCCGCAGGTCGAGCGCTGTGCCGAGCCAGAGGACCCCGCCCCGGATTGGCCCCTCGGGCCAACCCCGCTCGCAACAGCTTCCTCCGCCGCCGCATCCTTCCCCCGCCTCCTCGCAGCGCCCCGCCATCCGCCCAGTGCTCGACCTTCGGAGCAAGCGCGTGCATCTCTGGAACCGGTGGATCCTGCTCGGCCGCCCTGCCGCGCTGGCGGTGGACCCACTGTTCTAGGCGTTCTCCATCGGCCTTGCGGGCACGCCGTGCATGTACATGGACGCAGGCCTTGCCGACGCCATCACCGCGCTCCGGACCTGCGCCGTTGTGGCGCACCTCGCCCATGTTCTCGTCCAATTCCGCCTCGCCTACGAGTCCCTCGTCGTCGGCTGTGGCAAGCTCGCCTGAGCCGCTCCGCCATCGCCGCGCACTAGGGCCGCTCCGCCAAGGGCCTCTAGTTCATCCTCCCCATCCAGTTCAGTTCATCAGTTCGGCACTGTGGATACTCTCGAATTACAGAGAACAAAATCAATTAAAGTAGTTTATTTGATAGAGTTATAAGCTATTCTGGAGTGAGTGTGGCCGAAATCAGGATTTAAATGGTTATAGAGATTTCTTCTACTTGTATTATTCTAGTTGAGAATTAGTCTCACTTGGTCATTTCAATCGTACATGCAGTATTATTAGTGACGGGCTAGCCAGAACGGGATGTCATTAATAGGTGATGTATAGCAACTACAGTTATGCAAACCAGCCTGTCGTTGGTAGTAGGAAAACCAGCGACAAGCAAGTCTACTGGTCTGTCACTTGTAATATACGAAATTACCAGCGACAGGCAAGTCTACAGGCCTGCCACTAGTATATTCTACAACCACCTTGGCAACCTTTACCAATGACAGCTGCCTGTCACTGATTCATGTTAATAGTGACATGCAAAATTTTGTCTGTCACTAATGTGTTGGAGGCTATAAACTATTCTGCAGTAGTGAAACCTGAAACTATTAATAATCCCTTTGCAGCTAATATTGCCATACAAGTAAGGATTGATGAAAATGTTTTACTATTAGCTGAATTACATGCTAAGTGGGAAAGAGAAGATGAAATTGCTAGAAACATTAGTGTTTCTACTATCGCCACCACTAGTGTTGAGGCTAGTAATATTTCTACTACTTTAGATGATAAATTTGATTTTGATCTTGATGGTTGCAACATCTCTAAAGTTATTAAGTTTCTACAAAAGCTTTGTAAAAGTCCTAATGCTAGTGCTATGAACATGGCCTTTACAAAACACATTACTGATGCTCTCATAAAGATTAAAGAAGAAAAGATGAAACATAAAGCTTCTATTACTATAAAACAAGAAGATGGTTGAGAACCCATCATTAATATGAAAGTGAATGACTTTGATTTCAAATCTTTATGTGATCTTGATAGTAGTGTTTCTATTATGCCTAGAAGGATTTATGATATGCTTGATTTTCCTCCACTTGAAGATTATTATTTGAATGTCCCACTTGATGATAATGCTAAAAAGAAACTCATGGGGAGTCTTAATGATGTTCTTATTATGGTTAACAATGCCTATGTCCCCGTTGATTTCTATGTTTTGGATGTTGAATACAATGCTTCTTGTCTTATTACTTTGCGAAGACCTTTTCTTATAACTGTTGGTGCCATTATTGATATGAAAGAAGGCACCATTAAATATCAACTCCCACTCAAGAAAGGTATAGAACACTTCCCTAAGAAGAGAGAGAAGATTTCTTTTGCTTCTCGTATGAAAACAAAATTTGGTCTTAATGCTTCTTCATTTGAGAACACTTGATTCTTTTTCTTGCTTCTTATGGCTAACTTAAAGGCGTTAAAGAAAAGTACTTATTGGGAGATAACCCAAAAGTTTTAGATGAGTCTTGGAAGTTATTATTTCAGTAATAACCGCTCATTATCCTTTTTATTTGCTTTTTGTGCCAAGAGTAACCTCTAATGAGAGAAGTAATGATTGGGAAAGTTGCTGTCCCGGAACAGATTTATGTGCTTCACCGTAAAAATTCGTGTAAAATCTCTGAACATCTTTTTGAGGCGTGAGTTTTTGTGCTTCTGCCCCAGGTTGTTATCTAACTTTCTTTTTTGTTAGTTCAACACTTTTTGATTTGAGCAACAGAAGGTCTTCGAAAAAATTCATCTTTACCGCTTTCCTGCTTTTGTGATTTCTGCCATTTCCTGCATTTGCTTCTTGTTGGTTCCTTTTTGAGTTGTTTTGGGGAATTGAGCTTTTTGAGGGAAGTGCTACAGTAGCAAGTGTTATAATGGAAGTATTTGGTGTTAGAAATGAACCTTAAGACTTATTTATCTTGAGTGCACTAATGTTGCTAATAAAGATTGTGTGAAGTTTTGTATGAAGGAAAAATTTCAGGTGTATGGAAAGAATGAGTAATGAGAGGAAGGATGGACTAAAGCTCAAGCTTGGGGATGCCACGCGTGTCACCCCAAGAAATAGCCAAGAAGTACAAGCATCAAAGCTTGGGGATGCCCAAGACATTCCCTTCTTCATCAATAAAAATCCCAGGTTTCTTCCAAATGCTTCATTTTTATTGTTTCATGCACAATTGTGTTGTTCTTGGAGCATCTTCTTTTTCGTTTTTGTTTTGGTTTTTCGTTTGCTTGGTTTTCTTAGTTTTCTGAATAAATTGGTTGGACCCCCTCTTTCATACATTGGTTTGCAAATAGTTTGGTTTGGTTTGGAAAAGAGTAGCAAAGTTCATGCTTATGTGGTAAAAAGAGCTCGTTTTTGACTGTGGCATATGCTTTGTCATGCCATGCTTGATATTGTTGGCTTTATGCTTAGTATTCTTTTCTGTAGCATGACTTGTTATAAACAATTGAGATTGCTTAATGTGCCTTGGTGAATCATGCGTTGTTTTAGCATATTAAAGCATAGTATAGTGGTATTCTCCTTTGATGCTTTATTTGGGTTGACTTGGCACATGCTCACACCATGTTATGACTATCTCAAGTCACCATAGCCTTTATGGTCCTTTAGTTTTCAACTTGTATTATCACTTTATGCTTTGATCAATGATTTTTTGTCGCACTACATGATTATGGCCATTATTGCTCTCTTAGTTTGTCGCTCCCAGTCTTTTGCTAGCCTCCACAACCAAGTATGAGTTCCACTCATGCATCCAACTCCCTAAACCAAGTTATTCCAAAGATTCCACCATACCTACCTACTAGCTTATGCTATTCCAAGTATATTCATGCTTTTGTTTACCTTCCGAATTAAACTTGTTATGAGAAAACTAGTGATTAAAGCTCTCACGAACTTGATGGCACACTTTACTTTTCTTGCCCTTAATAAACTTGAACCATTGTGTCGTCTATGTTGTATATGCTTGCACTTATTTGTTGGGAATTAGCAGAACCATGCTTTCATGAGGAACGCTTTCAACATTGCACTTGGTACTTGTACCTAGTTGATATCATGCTCTTTTGTATATGGATGTCGTCGGTGTGAAATGAAAGGGGAGCTTGTAAGTCCATGGAGTTATTTATATGTGTTAGGGAAACGCCTGGGTCGCTGGTCTAATCCATGCTGACATGGTGGAAACCTGCAGCGTAACCATAATGAGCTGTCTATGAAGCATTCTTCTTATAAAAAAAGAGTCCTATATTGAGAAAAAAGGGAAAAAGAAAAAAAGAGATATTATGAAAAGAGGAAAGAGAGAAAAAAGCACCATATTCCCATGGTAAATAAGAAGATTGATGAGGTGCTCGTTGTCTGCTTGCCTTGTCATTTTGATATGGGGATTCTTTCGTATCATCGGGCAAGGGGTACCCCGTTGGCGGTTCTCTATGATACACATGTACTTACGATGACAAGAACTTACCGGTGACTAAACTTGAGTAGCATGAGGAGCAGCCCTCGTATACAAGGGACATGAGATTCCTAACTTATACTTCGTCAAGCATGTACACCATAGTTTGTTCACTTTAACCTTAATCACTTCAAGATGCTTATGATAGGGGAAATGAGAGCTGAAAGCTATAAGTACCATAAATTTTGGAAGCTCTTTACAAGACTTGAATCCCTGCTTCCTTCTATGAAGGCCTTTCTTCCACCATTATATATTGAGTCTCCACCTTCTATCTTTATGCACCTGCTTTGAGAGCATAGTGGCCATTCTTAGTTCTATGTGCATTGTCCCAAGACTAGTTGATTGATGCATAACTTGATATTGCTTGTTTTGAACTATTTGTATCTAGTCACTCTTATGAACTTTGAAGGTGTCCTATGCATTTATATTTTCTACTCTATTGAGGGACAAGCTGAATGCTATTATGCTATGTTTTCTTTATGTGAAACAAACAAACATCTTGCAAAGCATTGTTATTCATGAATCTTTTGTTTGTGCCTTTTCATGTTGCATCATATTCTCTTTGTCTTATTGCTAGAACTTTGTCTTTCATGTTTTGATTGAAGTACTATGATCCCAGCTTTGAATGTTTTACAAATACTTGATCAAGTCTTTGATGGTGCTTGTCAACTCAAAAATTATTCTTTCTTTTTATCACTTACCTACTCGAGGACGAGCAGGAGTTAAGCTTGGGATGTTGATACATTGCAAATGTATCTATAATTTTTTACGTTCCATGCTTGGTTTTGTCCACTTTCTTGTGTTTTGTTCCATCTTTGGAGTACTTTTTATATGATTTCTTGGACTAACCTATTACCAAGAGCCACAGTGCCAGCTGCCTGTTTTCTGCTGTTTTTGGTTCTAGGAAAGTCAGAAAATGAATATTCTCGGAATTGGACGGGACAAAAGCCAAAGTGCCTATTTTTCCGGAAGTCATCAGATGCCAGAGTACGAGATGGAGAGGGGCCAGGGGCCACCACACCACCTGGCCGCCCAGCTGGCCCGCCCAGGGTGGTGTGGCCGCCTCCGGCACCCCCTCGGCCTCCCCTTCCACCTATAAGATGCCCTCAGGACGAAAACCCTAAGTACCCGATCAAAAATCCACGAAAGAGTTTGTAGCCGCCGTCATCTCCATCCCTAGATCGGGAGGGATCTAAAGCTCTTCCCGACAACCTGCCGGAGAGGGGAATTCACCCTGGACTACGGATCCATGTAGTAGCAAGATAGCTGGTTCTCGTCCTTTGTGCTTTCATGTCTAGATCTTGTGAGCTCCGTTCATGATCAAGATCATCTATTTGTAATTCTGCATGTTGTGTTCACGGGGATCCGATGGATATTGAGATGCTATTTCAGATTGATTATTGATTCTATCATGTCTTTGTTATTTGTGATCTTGCATGCTTTCCGTTGTTAGTAGCTATCTTGGCCAAGTACATGCTAGAAACTCCAATAGTTAGTATTTATGTTCGATAGTGGGTTCATGCCTCTGGTAATCTGGGGAAGTGACAGAAATCTCTAAGGTACTAGATGTGTTGTTGCTACTAGGGAGAAAACAACAATCCTTTGTTCATAGAACAATCGTATTGTTTACTTTACATGCAGTTCATAAAGCAATAATCTGTTGCTTGCAACTTAATACTGGAGGGGGTTCAGATGATAACCTGAAGATGGATTATTAGTCATAGATGCAGTTGGATAGTGGTCCATGTATACTGTTGTAATTCCCAATCAAGTTTCAAAGGAGTCAAGATGATTAGTATATGCATGTATTGCTTTCTCGATGTTTGTCAATTGCCCCGCTGTAATTTGTTCACTCAGCATGTTATCTATTTAAGGAGAGCCACCTCTAGTGAACTATGGATCCCGGTCCTTGTCTTTTTCTTTACATACAATCTACAAACTGTTTACTTCTTTGTATTTACTTTCTGCAAACTATTACTTCTTTCCATTCGATACGTTTAATCCTTTGTTTTCCGCAAAACACGGTGAGATTGACAGCCTCATCGCAAGTTGGGGACAAAGTGTTGTGGTTGTGTTGTGCAGGTATCCACGTTGCTACTAGCACCGGTAGTGCGCCCTGCCAAGGCTCAGCTAACAACACCTTTGGGGTGTTTCCTTGCTCCTACTGGTTCGATTAAACCTTGGTTTCATACTGAGGGAAACTTGATGCTGTGCTCATCATACCTTCCTCTTGGGGTTCCCAACGAGCTCTACATCAACACCGCTCCAGCATTTTTCTGGCGCCATACACAGAGCCATCATGCTTGACAGGAAAAGGAACAAGACTTTAGAGAAGACATCACCAACATGGAGCAGATATGGACTTGAGAAAGATGCAATAAACATTTACACTACAGACATATTTCTCAAGTTCCAGAAGCAACTAGCAGATAACACAACTTTCAAAATAACAAGGGAAGAAACAACTGCTAGAGGAATGAAATACGAACTGGCCAAAAGGGGTCATGTCACACATCCAGATTTCAGCATAAATGTTTTTATAGTTGAAGTGGATAATGAGAATAAGATGTTCTCATGCAACTCCAAAAAAATGCAAGGGATGGAATCCAGTGTTGTCATGTCCTCATGGTTGTGGTTTAGTACATATGATGCCAGACAGTTTTGTGAACCGTAGATGGAAAAGATGCAACCCACATCAGCCATGCAACAATGTTTTTCGTCTTCCTGACGGCAACAAGAGCAACGCAGTAGGTCCAATACGTTATGTGATTGAGTTGACTCGTTTTGCTAAGATTTTCTGAAAAGCATGCAATACAGACAAATCATACCAAGTTCTCGTAGAGTGCATCGATGACATAGAGAAGAAAGTGAATGCTTCAGTAGACCAGGATGAGCAAAGCAACATAGACAGCATGGCAGATAGCATCGATAACTTACATAAAACAATTCGCACTGCGTTGAAAGATCCCCCGATCATCAAAACAAAGGGTAGGAAAAAAGGACAGAGACTAAAACCAGGGTCAGAGAAGACAAAAAGAAAATGCGGTACCTGCGGAAAGAGAGGACACACAAAACATAAATGTGAATTCTGGCTTAAGGAGAGAGAGGTATATATATATGTACACACGAATAATTTTTCTTATATTTTACAAAGTATCGTACCTAGCGACAAAGTATATCTATGTAGTTTTTACTATTACAGATTGAGGCTATTTAACTATAAATTAAATTTTATTTGCAGGTCAGAATAAACCAGAAGAAGCATAAGATAAGATGAAAAATTACAACAGAGAAAAGTCCAACTTCAAGAAGTGATTACGAGACGACTGATGCTACTAGTGTAAGTTTTGTTGTAAAAAATAATAATAATCGATACATTAAGTCGAACTAATATTTTAACCAATAATCTTCAGGATGACCTGACACCACCCAAGAGAAGATTTTTTCAGAAAAATACAAGCCAACAAAGTAAAGCAAAACATGGACGCAGTTATGTTGACAACACTAGTATAGATGAAGCAAGCTAATTGTACACATGATACCTATTGCAGCATATCTTGAACCTGATTGTAACCATGCAAGACTAACATTTTAACTCCTTTTTCTAAAGAAAAATTTGACACCATAGAAAAGAAGAAGAGTATGGAAAGAGAAGGATCAACAAACTCCATCAGCAACATCAAGTGATAACAATTCTACTGATTCAGGTAGACTAAGTATTATGTGAAATTTATAGCTGATGACTTTGAAAATAGGAAAATTATTGGACATGATATTTGTTAAGTCGTGAAAATAAAACGCTTGATACATGTGATGCAGATGATATCAAAACCATAGAAGCAGACGAGAAGTTCAGTAGGAACAACACAAAAATCAATAGAAGAACGCAATTGTACACGAGGGATTGATGGACAAAAGTCTGACATCAGAAAAGAAAGATCTCATCCATATCCCACGCGGAATGTTGTGAATATGTATGAAATCCCTCAGATAGATGCTAACCTCAGTGGAAATGATGGAAATGTTTCTGCAAGTTATGGACATACAGAAAGAAGCTGTAGAACGGCAAAAGCAATGAACAATCCAAAGATGAAGTGTATTACAAAAGACCTAATAAAAAGAAAAGTGATTACAAGGAGTAGTCCAGTGCAGACATCCATGTCAAGCACGAAAGCCCTCAAGCATCAGTTGAGACGAATGTATAAACAAGAAGTAGTCCTGTGAATTCAGTATAGTTCAATGTATATAAAAAGAAAAGTACCAAAAGTCCGGTGATAAGAACCGTCAGAACAAGACAAAGCACCGTTCAAGATGAAGATCTCGACAGTGATCGGTCCAGAAGCAATAATCAAAAGGAACGCACAAGGTGTTTAAAAATCCCCAGAAAAGTACATGGCCGTCTACAATGGTATTTGACTGGACAAGTTCAAGAGGCAAGACAAGTTTCATATTTCATAATATTTAAAACATTACAATTATGATTGCCCAAATAGTTTTCTCTACATACATGTTATAAAAAATGATTGCTCACAATGTTTCTTTATTTTATGCAGGAGAAGCAGCAGGAACAGGTCATGATACAAGTATTGTTTTGTAGCAGACAAACTCAGAATTACAAATTTACTCATAATAAATGTAAGAAATTATAGACCAAATTTTTTATTCTTATCAAGTTATCATAAAGTTATAGAGGAAAGTTTTTTGTATTATGGCATTACTTGTTATTTACTTGTATAAAAAGGATACATTGACTACAACCATACATAGCATTACACCGATTTTGTAAATAAGATAAAAACATTAGACACAATAGCCATGACACTCCTAGAAAAGTCTACTGTAGTTCGAATGAATAGTTTTGTACCGGATATTCAATTGAATAATGCTTTAAAAAAAGAATTGCACTATATATATATATATCATACAAACTTAACAACTAGATGAAACAGGGAATTAAAAAGTAGAACATTTACATATTATTCTTACAGACTATAAGATAGAACACTCGTACATCTATGCAATCATAATCTAACGGATGAAACAGGGAATTAAAAAAACCAAGGAACTAGGGAAGTACATAACTAACATCACTGGCAGTCCATGAACTACATTAAAATACATACGGATCAAAAAAAATAAAGCAGTGCATAATCCTTTAGAGAAGCAGTGATATGCTTCAAACAACAATGGGCATGTGAATTGTATTAGTGGGCATTTCTTGTATGGAAGTAGCAGTTTTATGGTTGCGAACTTTTGAGGTCTCGTATGGACAATTTCGTAGTGGGCCTTTTTTTATAATTACTAGCACGATTTGCACGATCGGTTCGTTATAAGGATACGAGGAGTCGTGGAAGCGGAAAAGGCGTAAGTTGAAACAAGATCACAGCAGTTCATCATTAACACCGACGAAACTCAAAAATACCAAGGTGCCTCTCGAGCGTAGAATTATTTATTATTTTCCTATTTCATCACATACTTGTTCTTAATAGATTCATCATTGTTCCCTACAGCGAGAAAACATAGATTCAAGGCGAGAAAACGGGCTTCAGACCACATACTCATAACATTCCTGTTCACGGAACGACGGTTCTTACTCTGGAGTACACCAAAGAGGAACCAACGGTCGACAGAATCCTCTCCATGTACGAGGCTTGGCTTGAAGAGGTTTGTACTGATCCAACTTACCGTCTGATTTTATTAAAATGATTGTCATATGAATTATGCATGACTACAACATAAATGAATTCAAGGTTGTTTGATTCGTATAAAAATAGTTTCCCATATTAATTTGAACTAGTTTTTTCTATCCAGTCCTTTTCACTAGTTTAAATACGAATCAAACATCAACCCATACATATGTTATTAGAATCCCTTGATTTTCCAATGGTATAAACAAACATACTGTGTGTCATATGATTCTCTACATGATCAAAGTGGATATAGGAAATGCATTCCTACATTATCAATACTCCTACGTCTTTCATGTCATAAGAATCAATAATACAAGTTCTAAATTGTATCCTTCTCGTGTTCATTTCACCAGACTCTGGTACTACTAATCACATTTCATTTGACACCAGGATAAGAGCAGCTACGTTGGACTAGACATTGAATATACTACTCAAGGAAGTGAAAAAACCATCGCCGTCTTACAACTCACCGTGAGAGAGCACGTCCTAGTGTATCATTACGCTAGGGGCATGAAAAAATGCCAGGGACTCTGTGATTTTTTCATGGAAAAACAGATCATTTTCATTAGCGTCGACAAGGGGATTTATTCAAAGATGTTGATGAAAGAAAAGTTTTTCATCCCTGAAGAGTACCATGTAGACATACATGGAATATTCAATACATTCTAAGGTGACAATCACAGGTATCACATGTCTAGTATTGCAGCACTACTCATTGATTCATCATACCTGAGATGAAGATACCAGCAAGTGACTCAGAAATGCATAACAATTGGGAGTGGAAGCCAATGCCAATGGAGAATTTGCATTACTCAGCAAAAGATGGGTATGTAAAATACGAGTTGTACAAGAGAATAACATTCAGCAGCTATTGCCTCAGTTTAGGAAGAAAAATTCTCAATGATAGGTTGTGCATCGGGTGTAAAGGAGGCAAAGGATATAAATCCTACAAACATTTTTTGGAGGCTGGTCCATCAGCTGATAGCAACAATAAGTGGGATGACGAATACACGATATGTCGAGCGGCAGATATTGATAGGTGGATGAAGAACGATGCATGGTGGACGAAGAGAGATGACGAGGAAGACGACTGAATTTAGCTAAACACCATGATTATGTGAGTACAATCTTCTAGCAGTGTGTTAATTCAGTTACGACATAGAATTATTTAAGTTGATCACCACATACACAAAAGTGGTTATGATCTAGTATGTTATATTTGCAGAACAATGAAATTATTTTAGTGTGTGTAAAAATTATACTAGTTTTTATCATTATCCGGGAATGTTTTTAATTACTGCATATGAATGTATAGTTGTATTTCATATGTATATTCCTAATTTGGTCAGAAGCAAGTTAATTGCAAATACATAAGCAAAATCGTGTTAACAAGTTAAATTTTTCTAAAAACTTACTTGAACTTTCATAGTTATACAAATTGTGCATTACTGATTGTCTACCTACCAACAACAGAGCGTACAATCATTCCACCAAGGTAGAATTATAAACTAATTATTAAAAAAATGAATAAGAATTGTTCTGTGCACAAACATTCCTTTGATCAGTACACTAATGAAGTACTCAAGAGGCAGTGCATAAGTTCTACAAGGGCAGTGTATCTCCGTGTGCATGGCACGTCCAGTGCACTGTCGACACAACTAATCTTGCACAATACACACAACATTATAATGAATCACCCGAGATGCAGTACATATATTCTGCAACAGCAATTCGGTCCATGACGTGAATCACTAATCAAATACTACTGGTAGGAAAGAGTGGTGGCATCATTACATATCATAATAGTCGCATTCCCCTTATCACGAGAGGGACACAATTGATTTTTCGACAATTGAAACGAAATATGATGCATCTAGTTGAATATTCACAACACATCAAAAAAAATCAATAGAAATAACGAAATACATTACCACATAACAAGCGGTTCATAACATACATCAAGCGGTTCATAACAACAAGCGGTTCAACACAACTTACAACTTATAATAATCAGAAGGAACTACAGTCATCACATAAGGTGATGTCAATGACAAACATTATCTCAATGTTATGGATTGAAGTGGTCCTACCAGTGAGGAGAATGGCTTGCCCAACTTCAAGACAATCATGATGAGATTCAACAAAGGTCTTCCACTCAGGGGTGCTGAAGATGATTCGACCATCACTCCTTGTCTTGTACGAAATGAAGCCTACAGCACCATTTGCACCAAGCCGTACTCCAGCCACGCCTTCTTCAACAATTTCAAGAGAAAAAATCATTCTCGATGGTAGTTTCTAATTAAGATGCAGAAGTTAGAAATCTAATAACTAACAAGCAATAAAAAATATAATAGGAAGTAAAAAAATAATGATAATTAATACATACCATATCATGACGCTGAACATGCGTCCTGGTCAAGCGAGTAACAAGTGCTGGGCCAACGCACAATTCTTTTGAAGGAATGATGTGGACAAGATAGCACTTTTCACTCTGCATAAGCTTGCATCTCTGAGCAACAATTGTATAATTCCATGGTCCTTCTTGCTCCTCATCCTCCCGATCCTCCTCATCAGGCTCATCCTCTTCACCCTCATCCTCGTCATCACACTCATCCTCCTCGGTCTCATTATCCTCGTCCTCATCCCCCTCATCGTTCATATACATAACAGTGATATTTGGACAAGGAGCTCCCATTGAAAAAACCAGATACACACCAGAGTTGATTTGGTTTTTAGAAATAAACCTTCTCAATGAAGAACCTGCAAGGAGAGTTATTGCTCGCTCTTTGCACACGTCCACAACATACATTCGCCCAAGAGCTTGAAACTCCACGCTTTGTCCTGCTATTCTATTGAATTGTCTCCTTATATTGCATGGGATAGTCTAAAATGAATAAAATAATTAAATAAATGATAATAGTATGGAAAGAAAATTCAATTAATATAAATATCAAGAATTATATGCATACCAATGAACGCTCAAATCGACCACGTACAAGATGGACAAGGAATAGTGAGGCTGACATTGTTTCATTACTACAGTCTATGAAACAAACCTGACACAGTGCCATGTCCTAAAAAAATGAAAGCACAATTACGGAGTAACTGAGCCAAGTAGGAAGCACAATTTTTTTTAGAGACGGAGTAACTGAGCCAAGTAGGAAGCACAATTTTTTTTGCATATATTAGAAGGCTCAATCACACCACCCCAACCCTTCATTGCATCATCATATTGTAACTAATCAATAGAAAAATGAATGTGCAAAAGCATAATCAACCTAAAAGTGTATCCTCATTGCATCATCACATTGCATGCTAAATCAAAAACCCATATCTCCATATATATACAAATTGAACTAAAACTTAATATCTAAAACGCTGTCGAATTTTTTTATTGGTACAATATATAATATGAATCGACCAAAAAAATGAATCCATCTTATCTAGAACTATGGTTCGAAACAAACAAGACTAAAATGTGCAAGATCTATAGGACAAAAATGAGGGAATCAGATGAGCATACCATGAGAGGGACATTGTGAAGGGTTTCGCAGCATAGTAAATCAAAATTTTCTACGGAAGCGAACAGAGGGAAAGCCAAGATCTAATCTAGGAGATGCAAACAACGAGAGAGATTGGATTAGATCTTCATACCCTTGAAGATTACGCAATGAGCGTTAAATCGGAGCGTGGGTGATATAGTCGTACTCGCTTCTCCTCCTCGCGATCCGATCCGATCTAGCACCACAAGTGGCGGTGCCTCCGTGAGATGCACACATGCAGCACCTCGACGTCTCCTTCTTCCTCGGACCAGCAAGTATGGTGGAGAGATGGATTGGATCTACTGACACGGCGTGGTGTATATATGGTGGAGAATTTCGGTTCCGCCTACAAGCGATCGGGAGGGAGAGAGGAGGGCAGGGCAACTAGGGTTTGGAGGAGATGTGTGTAGGGGAGGCGCACCAGCCCTCTATATATAGAGGGTGGCGGCCAGCCTAGCCCTCCTCCAAGCCTATCTCTAGTTTAAACGATTTAAACTCTCCCCTTATCTAGAAATTCTATCCCTAGATTTAAACGAGTTAAATCTATCTAGAATCGGCTGGGCCCTATGGGGCCTTGTGCCCTTGGCCCAATGCGGCCAGGACACTCCCTCATAGGCCCATGCCCCCTCCGGAAGGTGGGACCACGTTGGCCCCTTCCGGAAGGTTCTAGAAGCTTAGGTACAATCGATTAATCCGGAACAATTCGAACTCCAAAAACTGCACCGCCTTATATGAATCTTATTCTCGGACCATTAGGAACCTCTCGTGATGTCCCGGATCCCATCCGAGACTCGAACAAAAATTCATAAACCAATTATCCAATCTATCCTAGCGTGAGACACGTTAAGTGTGTGACCCTGCGAGTTCGAGAATATGCGACATGATCTTCTATCAATAATCAACAGCGGTGCAGGCACCCATATTGACTCCCACACATTCATCGATGATCATATCGGATGAACCACGATGCCAGGATTCAATCAATCCCATATATATATTCCCTTCGTCTCGCGATATTTTACTTGCCCGAGATTCGATCGTCGGTATCGTCATACCTAGTTCAATCTCGTTCACAGCAAGTACTTTACTCGTTCCGTAATCCGATATCACTTCGTGATTAACTCCTTAACCACATGCTTGCAAGCGGTGTTGATATCGATTACCGAGTGGGCCCGAAGTATATCTCTCCGACTTGGGAGGGACAAATTCCATCTCGATACATACAACCCAACACATACTTTCCGATCACCTGAGAGACACCTTTATGATCACCCTCTCATAGGATGACGTTTGATGACCTCAAAGCTTTCTTCCGATACCAGGGAGTTGTATTATCTCATGGTCTAAGGAATACAATATTTGACATAGGGAAAAGCTTCGCAAAGATGAACACAATGACACGATCTAATTGCTTCGCTTAGTTTGGGTATGTCCACCATATCATTCTCCCAATGATATGATCTCATTATCAATTGACAACTCATGTCTATGGTTAGGAAACCTTAACCATCATTGATCAATGAGCTAGTCCATAGAGGCGTACTAGGGACGCAGTGTTGTTCACAAACCACACAAGTATTAATGTTTCCGCTTAATACAATTCTAGCATGGAATATAAACTTTATCATGAACAAGAATTATAATAATAACATCTTTATTATTGCCTCTAGGGCATAATTCCAACACATTGGGGAGCTCAATGTAACATCCCAAATCTTTAATCAAGGTTATCAAGATCGAAGTCACTCAATTTAGGGTTAACAAAAACTTTCTCTTTTAAATAATTAAGAATGCATATGTGTGTTGCATTAATATGGAATTGTTTTGATTTGCCATGTTTGTTTGTTCTAATGGTTGTAAAATGATTCTAAGGTGAATGCCACATCATCTAGATCATTCCCAAGCAAAATTCAAAGAAAAAGAAATCAAATAAGATTAATAAATGCAAATGGTCACTTTTGCCATTTTAATCCACTAGGTGACTTTAGGTGTTCCTAGAAGTCAAATTCAAACGGAAACATTTCTAACTCATTGCACCCCTTGCTAGTACAAGTAATGATCTACCAAGTCCCACTTTGAATTCTTACAAAAACATTTGAACTCTAATTTTAAATGATATTTGAAAATGGAATCAAGTGTACATACATAGATCCCACTTTTTCAAAAACCACTCAAATGAGTTCAAGTTGAAAATCCCAAGAAACCACAGATGCTTAAGCATGTGATCAACAACTCCACCAAAAATCATTTCAAAATTGAAATAAAAGTTTCATGCGGCCATTTTGTCGAACAGTTGGCAGGGGGAGAAATTGTGGCCTAATTAATACCATTGCCAATTGATTTCTTGTCCCCCATTCGACCCTCTATGCTCTTCCCTATCTCCCCTCGTTCCAACCAAGTAATCAAGGAGCTATCCCTAAGCCTGGATCAGCAGTGGCGCGCCGCCCAAATTTTGTCGTCGCCGGCCAAGCATGGACAGCACGCGAGAGACACAATTTTTCTTTTTAGACGTAAAATCAGTTATGTCCCCTTGTTTAAAAATCAATTCAGAAATATTTACTTAACCAAATTGAATGATTCCAATTTTGTTGGAAAGATAATTTAAATCTCTATCCAATCCCGTTGGATTTAAATCTATTGGAGTTACAGATCACATATAGAAAAAATAACAAACCATAGACTTTCCTAGATTCAAACATTTTTCAAAATTCAACCATAATAGCTTTTGAGTTGATTCCAACTCTCAAAAATCACATTTGATAATACCTATCTGAATATCTAATAATAATTAGGTTTGCGTGCAGTGACTTTGGACTAGTACCAAAGTAATGCTATACAGGCATTTCTAGTCACTTTAAATCATTAAATATTAATCTTAAACTTTATAAAATGTGATCTAACATTTAAATCACATTCTCATGTATTAGAATATGTGGTGATGACATGTGTCCACATGATCCCATATTTTAATTGGAGAATATTAAATCTTAATTAATTTCAATGAGTAGAAATTACTTTTCTCAAATAAAATAAATGAAACTAGTTCATAAAATCTTGTGATGTATGTGATGATACTAGATCATCAAGTGTGTGCCTTAGTGTGCTAAGTAGACTAGTTAATTATTGTTTGGTGATTGTGTATTCCGTATGTATATATAGACGATAGTACCGACCAAGTCTATGAGGAGGAGGAGTTCTACCCCGAAGAAGACGAGGAGAATTTCAACCACTGCACCAACCAAGGCAAGCTATTGTTAGCAAGATAGAATTAAGCAAGATAACCTAAGCAAGATGCATTAGGCATGCTCTGGTTATACCTCTTTGATTTATACCAATCCCAAGTTTTACTTACAAGGTTTACTTTTGTTTACTTTACCAAAGTTCTTTACCTTGTGTATAGATAACATAAAGAGTATAAAACTTGGCCTATCTAGTTAGATTTAGATGTCATTCTATGGCATGAGATTGATATTAGCATCCCACCATATTGAGCACTCTTAACTTAGTAGTTTAGAGCTAAACCAAAAACTTAATCACTTTAGATGGGAACACTTGGTAAAAATGACTTGTGAAAACCTTGGAATGATGAGTCATTTTATTGAGATGTTTTGACATGTGTTGAGAAACACAAATGGTTTATGATGATGAAAATGCTGAGGCATGAGACTTAGCCCCTTTATAAAAACTGACGGTTGGGTTCGGATGCGATACCATTCCAAATTTTACCGTACAACCACAATACCTGAATTGGTTAAGGCTTAGCTGGAAGTTTATATGCATTAGTATGAGTTCCCTCACGGGAGAGGTTTGAGATGAGGCTATCTCTCAATGTTGTCCACCTATGCATTGCCCAGGATGGCAAATGGCCATGGCTGGGAGGCCAAGCTCATAGGAGAGGTGCTTATACTAGAGTTTGTAATGGAAAGGTTATGTTTGATTATCTGCATACTAAGTATGATGAAAGTGTACCACCTCTGAAGAGTGTCAAACTATTCGAATAGCCGCGTCCACGGTTATGGAAAGATGGAGTGGCCATCTATTCCGTTGTCAAATGTTTTCAAAATGACTTATGAAATGAATTGTGACATGACTTGACCACAACATGGTTGTGACTATGACAACTAAGTTCCCACTTAGGTGATTTAGAACTTTATTTTATCATTCTTTGTTTCTGAACTCAGCTTAGGTTTCAAACTTAATTTTACAAATAAACTTGGAGTTTAGCATTCCTACTAGAACTACCTTACTTATTAGTGATAGTTTGCGAGTACTTAAAGACTACTCATGGCTTTGTTCCTCGCTATTCCCGTGGCCAGACTATGAGGAGGACTATCCGGAAGAAGGACAGCAGGACGGCTACGACAACTAGGATCATCTCCCATCGTCAGCATTGCCTGTGACACTGAAGATGGAGCCCACCACTATGCTATTTATTCTGCTACTTATTTGTACTAAGACTGGATCATGAGATCCATTATTTGTGTAAGACCTTATTATGGTTTGTAATGGATGGTGTACTGTGATATCAAATCTGTTATGTCTCGCAAAAATGGTAATCCTGGGATTGCGATGTATGGCATAACAAGCATCTAGGATTAAAAACCCGGGTGTTGACAAGTTAGAATGGACGTCCGAACAAAAACTTAGTTTCAAAAACTAAAGTGAGTATTTGTGAAAATCAATTTCCCCTCTTATCCTTGAGATTCTTTCAAAAAGATACATGTTCCTCAAAAATTCGTATATTACTCCGTAAAAGTTAACACATTTGATCACCTCACTAACTTTCTCATCCTAAATTCTTATAGATGGAAGTTCAGTACTGGAAGTTCTACCAGTTGGGCAACGGAGGCCAACTAATCTTCGAGAGGAATCTTGATGCACTGTCTGAATACCTTGAGCGTCCGCATCCGGAATTCTTCGGAGCTCAACTCAATGGTACCCCAGGAGGAGATTTTCAATGGATAGTAGTTGCTGATCTTCGAGGCAAGATGGAGGCACCACTTTCCGGGAAGATTCAATTCACCGTGAGAGAGAACAACTGGCTAGATGGATTAGCCAGGGCAATGCATGAAGCTCTCGCTCGTCTTTGCACACAGAATGTCAACTTGATCTAGGGAACTCGCTTTGCTCACTATGCAAGGCATGATTTGATGGGAATTCCTCTGGAGATGCCAAGTCACCCGAAGTTGAAGCGTCAAGTAGAGAACCTCGACTTCCTCCTGTATGACAAAAAGAAGGAATTCGACAATGCTCGAGAGTTTACCAACCACAACCTTCCCATTGCAGCCTAGAAGGCCCAAACTTTCTCACTGTTCATCAAGGATCGGCAGTCACTTCGTTGTCAACATGCTAAGAAGGATCGCACCATCGACCATCTTCGCAAGAAGGTGGCCGACCTCGAGAAGATCACCAAGGAGCAAGAAGCTCAGCTTGCAGCAAAGGAAGAAGAGGAGGACGGTGAAGACATCCAAGGGGATATTCACTCGTACCTCAGCAATGATGATGACTACCTGGAGGATGATGCCATGGACTTTTACACCGACGATGATGACTCCGACTTCATCGATGATGAGTAGATGCACTAGAGCACTATCGTAGGAGTGAGAAGTATCGGTCACATTGTATCTTAGCTTACAAAATGGTTCTTAAAACCATCTGTTTCCTTTCATGTTGTGGTGTATGTGTTTGTATCGTGTTCCTTGCTTGGGTGAATGAAAAGAAATTAGTTGCCAAACCTGAGTCAAACTCAAAGTTTTAGCTTTGAAACCAAAACCATGAACCTTAGAACTTTCCCTCTTACCCCATTATCTATCTCAATCTTCAGATGACTCGTGGAAACCAAGGAGGGAGCAGCTCATCATAGGACCCAATGCTACAGATTCTGCAGACGCTCATTGCAGACCACGAAGCTAGTAGGGCAGAGCGCCAAGCAAATCTAGCCACCCTAGAGCAGATCGCCCAGATGGCTCACTATAATCAGGGCCGTGGAAATAAGGATCATCATGGATCCAAATTCAAAAACTTCCAGAATACCAATCCCCCAATCTTTAGCAAGTCTGAAGACCCACAGGATGCTGATGATTGGTTACAGACCATGGAAAACAATTTAGAAGTCGCCGGAGTGGATGCCAACGAGAAAGTTATGTTTGCCACCCAGTATAGGGTAGGAGATGCAAGAGCTTGGTGGAACATCACCCGCACAATGAACCACAGTCAAGTGATGACGTGGGAAGCCTTCAAAGTCAAGTTCAGCCGCACCCATGTGCCGCAAGGTTTAGTCACCAGAATGAGAGATGAATTCAGAGAACTAAAGCAAGGCAGAATGACTGTGGTGGAGTACCATGACAGAATCTTGTCCCTCGCCAGGTATGCACCTGATGAGATCAACACGGAGGCTAAGAAGAAGGAGAGATTCCTGAATGGACTGCATGATGAGATGACGACAGTACTCGTCAACATCCGTTTTGAGTACCTCGAACAGCTAATCGACTCTGCCATTCTGATGGAAGGGAAGATTAATCAAGCGAACGACAACCGCAAATGTCGGATGATGCACTGTTGGGGGGCTACCCCCGGATAGGGTCACACCAGGGTATAAAGGCCGAGTTAGCCGAGGTAAGGCAAGGTCAAATCGAATGCTGGCCGAGTTACCTCAAGGCAGGCCGAATCTCGGCGTAACCCGGACCAGGGGATGTCCACCTGACTAGGTCTCAACCGACTTAAGCCGTAAGTTGGATGGATGAATTTAGCTTGTATGCAGGAATAGGTGTGGCCGGATCAACTACGATCCGGGTCATGTCAAGCTTCTAGGAGAAGGAAGGTATCTCGCTGGTCAAAAGTAACTCCGGTACGCACGGCATGAGCGAAGCGGACAGAGGCAGGACCACCGAGGCGTGGCCGACAGAGGTGACGACGCCAATGTCGGCCGACGAGCGCCTGCAGAGGCTCACGTAAGCCGTGATGGGTGACCAGTATGCCCTAAGTGGAGACCTAGCCACTCCTATATAAGGAGGGCTAGGGCCTCCATAGAAGGGGTTGGTCTCGATTGGGTTGAGTTTTACTGGGTTGATTTCTATTGGCTAGTTTTTACTTGGTTCCTAAGGGCTAGCTAGTGGTGAGAGTAAGAGAGTTCCTTCTTCCTCCTCTCTCTAATACAGCTCGAGGAGCACTTGTAAACCTTGGAAGTGTATAAAATACAAACCTTTTGTGTGAGGAATCACCTCACTATCCCTCCCTGGGTTCCCCTAGTGCTATTAGTCCGCACCTTTAGCCTATCCATGGCATCTGCCCTGACACCACCGTGACAGTTGGCGCCCACCGTGGGGCTAGCGGCGCTAGCAGGGGTCAAGATCAGGATGGGAAACCTCATCGGCACCGGCGAACGCATCGTCTCCGGGCTCGTTCAGCGCTTTGGAGCACTGGACTTTGTCAGCGACAACGCTAGCTGTTTGCGCCCACTTCCGCGCAACGGCCTCTTCGTCAAGATCGGCACACACAAGGTCTACGTTGCTATCGATGTGTCGTGCGTTCATCCGCGGCACGTCGTCGAGGTAGGGGAGCCACCCCTTAGCATGGTTCACGGGGCGCGTATCACTAGCTCCCCGAACCGTGCTGAGATGATGATGACTGCGCCTGGTGCAGGCGCATGCAAGGATCCGGCACCAGATCCGGAGCTAACACCTAAGGCACCGAGGAAAGGTAGAGGTCCTCCACTAGAGAGGCCTAAGAATGTGCTACGGGAAGCGATGGATAGCTTGGCAAACCCTGTAGCGGCAGTAGTGGATCCGACTCAGGCACAGGCCGAGCTAGAGGAAACTAGGCAAAAAATTCTAGAGGGTGAGAAAAAGATAGCCGCGGCTCAGCAGTCATTGAACATGACGCTGCGTGAGTACGCAAAGGCAAATAAAGTAGATGCTGTAAAAGTGAAGGGGAGAAATATCATGAGTGAAATGAACAAAGAGGGTGATACTAGGATTGAGGAGTCAGAAAACTGTTTGTCTGTGGGGCTGCCGAAGTATAGTCCCTCGGGAAAAAACCTCAGAGCAGCGGATGCAGCTGCGTCCGAGTTAGAGGGTCTAACGGGTGAAGCCCGCAAGAGACAGCAAGACAGGGTCAATGAGTTGGTTCGGATCACGAAAAGGCAAAACGAGGAATTGCTCAGGGCAAACCCGGAAAGAGCTGGGGCCTCCAAGATCGTTCATTTGGCGGTGGGTAACCTAGAGAAATCCGCTGGAGCCGCATCGTCTCCTCATGGTGGACCTAGGAGAGAAGATGTAGTAACCTCGGCCAGGAGGAACAAACAGATCGTCCCGTATGACCCGACAAGGGCAGTGAAAGGAAAAGAAGTACAGAGAAATGATGATCGACGAAGTGTGAGCCGAGGTGAAGCTAGCCGAGGTAACCGCCACCAAGGCAATGCCGGTCAAGGATACGCTGTAAACGGCAATGCCGGACAGCATAACTCGGCAGGACAACCGCAACAGCGGAATATACCGAGGCAAGAGCAAAGTGCTGACCGAGGTATACAATAGAGAGGTGCTCCATGAGAGCAAGACCGGTATAACGATGGAGATTCGGAAATGGTGAACGCAGGATACCCAAGGCCGGACTATCATGTGATAGGGTCAAGATTGGGAAGCAGGGATTTGATGCCTGATGATGCCAGGTTAAAACTGGATCGACTGTATAGGTCGGAACAGATTGAATGTCAAGGTCCACCGGGTCCTGCGTGTTTTGGACCCCGGATCATGAAGGAGCCACCGGTAACTAACTTCCAGTTACCTAGAGGCACAAAGACGTATGACGGCAGTACTAAGCCGGAGGATTGGTTGATAAACTATGCTATAGCTGTGAAAATTGCTACAGGCAACTTGAGATGGGCTGTGAGATACGTACCCTAGATGTTGGGGGGGCCAGCAAGGGTATGGCTAAACAATTTGCAGCCCGGAAGTATTAACTGCTGGATCAATTTTGAGGAAATGTTTATCAACAATTTCTCAAGTACGTATCAAAGGCCAAATAAGCCAGACACCCTAGCTATGTGTAAGCAGAGACCGAACAAGACGGACCGGGAGTTTTTAACCCGGTGGTGTACCGTGAGAAACTCGTGCGAGGGTGTGATAGAGTCACAGGCCATAGCATGGTTTGTGCAAGGGTGCAGATATGCAAGCGAGCTGTGGCAGAAGTTGCAAAGGAAAATGCCAACTACATTGGCAGAGATGATCCGGATTGCTGATTCGTATGCTTTGGGTGATCTGACTCAACCCAGACTCGTGTCAAACGAGTCAAATGAGGAGTACTACCAGAGAGATGGAGCCGGATCATCCCGGAGGAATGATTACAGAGGTAAAAGAAGAGATGACAGACCGGATCATCGGTACAGTTCACAACAAGTTGCAGCTGTGAATCAAGATCAGCCCGGAGCAGGGGCAATCAATGTCAGAAAACTGGAGGGGGACAATGGACACCAAGAAATGATGGCAAGAAAACTTGGACGCCAGAGCAGAAGAAACAGTGGCAGGAGAAGAAGAACCGTCCGAGGTACACTTATGAGTCAATGTTGGATCAGCCGTGTAAATTTCACACGCCAAATCCGAGTAACCCAGCGGGTCATACAATGAGGCAATGTGAGTGGATGCGTATGATAGAACAGGGTGGTTCGGGGAATGCTCAGGCACCCAGGAACGATCAACCTCGGCAGGAGTTACCCCGGCAGCAACTGCTCTCCAGAGCGAACACGCAACAACTAATGTTGTCTCCCCTCCGCCGAGGTATGATAACCACGAGATAAGGGATGCAGTGCATCAAGTAGAAAACCAGCATTAGCCGGATCAGAGGTACCTCGGAAATGAGGGGAGGAATGAGTACAAGGAGCATCATCAGAGTTACTGTGTGTTTTCCACTGAGGAGACAGATAGAAAGAGCTTGCAGCACCGACATATGGAGGTCAATGCGGTAATGCCAGCAGTGACGAGGTATATGCCTTGGTCGGACCAGGAAATTACCTGGAGCATCAAAGATCATCCCAAGCTTATGCCAAGTCCTGGTTCATATGCGCTAGTGCTGGATCCGACATTCATTGGGCCTAACATCAATGTAAGGTTCTCCAAGGTACTGATTGACAATGGCAGTAGCATTAACATCATGTATGCGGATACAATGTGCAAGTTGGGTATCTCGGAGAACATGCTCCAAGCTACGAGGACAACTTTCCATGGCATTGTGCCAGGTATTTCTTGTGAGCCAATAGGCAAAGTCCGGGTTGACGTATTGTTCGTACGAGATAATCGCCGAACTGAGAAATTGGAGTTTGAAGTGGTGAACTTGGAAAGTGCGTATCACGCGTTACTCGGAAGACCAGCACTGAACAAGTTCATGGCAAGCTGCCACATCAGTTATCTAAAGATGAAGTTGCCCGGGCCAAAAGGAGTGATTACCATTGCTGGAGATTTCCGACGTTCCATTGAGTGTGCGTCAGCTGGGTCTAACCTAGCCGAGTCACTTGTGATTGTGCAAGAGAAAAGAAAAATCCAGGAGGTGGCAGTGTTGGCTCAATCCGCGCAGCAATATATGCCAGCGCTGAGTAATCCGCATGGAAGCGTCTCATTCCAAGCCACGAAAGATACCAAGAAGGTGCCTGTTGATGATATGTTCCCAGAGCGCACCATAACAATTGGTGCCGGGTTAAATGACAAATAGGAAAGCGAGCTCGTCAATTTCCTCCGTGAGAATCGGGACATTTTTGCTTGGTCCACACAGGACTTGCAAGGTGTTCCGAGGGAGTTGGCCGAGCACTCTTTGAATGTGAGACCTGGAGCAAAGCCGGTGAAGCAACCTCTCCGCCGCTTCGCCGAAGATAGGAGAAAATTCATTGGAGATGAGATAGCTCGGTTGTTGTCTGCAGGATTTATCATGGAAGTACTTTACCCGGATTGGCTGTCTAATCCGGTGCTGGTGTAAAAGAAGAAAGATGATCCGAATGTGGCAGTGGTTTGGCGTATGTGTATCGATTGCACGAACCTGAATAAGGCGTGTCTAAAATCTCCATTTCCACTGTCCAGGATAGATCAGGTCATAGACTCAACTGCTAGATGTGAACTATTGTCATTCATTGATGCATATTCTGGTTTCCACCAGATACCTCTGAATCCGGATGATCAAATAAAGACAGAATTTATCACCCCGTATGGGGCTTATTGCTATCGTACCATGCCATTTGGTTTACGTAATGCAGGGGCAACATACCAAAGATGTATGCAAAAATGTTTCCATGACCAAATAGGTCAAAATGTACAAGTGTATGTGGATGATGTGGTTATCAAGATCAAGGAAAGCAAAACGCTCCTTGACGATATCAGGCAAATGTTCACGAACTTAAGAAGGTTCCGAATGAAGCTTAACATGGAAAAATGTACCTTCGGTGTCCCGGCTGGAAAATTACTCGGATTTCTTGTCTCCAGCCGAGGTATCGAAGTTAATCCAACTAAAATCCGGGCCATTGAGCGAATGGAACTGCCGAAGTGTCTTAACAATGTCCAGAAGTTCACTGGTTTCCTGGCATCGTTAAGTCGGTTTGTATGTCGGTTGGGAGAAAAAGCATTGCCTCTCTATCAACTCATGAAAAAGTCGGATAAGTTCGTTTGGATGCCGCAGGCCAATGAAGCCTTTGCCCACTTAAAGAAGATGTTAGCCACTGCCCCAGTGTTAGCCTCTCCACTATCAAAGGAGCCAATGTTGCTCTACATAGCCGCAACCAACCGAGTTGTAAGTGCAGTGATTGTGGTTGAGCGCGACGAAGAGGGTAAGTCGGTGCAAAGTCCAGTGTATTATCTGAGCGAGGTATTATCTGCCTCGAAGGAGAACTACCCACACTATTAAAAGGTGGAGTATGGTGTCTATATGGCAGCTAAGAAGTTGAAGCATTATTTTGAGGAGCATCCCATCAAGGTAATATGTGAAGCTCCCATATCCGAGATAATGAGTAACAAGGATGCGAGTGGTAGGATTGCAAAATGGGCAATTGAACTAGCTCCCTATGCGCCACAATATGACAGAAGAGAAGCAATCAAGTCTCAAGCTGTAGCTGACTTTTTTGTGGACTGGGCCGAAGTGCTATATGAACCACCCCTGCCAGATCTGAACTATTGGAGAATGCACTTTGACGGGTCAAAAACAAAAACCGGGCTAGGTGCCGGAGTGGTACTCACCTCACCAAAGAAGGACCAGCTGAAATATGTGCTGCAGATCCATTTCGCGGCATCAAACAATCTCGCTGAATATGAAGCACTTATGCATGGTCTCAAAGTGGCAAAAGAAATTGGGATACGTCGGATCCAATGCTTTGGCGACTCAGATTTGGTAGTTCAGCAAGTGTCGGGGCTGTGGGACGCTCTTGATCCAAACATGGCATTATACCGATTCCATGTGCAGAAAATATCTGGTTATTTTGAGGGATGCGAATTTCGCCATGTACCCCGGGTGGAGAATGAGGCTGCCGACGTATTGCTGAAGCTCGGATCAACCCGACAAGCAATTCCACCAGGTGTAGCATTAGAGCACCTCACAGAACCATCTATCAGACCGTCCCCAGAAACCGAATCAATCTACGTCCTGGAGGATACAGAATCCGGAGCTGTGCCCATGGACATTGACATGGGAGGTGGTGCGCAAAACCCGGGGACTGCCTCAGCAAACCCGAGGACTGCCTCGCAGGACCTGGGGACTGCTCAGCATCATCCGGTTGAAGTTATGCCAGTGGATCAGATGGAAATTGATGAGGATGTGTTCCCTGTGCGAGTAATACCAGCTTGGGCACTGCCTATATTTCAATTCCTGAAAGATGGAACATTACCCACTGAGGAGGTGCTATCCAGGAAAACTCAGAGGAGAGCAAAGACATACACAATCATCAATTCCGAGCTATACAAAAGGAGTGTGACCAATGTCCTCCAGCGATGCGTTGACCCGGAAGAAGGGCTTGACATCCTCCGAGATATACATCAAGGGGAGTGCGGGCATCATGCCTCGTCACGAGCCTTGGTGGCAAAAGCTTTTCGGCATGGATTCTACTAGCCAAGTGCCTTAGAACAAGCAGAAGATCTGGTGAGAAAATGCAATGGTTGTCAGAGGTATGCTACCATGACACATATGCCAATGTCGGAGCTCAAGACCATACCAATCACATGGCCATTCGCCGTATGGTGTTTGGACATGGTTGGCCCATTCAAACCAGCAAGGGGGAATATGACTCACATTTTGGTCATGGTGGACAACTTTACAAAATGGATTGAGGTAAAGCCAATAAGAAAATGTGATGGAGCTACGGCCGTGACATTTCTCAAAGACATCATCTTGAGATACGGTTATCCTCACAGTATCATAACTGATAATGGCACAAATTTTGCGGAAGGAGCATTTGCGCGTTTCTGCCGAGATAAGAAGATCTGGCTGGACGTTGCCTCAGTAGCCCTCCCCGCATCAAACAGACAAGTGGAAAGATCCAACGGATTAGTATTATTCGGGATAAAACCCCGGCTCATTGAGCCACTGCAAAGATCAGCGGGGTGCTGGATAGAAGAGCTACCAGTGGAGTCCCTCCAAAGGTCGAGCTGGGTCTCACATTCCATCAACATTTCAGCAAGAACTGCGGTTCCCTCCGGAGTGTCTTCTACAGGCCAAAATGTGTTGAAGATTCGGACTGCAACGTCAAGGATATCCTTGCCATAGTTCTTGATGATTTCCAAACGAGATGACAGGCTGACCAACAGGTCCTCCATGTCATAGGGAATCTCTTCAGCGTCAGGAGCAATGGGAGTACCCCTATCTCGGCGGAAATTAGCAACAGCGGCGCTCGCAATGGCAGTGCACTCTGGAAATTTGCCTGAAAACGAGATAAGAGAAGCAGGTAAAGAAAAGACATGTGAAGTAACCCGGAGAAATATGCCAGATAAGGGAAAGGAACTTACGTAAAATATGGTTGTGGATCCGAGTCAACTCCCTGGTACAGTCATCACGTCTTTTGCGAAGCTGCACTAGTTCAGCGTTTGCCGACTCAAGCTTGACGTCGGCCTCCTGGAGAAGTTCTCGGTCCTTGGCAATTTGGAGGTTGAGGCGCTCGCGCTCCTCGGTGAAGTCTTGGCCAGCCTTTTGAAGCTCGGATTGGTGCTGCGCTCTCAACTTCTTCATCTCTGCTTTGAGCTTGGCAATCTCATCATCCTTGGTCCGGAGGAGGGCAAGCTCATCGTCTTTCTTTTTGAGCTCGGCCTGACGCTGCCCTGCTTGCTCGAGAAAATGCAGCATCATATCAGGCACGGGCACACTATCTTCCAACGATACTGAAATAGTTTGTTAACCCAGCAAAGCCGAGGTATGAATGTTTGCCGAACCAAGGAGAAAAGGAAATAGAAACAAGAGCAAGGTCACGCAAAAGTAACTTACCCTTGATCTGGTCAAGCTTCCTCCTCATTATGGTATTCTCAGCTTCCACCCCAGCTGCGAAAACCGAATGATGGGTTAGTTCAGCAGAAAAAGATGAAGGAAAACAGAAAAATGTCAAGAAGAGAACTTACCCCTTTTCTCGTGCTCAGCGAGAAATGCATTCTGCTTTGCGAGCAGCATTTTGTGAGTGTCGAGGAGACGCTGAAACTCAGCGCTCCGGCGGTTGGTGGTCACCTGAAAAGAGTACAAAAATGTAGCTTAAGCCTTGTGCATATTCAAAGTGTACAAAATCCGGGCCAAGTGGAACTTAACCCGGCTCTAGGTGTGTGCATATTCGAAGTGTACAAAATCCGGGCCAAGTGGAACTTAACCCGGCTCTAGGTGTGTGCATATTCGAAGTGTACAAGATCCGGGCCAAGTGGAACTTAACCCGGCTCTAGGTGTGTGCATATTCGAATTGTACAAAATCCGGGCCAAGTGGAACTTAACCCGGCTCTAGGTGTGTGCATATTCGAAGTGTACAAGATCCGGGCCAAGTGGAACTTAACCCGGCTCTAGGTGTGTGCATATTCAAAGTGTACAAGAACCGGGCCATGTGGAACTTAACCCAGCTCTAGGTGTGTGCATATTCGAAGTATACAAGATCCGGGCCAAGTGGAACTTAACCTGGCTCTAGGTGTGTGCATATTTGATGTTATCAAGGAGCTACGTTAGTTTTCTAAAGAGCATCCGGCCGAGTAACAAGTTACTCCCCCGGAGGCTCGGGGACTAATGGTTATATCACTAATATCTACCACATGCTAAGGAAAAGGGGAAGTAACGTACCTCCATCATCCGACCCGTGAGGTTAATTGCCTTAGCGGCGGTGTTCATTTGAGCGGAAAACTCGGCGGGACCGAACTTCTCCGGGAGATTGTCATTGTGGACAAACTCCGTCTTGGTCCAGTTGTTCATGAACTCGATCAAGGTCGGAGGATATCGTTCGCCGCTGAGCATGTGGGGTGCCACCAAACCCTTCGCATGCGCCTCCCTCCTCTCAACCAGGGCAAGGGCCGGGCTGGTGTGCAAAACAAGTTGTTGCGCATCAGCTGGCTCGGCAGGGGTGTCCTTCGGTGCTGGAGGCTTCTTGGAAAGCATGGATGTGAGAGTGCACTGTCCAGCCTCGACGGACGCTGCCCTGGTGGCGTCAGGGGCCTTTCTGCCCTTGGGATGCTGAGAGGAGGAAGTGGTTTCAGCAAATTTACCCTTGGGAGCTGCCTGGGTACTTTCTTGCCGAGACTGAGATGACTCGGTCGAGGCGGAGGGGCTTGGTGCTGCTGCTGTTGCTCTTACTGCTGGAGTTGGTGCTGGTGCTGGTGCTGGAGTTGGTGCTGGTGCTGGTGCTAGTGTTGTTTTCTTCTTCGAAGGAGGTACTAAAGTAGACTCGGTAGTAGCTGGTTGCGGCAGAGCCGAAGTGGTGGATGCCGCTGCCTCGGCTGGGCTAGTCTCCCCCGCTCCAAGGTTACCCCCCTCTTGACGAGGTGGGGTGCAACCTAGAGGAGCCGCTAAACCCTCTGGGATTGGGCTCAGTGGGCGTGAATCGTCGCCGCGAGGGGGAGAACGGCTGAGTCGGAGTGGCGAAGCGATGCTAGATCCACTCTGGGGGACCTCCACCACGGCCCTGCCAAATCAAATAGTGTCAGATGAGAAACTATAACAATACAAGAAAAGGTAAATGGCAGAGGGAAAAAGAGTCTTACGCATCCGAGGTCAGGGGCTTGGGCTTCCGAGCCCTTCATGCTAGGGCCTTGGTTGCAGGTTTGGAGGCAGTCTTGTCCCCGGACTTCTTTCGCCTTTTGGCTGGCTGAGAAGGTCCGGAGGAAGAAGTGGATGCGGTTTCCCTCTTCTTCTTCGGCGCAACCGGAACAGGATCACCCACGGCAAAGGGAGGGTCCTCATGGATCTGCCCACCAGGGTTAGCAGATGCCGGAAAAGCATAGGAAAGAGGGACAGCATCAAATGCTTCCATCACCTCAACATTCGAGTCATCTTCATCGTCGGGCCAATGTCTAATGGAAGATAGTTTACCGGTGGGTCGCTTGGTCGCGTCGGCCATTGGGAGCAACACCTCCTGATCCGGTTCTTCCTCGTCCGAGGTCTCCCGGTCAGGCGCACATTTGAGGGTGGGATCGGTGCCATCCTCGATAGTTTGCTGAAGGAATTCCTAAGGGAGAGAAAAGACGACAAAGTTAAAAATACAACAGCGACCGGCATAAGATTTAATTCGGAGAAAGTTTGCGGCACGAAGCTTACCACAGGAGGAAGCCTATCTCGGCAATAGTGCTCAATTCCCCACGTCCACTCAGAGGAGAAGTCCTTGTGGGTGGTGAAGAGGGCCTTGACCCGGCGATAGATCTTTGTATTGCTTAACTCGAAAGACGAGGTCCGGTTGGGGTCGTGGCCCCAGCTCATATGCCACACTTTAGGAGTGTGTTTTTGGAGAGGGGAGATGCGATTGCGGACGAATGTGATCATGGAGTCCTTGTTGCGCAACCCGAGCTCCTTCAGCTGCGCGAACCTTTTGTTGACCTGGTTGGCCAAGACTGTCGGCTTCTTGGGGACAATGTCCCACAACTCCGGGTTAGGAGGACCCGGAGCATAGGGGCGAAGCCGGATCAGGTCTTCGGTGCCATCATTCCGAACATAAAAGAAGGTCCGGGCCCATCCTTTGCAGGAGTCCAGCCCGGTAACCCGGGGAAAGACGGAGAACCTCCGGGGAGAAATGGATGCAGCGCCGAACTGCGTAAGTCGTTTGTCCTCCGGCTCTAGATCAACATTCGGAATTACGTTCCGACGAAGGCCAAAGAACCGGATCCATAGCTCCTTTGTGGGCCATAATCTGGCATAGCCTTCGATCGTGGAGGCGAAAGCAGAGAGAGATGTGATGGCATTGGCAGGAAGGTGGTGCGGCTAGAGTTCGTAGGTGTTCAACCAGTCATGGAAAAAATCGCTAACTGGCAAACCAAATCCCCACTAGAAATGTGACAGAAACACCACAAACTCACCAGGATTGGGTGAGGGGGCAAGTTCGGCGGAGGCAAGGCGTGCGTTGACGCCTGCGGGGATGCGCCTGGTGCGGTAGAGCCAATCCAGGTCATCCTGGCAGACCCAGGATCCAGCCCACGCACCACGGTCCGCCGTCGCAGCGTCTTCCTCCATCTCCTGATCGGCGACGGCAAGCTCCTCCTCTGTCATATCGAGTTCGCTGCCTTCACTGACACTAGTGGCGGTGGAGGGCAGCGGCCTAGACTGACAACGACCCATGGCGGAGGAGGTGCGCAGCGGTGGCGGCGACACAGATGCGTGTGGAAGCAGTGTAGCGGCAGCGCTGTCACGGGAGAAGACGAGGAAGAAGAAAGGGCAGAGGGGCGCGAAAATGGGGAAAGGACCCAAGGGGTGCACCCCTCCCCTATTTAACCGCTCCCTCAGCGAGGTAGTGGGATCGCGTTTGCGGGCGGGCCACATCGTGTGGCCGTGTACAAACCAGATTGACCAATTAGCATCAAGCCACACGGAAGGCCACAGGGCGCAGCGGATCCCATGACGCAACACATTGATGCAGTTAACGAGGAGGCTGGCGTGCCGTGACGTGCGCACAGTAACTCCTGACAATAACTGCGGCGGTTACTGTTGCTGGCCCTTAAAATGAGGCAACCTAATGATTCGCCTCCACATGGGGAAGCGTACGAGAGAAGGAAGAATGACCCGGAAAATATTGTGGTAACCCGGCCAGCAAGTGAAAACTTGGAATGTGCTAAGGGAAAGTAAACCCATGGAATCCGAGATGAGGTAACTCGGAAATGAAACTCAATGCACAGTGAAATTGAACCTGATGTGGCCTTAGCGGCTAAGACAACTAAGACCGAACCAGCTTCGGGGACTAATGTTGGGAGATACCGCTGATAGGGTCACACCTGGGTATAAAGGCCGAGTTAGCCGAGGTACGGCAAGGTCAAAGCGAATGCTGGCCGGGTCACCTCAAGGCAGGCCGAATCTCGGCGTAACCCGGACCAGGGGATGTCCACCTGACTAGGTCTCAACCGACTTAAGCCGTATGTCGGATGGATGAATTTAGCTTGTATGCAGGAACAGGTGTGGCCGGATCAACTACGATCTGGGTCATGTCAAGCTTCTAGGAGAAGGAAGGTATCTCGCTGGTCAAAAGTAACTCCGGTACGCACGACATGAGCGAAGCGTATAGAGGCAGGACCACCGAGGCGTGGCCGACAGAGGTGACGACGCCAATGTTGGCTGACGCAGGCGCCGTAGAGGCTCACGTAGCCTCTGCATGGGTGACGCGTGGACAAGTGACCCGGTCGGCTTACTATTTTGGGAGGAGGCATATTCCCTGGAGACCTAGCCACTCCTATATAAGGAGGGCAAGGGCCTCTGTAGAAGGGGTTGGTCTCGATTGGGTTGAGTTTTACTGGGTTGATTTCTATTGGCTAGTTTTTACTTGGTTCCTAAGGGCTAGCTAGCGGTGAGAGTAAGAGAGTTCCTTCTTCCTCCTCTCTCCAATACAGCTCGAGGAGCACTTGTAAACCTTGGAAGTGAATAAAATACAAACCTTCTGTGTGAGGAATCTCCTCACTATCCCTCCCTGGATTCCCCTAGTGCTATTAGTCCCCACCTTTAGCCTATCCATGGCATCTGCCGTGACACCACCACGACATGCACCGAGCTGGATCCAATAGTCACCAGAAGTATCGTCCCAACCCTTCTACTGGATATGCCCCGAGGAACAATCGACCTCCGATGTCTCGCCCAAGCTACCCCAACCGCAACGGTGGAAATGTGAAGTCCAGAGGAAACAACAACAACCACCCCGGCAACTCCAACAACTTCAACCGTGCACCGCCGAGTCCAACAACAACAACAACAATACTGCACCTAGAACTAGAAGCAATGCAGTGCCCGTAGCAGCAAAAGACAAGTCTCAGATTACTTGTTTCGAGTGTGGAGTGAAGGGTCACTACTCCAATGAGTGTCCCAAGAAGATTGCCGCCACTGCCAATGTGAACGTCCCAGCTCAACAGCAGCGCCGTGTTCATCCCGGAAGGAGAGTCGCCCTAGGGAACCCTCACAACCGCAACGGCCGTCTCTTCCACATGAACGCCGAAGATGCCCAAGAAGCGCCAGATGTCGTGCTGGGTATGTTTTTTGTCAACTCCGTTTTAGCAAGAGTGATGTTTGATTATGGAGCATCGCACTCATTTTGTCACCGAAGAATTTGCATGCACTAGTAAGATTCACCCAACCAACTTGAAGCATGTCATGATAGTTCAAATACCTGGTTCAACCACAAAAGCTAGAAAATTTTGCAAAGTTGTGCCTATCAGAATACATGGGATAGATTTTTATGCAAATCTAATAGTACTTGAAACCAAAGGTTTGGAAGTAGTACTAGGAGTGGATTGGATGTCGAAGCATAAAGGATTGATAGACTGTGCTAAGAAAGCCATCACCATGACCAGTAGCTCTGGAGTATCAGTAGAGCATATATCTGAAACCTTGCCCCGTCAATTCAAGTGCAACAAGAGTCTAGTCCTACAAACCATAGACTAAGTCAGAGTAGTCTGTGAATACCCTGACGTATTCCCATATGAATTGCTCGGTATGCCCCCGGATAGGGATATTGAGTTCATTATTGAACTAATTCCTAGAACCGGACCCATAGCTCAGAGACCCTATAGCATGAACCCATCAGAGTTAGTGGAGCGAAAGAAGCAACTGGATGCTATGCTGGAGAAAGTTTTGATTCAACCAAGCATATCGCCATGGAGATCGCTCGTGTTGTTCATCGACAAGAAGGATGGAGGCAACCAATTGTGCACCGATTACAGGAAGCTGAATGATGTTACCATCAAAAACAAGTACCCTTTGCCCAAGCTAGAGGATCTATTTGATCAGTTGATTAGTGCCAGAGTGTTCTCTAAGATTGATCTTAGGACTGGTTATCACCAACTTAAGATTCGTGTAGCGGATATTCCAAAGACCGCCTTTACCACCAGATATGGATTATATGAGTATACGGTCATGTCTTTTGGATTAACCAATGCCCCCGCTTATTTCATGAATCTCATGAATAAGATCTTTATGAATTTTCTGGATAAGTTCGTCGCTGTGTTTATCGACAATATCCTTATCTACTCCAAAACATCAGAAGACCATGAGCAACATCTGAGAATCATCCTTGAAACCCTGAGATAGCATCAGTTGTATGCCAAGTTCAGCAAATGTGAGTTTTGGCTGAAAGAGGTAGCATTCCTCGGACATATTGTTTCTGCCGGAGGAGTCGCCGTTGATCCCGGCAAGTTCGTAGAAAGATTTTCGAGCATCACAAGACCCATGACCCAATTGTTGAAGAAGGACAAGAAGTTTGAATGGACCGACAAATGTGAAGCAAGTTTCCTAGAGCTCAAGAAGAGATTGATTTCAACCCCAATATTGATTATGCCAGACATCAAGAAGCCTTTTGATGTGTATTGTGATACATCCAAGATTGGTCTTGGATGTGTATTGACGCAAGAAGGCAAATTCATAGCATATATGTCTCGACAACTAAAGCGGCATGAGTAGAACTACCCTACCCATGATCTTGAACTAGCAACTGCAGTTTTAGCCTTGAAGACATGGCGTCATTACCTTATGGGTAATCGCTGTGAGATTTACTCAGATCACAAGACCTTGAAGTATATTTTCACTCAGAAGGAGCTGAATATGAGGCAAAGGAGATGCATAGAGTTAATCAAGGATAATGACCCTGGCAAGGCCAATGTGGTAGCGGATGCTCTTAGCAGATTGCCGTGTAGGTTAAACACCATGATCAAGGAGAAACAACCAAGTTTGCATGAGGAGTTGGAGCAGTTTAGAACTGAGCTTATTAGCAAAGGATTTTTAGCTAGCATTGAACTTCAACCCACTTTGATTAGCCAAATCAAGGAAGCCCAGAAGGGAAATGAAAGTATCGATTGAATCAAACATCGTATTGGTATAGGAAAGGTACCTAGATTCACCAAAGACGAAGAAGGAGTTATGTGGTACAAAGGACGTATCTGTGTGCCCACAGATTCGAAGCTGAACCAAGTAATCATGCAAGAAGCTCATGATACTCTTTATTCTATCCACCCCGGAGGAACGAAGATGTATCAAGATTTGAAGGAGCAATTTTGGTGGCACAAGATGAAGAGAGAAATCAGAAGCTACATTGCCAAGTGTGATATCTGTCAGATAGTCAAAGCGGAACATCAGAGACCCGCGGGACTGTTGCAACCATTGCAGATTCCGGAATGGAAATGGGATTCCGTCGGAATAGACTTTATCACCGGTTTGCCTACTTCTAGTAGGGGAAATGACTCAATCTGGGTCATCGTTGATAGACTATCCAAGGTAGCTCAGTTTATACCTGTCAAGACAACCTACTAGAGTTCGAAGCTAGCAGAGTTGTACATTGCTAGAATCGTCAGTTTGCATGGAACCCCCAAGACCATAGTAACGGATCGAGGAACCCAATTTACCTCGAGATATTGGCAGAAAGTCCAAGAAGGATTAGGAACCAAGTTAAATTTCAGCACAACGTATCACCCGCAAACTGATGGACAGACTGAAAGAGTCAACCAAATCCTAGAGGATATGTTGAGAGCTTGTGTGTTAGAGTACGGATCAAAATGGGAAGATTGCCTGCCTTTCACAGAATACTCATACAACAACAGTTACCAAGCCAGTTTGCAAATGGCCCCATATGAGTTCTTATATGGAAGGAAGTGTCGTACCCCTTTGAATTGGTTGCAAGCAGGAGAGAGTCAGATTTTCGGACCCGACATCCTCCGAGAAGCCAAAGAGATGGTTCACAAAGTCCGTGAGCACCTCAAGACCGCCCAAGCCAGACAAAAGAGTTATGCTGACAAGAGAAGGCGATACCTGACTTTCAATGTCGGAGATTTTGTGTATCTCAAAGTTTCACCATTTAAGGGAACACAACATTTTAGTCTGAAAGGAAAGTTAGCCCCCAAATATATCGGACCCTTCAAGATTCTAAATCATCGAGGAGAAGTATCTTATCAACTGGAATTGCCCTAGGAGATGTCAACCATCCATGATGTGTTCCACATCTCGTTACTTCGCAAATGCTTGGAAGTGCCAAAGAAGACCGAAGTTTTCAAGAACATCGATCACCGAGCCGTGGATATCAACAAGGATCTGATGTATCAAGAAGTGCCCATCCATATCTTGGAGGAAGATTACAGAACCACCAGGACCAGGAGTATCAAATTTCTCAAGATCCAATGGACCAACCATACCGAAGAACAAGCCACTTGGGAGCGAGAAGATTACATTAGGACTGATTTTCTAAATCTCTTTAGTTCCTAGTTTTCTTTCTTAAAACTCGGGACAAGATATTGTTTAAGGGGGGAAGGTTTGTAACATCCCAAATCTTTAATCAAGGTTATCAAGATTCAAATCACCCAATTTAGGGTTAACAAAAAAATTCTCTTTTAAATAATTAAGAATGCATATGTTTGTTGCGTTAATATGGAATTGTTTTTATTTGCCATGTTTCTTTGTTATAATGGTTGTAAAATGATTCTAAGGTGAATGCCACATCATCTAGATCATTCCCAAGCAAAATGCAAAGAAAAAGAAATCAAATAAGATTAATAAATGCAAATGGTCACTTTTGCCATTTTAATCCACTAGGTCACTTTAGGTGTTCCTAGCAGTCAAATACAAACTGAAACATTTCTAACTCATTGCACCCCTTGCTAGTACAAATAATGATCTACCAAGGCCCACTTTTAATTCTTATAAAAACATTTGAACTCTAATTTTAAATGACATTTGAAAATGGAATCAAGTGTAGGTACATAGATCCCACTTTTTCAAAAACCACTCAAATGAGTTCAACTTGAAAATCCAAAGCAACCATAGATGCTTAAGCATGTGTTCAACAACTCCACCAAAAATTATTTCAAAATTCAAATAAAAGTTTCATGCGGCCATTTTGTTGAACAATTGGCAGGCAGAGAAATTGTGGCCTAACTAATATTGTTGCCAATTGATTTATTGTCCCCTATTCGACCCTTGATGCTCTTCCATGTCTCCCCTCGTACCAACCAAGTCATCAAGGAGCTATCCCTAAGCCTGGATCAGAAGTGGCGCGCCACCCAAATTTGGTCGTCGCCGGCCAAGCATGAACAACATGCCATAGACACCGCCATGCCAAACCAGCTTGCCCCTTAGCTCCGCCGCACCCTACCGCACTCCCATGTCCACCCCACAGATGCAGCCAGCCCCTAGTCAACCGAGGAAAGCCCGCGCCCACTGCCTCTATGCCATGCAGGGAGCACGCTAGAGCGCCGTCCCCGGTAGGCCTGCACAAGCTGCGCCTTGCCCTCCGCTCGCATGCGCTGCTCCGCCATAACCCCAGACACGCCCTTTTCGTGCCGCGCGACCAGCAGCCACCGCACGCCGCGTCGAGCATCATCTCTGCCGCGCAGAGCATCGCCATTTCCCGACAACATTCCACTGCCCCTAGCGTCGCCTTTAAGCCGTAGCTGACCGCCAGGAGGCAAGCCACCCTCCGCCTACACCGCGCATGCCGCTAGAGCCCTGTACCGACGAGCTCACCGTCGCCCTCAGGGTCTCCTCGTAGAGCCTATATAAGGAGCCCTCCCCAACACCAATTCTTCACATCACTCAACTCACCTCTCCCTCGGAACCACCTCACAGCCTCGCTGGAGCCGCTCGAGCAGACGTTTGCCAGAATTGCGCCAGGGTTCGTCATAGCAGAGAAGAAAGGGGCCCGACGATTTCGTCCACCGTAGGAGCCACCGCGACCTCGCCTGAGCCCGCCATCGTCTCCTCGTTCGATCGCCCCTATCACCATGCTATCTAGAGCCCTGGTATGCCCCTATTGCACCCCCACCGAGCCGCTAGGGTTCCATCTCGCCGGCGACCTGTCCGTCATCGACGACGAGCTACCACCGTCGATCTAGGATCTAATCATGCGGTCCACGTCGCCCCGTACCGCTTCGTGTTAAGTTGTGCCGCTGACATGTGGACCCTGCCTGTCAGTTGCCAGTCGTGCCGCAGAGTGTAACTGGGCGGGCCCGTTAGTATTACCGCGTTGGCCCTAGAATTCAAATAAGTGTTTTTCTTTTTAGACTAAAAATCAATTATGTCCCCTTGTTGAAAAATCAATTCAGAAAGATTTACGTAACCAAATTTAATGATTCCAATTTTGTTGGAAAGATAATTTATATCTCTATCCAAGGCCGTTGGATTTCAATCAGTTGGAGTTGTAGATCACATGTAGAAAAAAACAACAAAATAGAGACTTTCCTACATTCAAACATTTTTCAAAATTCAACCATAATAGCTTTTGAGTTCATTCCAACTCACAAAAATCACACTTGATAATACCTATAGGAATATGTAATAATAATTAGGTTTGTATGCAGTGACTTTGGACTAGTACCAAAATAATGCTATATAGGCATTTCTAGTCACTTTAAATCATTAAATATTAATCTTAAACTTTATAAAATGTGATCTAACATTTAAATCACATTCCCATGTATTAGAATATGTGGTGATGACATGTGTCCACATCATCCCATATTTTAATTGGAGAATATTAAATCTTAATTAATTTCAATGAGTAGAAATTACTTTTTTCAAATAAAATAAATGAAACTAGTTCATAAAATCTTGTGATGTATGTGATGATACTAGATCATCAAGTGTGTGCCTTAGTGTGATAAGTTGACTAGTTGAGTATTGTTTGGTGATTATGTATTCCGTATGTATTTATAGACGAAAGTACCGACCAAGTCTATGAGGAGGAGGAGTTCTACCCCGAAGAAGACGAGGAGAATTTCAACCACTACACCAACCAAGGAAAGCTATTGTTAGCAAGGTAGAATTAAGCAACATAACCTAAGCAAGATGCATTAGGCATGCTTTGGTTATACCTCTTTGATTTATACCAATCCAAGGTTATACTTACAAGCTTTACTTTCTTTTACCTTACCAAAGTTCTTTACCTTGTGTATAAATAACATAAAGAGTATAAAACTTGGCCTATCCAGTTAGATTTAGATGTCATTCTATGGCATGAGATTGATATTAGCATCCCACCTTAGTGAGCACTCTTAACTTAGTAGTTTAGAGCTAAACCAAAAACTTGATCACTTAAGATGGGAACTCTTGGTGAAAATGACTTGTGAAAACCTTGGAATGATGAGTCATTCTATTGAGATGTTTTGACATGTGTTGATAAACATAAATGGTTTATGATGATGAAAATGTTGAGTCATGAGCCTTAGCCCCTTTATAAAAACTGATGGTTGGGTTCGGATGGGATACCATTCCAAATTTTACCATACAACCACAATACCTGAATTGGGTAAGGCTTAGCCGAAATTTTATATGCATTAGTATGAGTTCCCCCGCGGGAGAGGTTTGAGCTGAGGTTACCTCTCAATGTTGTCCACCTATGAAGTGCCTAGGATGGCAGATGGCCATGGCTGGGAGTCCAAGCTCATAGGAGAGGTGCTTATACTAGAGTGTGTAAAGGAAAGGTTATGTTTGATTATCTTCATACTAAGTATGATGATTCAGGGTTATCCCTGACAGATGTATCGAATTTTGTTGTGAAAGTGTACCACCTTTGCAGAGTGTCAAACTATTCGAATAGCCGCATCCGCGGTTATGGACAGCTGGAGTGGCCATACTGTTCCGTTGTCAGATGTTTTCAAAATGACTTATGAAATGAATTGTGACATGACTTGACCAAAACATGGTTGTGACTATGACAACTAAGTTCCCACTTAGGTGATTTAGAACTTTATTTCATCTTTCTTTGTTTCTGATCTTAGCTTCGGTTTCAAACTTAATTTTACAAATAAACTTGGAGTTTAGCATTCCTATTAGAACTACCTTACTTGTTAGTGATAGTTTGCTAGTACTTAAAGAGTACTCATGGCTTTGTCCCTGGTTATTCCCGTGGCCAGACTATGAGGAGGACTATCCGGAAGAAGGACAGCAGGACGGATACGACAACTAGGATCATCTCCCATCATCAGCATTGCCTGTGACACTGAAGATGGAGCCCACCACTACGCTATTTATTCCGCTACTTGTTTGTACTAAGACTGGATCATGAGATCCTTCATTTGTGTAAGACCTTATTATGGTTTGTAATGGATGATGTACTGTGATATCAAATCAATTATGTCTCGCAAAAATGGTAATCCTGGGATTGCGGTGTATGGCATAACAGGC
Organism: Avena insularis; assembly: GCA_023614405.1. Classification (NCBI taxonomy): domain Eukaryota; kingdom Viridiplantae; phylum Streptophyta; class Magnoliopsida; order Poales; family Poaceae; genus Avena; species Avena insularis. The sequence continues at coordinate 660,551 of JAJUPC010000146.1, read as the reverse complement.
ATCTGGGATTAAAAACCCGGGTGTTACCACTAAACAACGATGAAATCCTTCAGATCCGATGGTTTTTAGGGGTGCACTTGAGAGGGAGGGGAGATGGGAATAGGAGGTGAGCTCCCTCTGTTAGTCCTGGTGGCTAGGAACGACTAGGTCGGGATGGGAAGGGCAACCACGCGCCTGACGCTACATCTATAAGTGTGTGGTCTTTATGTTAGGCGATACACTGCCAAAGCATGTTGTATTGCACAGTCCCCTCAGCAGTACAATCTAAACTATACGGGCAGTACTATGTATGCAGTGCATACATTTTGCACATGCCCGTTTGCTTCACAAGTCAATTGCATTCCATGGTGAATGCACTGCCGCTGCATATTATCTTGCGTCGTCCACACATCATTATATTAAAGACTTAAAGAGCAGTGCATAAGCGGCTACATGGCAGGTTCAGTGCATTCCAGCATAAGGATGCAGTCCATACGTTCTGCATAACCATACGTTCATCGCAGGTGGAGAACATCTTGCACAGACCACATAGCACTATATTGTAGAAGACGACATGCAGGCAACACATGCAGTGCATATGGCTTGAGCCAGCAGTGAATTATGGCCTAGAGATGCAGTGCATCCGTTCTAAATGAATAGTAGCATCCGTGTCCACCGCACGTGCAGAACATCTTCCACAGTCCGCACAACACTGCATTGTAGCACACGACATGCAGTCCATATAGGCAGTCCATATGGCTAGAACGAGCAGTGCATTGCCGCATTTGAGATTCAGTACATGCATTCTAAATGAATAGTGCGTGTCCGTGTCCACCGCAGGTGCCGAACGTCTTGCACAGTTGGCACATCACTATCTTGTAGCACACGACATGTAGTCCACACAGGCAGTGCATATGCCTGTTCCGGGCAGTGCATTACCGCATAGGGATGCAGTAAATGCGTTCTAAATGAACAGTCCGTGTCCATGTCCACCGCAGGTGGAGAACACATTGCACAGTCCGCACATAACTATATTGTAGAAAACGACATGCACTCCACATAGGCAGTGCATATGGTTAGAAAGGGCAGTGCACTTCTGCCTAGCGATGCAGTGCATACGTTCTGCATAACCATATGTTCATCGCAGGTGGAGAATATTTTGCACAGACCGCACAACACTATATTGTAGCACACGACATGCAATCAATACAGACAGGGCATTTAGATTGCCAGTGCAGTGCCTTCCTCGAGAGCGAAGAAGTGCATTCGTTCTTCATAACAAGTGCATGTCCGTGTCAACCGCAGATGGAGAACATATTGCACAGTCCGTGCATCACTATATAGTACTAGCACATGACATGCAGTACACTAGGCAGTGCATACGTCCTTACAGAGCAGTGCATTTGGTTCAGATGCATCAGATCTTGCACATTCCGCACAACACTATATTGTAGCACAGGACATGCAGTTAACACAAGCAGTGCATATAGATGTCAAGAGCAGTGCCTTCCCGTATTGTAGGACACGACACAGGCAGTGCATGTGCCTGTTCTGGGAAGTGCATTACCGCATAGGGATGCTGTAAATGTGTTCTAAATGAACAGTCTGTGTCCATGTCCACCGCAGGTGGAGAACACATTGCACAGTCCGCACATAACTATATTGTAGCACACGACATGCACTCCACATAGGCAATGCATATGGTTAGAAAAAGTAATGCACTCCTGCCTAGGGATGCAGTGCATATGTTCTGCATAACCATACGTTCATCGCAGGTGGAGAAGATTTTGCACAGACCGCACAACACTATATTGTAGCACACGACATGCAGACAATACAGACAGTGCATATAGATTGCCAGGGCAGTGCCTTCCTCGATAGCGAAGCAGTGCATTCGTTCCTCATAACAAGGGCGTGTCTGTGTCAACCGCAGGTGAAGAACATATTGCACAGTCTACGCATCACTATATAGTACTAGCACATGACATGCAGGCCACTTAGGCAGTGCAGACGTCCTTACAGGGCAGTGCATTAGGAACAACGAATATGGTTTAGGTGTAGAAGATCTTGCACATTCTGCATAGCACTATATTGTAGCACATGACATGCCGTCAACACAGGCAGTGCATATATATGTCAAGCGCATTGCCTTCCTGGATAGTGAAGAGATGCATTCGTTTTTCATATCAAGTGCATGTCCGTGTCCCCCGCGGGTGGAGAACATATTTGACAATTCGCACATCACCATATTGTAGCACAAGAGATGCAGCCCACACATGCAGTGCATATGGTTGTCTTGGACAGTGCATCAGGATAACCAGCAGTCCATACACCCCTCACGAGTAGTGCATTCCCGAGATGCAGTGCATATGTGCAGCGCACCCAAGATACGCATTGTATAAATCAAAGGTGGAGAACATCTTGTACAGTCATCAGTGCAGTATAAATTACCACCCGAGATGTAGTGCATATGTGTGGCACACGCAATGCATCTCGGTGTGCATGGTAGGTGTAGTCCATTCCACGGTCAGTGCACTGCCTGCGCACGCGATAAAAACGGTTGGTCAGTGTTATTAAAGATAGCCAAGAACCCAAGCAGCGAGGCATTATGGATTTGGTGTGAGCTGTATAAGCATGCAATTAATGCTGTAAACCTCTCGCCTCCTCCTCTCAGGCTTATAAATAATGTTGGCACCTCTTCACACTTCTAAACAGCATCAGTACCACGGATAACGATTCGATCTCCCCTACCTACCACCGGCTTCATAATGCCTCGCCGCCTACCCACCTGTTGGGCCAAATTCCCTCCGGGTGCTCGCATACCACTTCCAACGCCGCCTAGCTCCGACGATGAAGAAGAGAAAGAGGAGGTCTCGTCGCAGGAGTCGGTCACGGCTCAAGGTGTGGTAGCCGCTGCGGAGGAGTGAAGGTACAAGAACCTACAAGAATTCGGCTCTTCCTCCGGTGATAGCCACCAACCCTACGACCTGATGCTGCCGCCAACCTCAACAAAAGTCGACTCGTTCGATAAGGAGAAGAAGAGGCGGGAGGATGCGAGGAACCGCGGGGAACAGACCGCGTTCCTCGCTTCCGTGGAGAGCGAGAGTATCTCTGCTCTAGCTGCACCGGAGAAGGAGAAGGAGAAGGTCGACTCATTCGAAATGGAATAGAAGAGGCGGGAGGATGCCCGGAACCACGAGATGGTCGCTGCCTATACGGCGCATAGGGCCGCCGTTCATGAGGCCAACAACCTAGCAATTCTGGAGATGACCAATCAGATTCGACAGGCAGCAAAGGCGAGGAGAAACCAACACGCGGCAGCTGCAGCAGCACAAGCGGCTGTGACTCCAATGGCGACAGCGAATGACGACGACGCAGGACCAACATACGTCATCCACATATACAGCGACGGAGACGATTAGGGGATCTAGCTTTATATTAGGTTTTTGTTTATATATCCATAAATGTCATTCAAATCTTGTAAAATATCTCCTGACTTGGATGGACTATTAATTTATCTGAATTTCGTAAAATGCCATCGATTATGCGGTAACCAAGGAAGCAATCTGGTGCATAATCATCATACCGGGCAGTGCATGACCTTCATTAATATACATCCGGATCTTACAAACCAAAGCAATGCATAGCAGGCTTGAAATGCAGTAGTTTGTTACCAAATCAAATGGGCATGTGCATAACAAGCTTGTGTTGAAGAAGCAGAGCTATGGTTACGTACTTTTATGGTCTCAAATGTAGTGTTTTTAATTAGTTTTTTTATTTTTATGTAATATGAGGCAGTGCATAATCATTTAGAGAAGAAGTGCTATGTAATAACAATGGGCTTGTCAATTATATTAGTGGGCGTTTCTTGTATATAAGAAACAGTTGCATGGTTGCGAAGTTTTGAGGTCTCGTATGGACAATTTCGTAGTGGGCTTTTCTATATATAATTAGTAGTACGATTTGCACGATCGGTTGGTTATAAGGATAGGAGGAGTCGTGGAAGCGGTAAAGGCGTAAGTTGCAACAATGGCGCACCAGTTCATCATTTGCAGCGCCGAAACTCAGAAAACAAGGGTATCTATCTAGCGCATAATTATATATTATGTAGTATAGGGGTGTAGCCTTTTCGATTAGAAAGTGTCGAACCCAACGAGGAGCTAAAGGTAGGATAAATATTCTCTCAAGTTCTATCAACCACTGATACAACTCTACGCACACTAAACGTTTGCATTATCTAGGAAATAAAACTAGAGCACCAATACGAGCAATAGGGATAGCTTTACATGATAATAAATAACAAGAAAGTAAAGCTAGTTGCTGCAGCAATAAAATACACTAAACTAACAGAACCATGAGTGTGAAATAGTGGTGGTAATTGTGGTGGCTTTGTCCAAGTTTAAATAGCGAATAGATCAGGTTCATTGTCTTTGATGTAGTTTTCTATATGGGAGAGGCTAAATATACATGCACTTCATTACTTGGAATTACATGTACTATATGATTGGATTGTTAGCAAACATCCGTAAGTACTAATCAATGCATTAAGGTTTTCCCAACCATAGCCTTAAGTTTAATGGTCCTCTTACTCCCATCGTTACGCGTTCGGTTCGCGTCCTCGGGTTTCTCACTCGTGAGAACTTCCCCCTTCCTCTTACACATACTACAAACCCTATGATGTTTAATCCATGCGCGCACAAATATAATGGACACCAAAGGACTGTACCATATCATCATACAACTCTAATGAACCAAAGACGTTCAACCATTCAATTTAAGAACAAAGAAACTACACAAACATGACATAGATCATAGGATTATAACTTATAGCATCAAATACCATATTTACATAGGACGGTACAGAGGTGTGTGGGAGGATGAACCACTGCATACTAGGAGGATTAGGTGATGGAGATGGCGGTGAAGATGGTGAAGAGGGCGGCGGCGGCGCCGGCGGCGGCGCGGGGGACTCCTTCCCCGTCGCCGGTATCATGGGGGAGCATCGCCCCATAGCCCCCTTCCTTCATGGCTTCTTGCGAGCCCTCCCCCATGGAGACAGGATCCATGGGGAGGCAAAAACGTGGCTTTGGTGGCTACAAATTTGTGGGTGGAGATGCCCTGGGCGAATTAGGTTTCCTCCGTTTATATAGCTTCTCGGATTCCCGTCACCCCATTTGGGCTGCAGTAAATTAGGACTAAAAGGCCCGTCTGGACTCGGAATCAGCTAAATTGTATGTCCAGAACGGTTGTCTGTTTGACACCGTCTTCGACCCAAAACGTGAACATCTTCAAAAAGAGTTCTAAGACAGATTTCTAGAAAAATCCCAATTTGACTCCAACAAGGTTTCCACTTGTATTCTTCGTAATTCCTACACATAAAAGTGTAAAACAAGAACATTGTGCACTTTTGCAGCTATTAGTAGGTTAGTATAAATAAATCATAAACTTTATACAAAAAGGGGTGCCAAAAGCATATTATTAGCATGAAACCATCAAAAATTATAGATACGATATGGACGTATCAACATCCCCAAGATTAGTTCCTACTCATCCTTGAGTAGGTAAACTATCAAAACAATATAATTTTTGAGGTGACATGCAGACAACACAATCTTGATCATCATTATTGTCAAAGCATTGATAGCTGGGATTAAGGTACTCTAAACATGAATCATGAAAGATAGAGTTCTAACAATAAGACATAGCAACTATGTTGTAACATGAAAAGGCTCAAACAAAAGATTCATGAATAACAATGCTTTGCAAGACGTTTGTTTGTTTCACATAAAGAAAGCATAATGAGAATGGTATTCATCTTGTCCCTCGTAGAGTAGCAAAACACAAATGCATAGGACACCTTCAAAGTTCATAAGGGTGACTAGATACAAATAGTTTAAGAACAAGCAATATCAAAGTTATGCATCAATCAACAAGTCTTGGGACAATGCACATTAAACTAAGAATGACCACTATGCTCTCTTAGTAGGTGCATAAAGATAGAAGATGGAGACTCAACATAAAAGTAAAAGAAAGTCCTTCTTAGAAGGAAGCAGGGATTCAAGTCTCATAAAGAGCTTCCAAAAATTATGGTACTTATTAGCTTTCAGCTCTCATTGCCCCTATCATAAGCATTTTTAGGTGATTAAGATTAAAATGACACAACTAAGAGGATATCCTTGACAAGTTATAATTTGAAATCACATTCCCCTTACTTACGAGTACCGAACCTCATGCTACTCAACTTCAGTCAGAAGTAAGCTCTTGTCATTGTAAGTACTGTTTGAAATATGCCCTAGAGACAAATAGTAGTAAGGACTATTATCATATTTCATATAGTTTATGATTAAGGTTTATATCATTCTATAACTCTATTGAGTGGAAACATCAATACACGTGTGATATACAAACAACCAGGGGTTCCCAGTGAAACTTTAGTCACTGGTTCATTGGTCAATAGATGATCATGTTTCCTGATCATGTGGCATTTATGCCAGTTGGAAATGAGGTCATCTCATTATGAGAATGAGATGATGAACCAATACCCAACCTAAACATCGTGATTCGATCATGTCACGAAGTTCAAGTTATGATGATTAGAAATGGATCCTTGTAGACTATTCCTTAGACCGTGAGGCTATATCAATCACTGTCTCCCGAGAATGCTTAGATAGCATCAAACGCCATCTGGTAAAACGATGGTTATAAAGGTGTTTTCAGGTATTCGGAGGAAACCGTAGAGGCAATATATGTAAAGAGCGGGATTTGTCCGTCCATGTGACGGGAAGATACTCAAGGGCCCACTCGGAGAGGTTATATCCAATACCTGCGCAGCGTGTGATTAGACCACGGGGATATCACTTGTCGGAACGAGTCAAATAGCATTGTTCAGTAACGAGATTGAACTCGACATGGTGATGTCATTGATCAGATCTCGGGCAATACAAGTATCGAATGATAAAGGGAATAAGACACGACTGTCACCGGTTCAAACGATGAAAGATCTTCGTGGAATGCACAGGGGTCACATGGCCATCCAGGTCCCTCTGTTGATCATTGGTGCGGGAGTGTCCCGACCATGTCTAGAGTGTTCCCGAACCATGGGGTATCACGCTTAAGGGCTTGATGATGCTTAGAGAGTGTTTATAGGATCGGTAGAATCGCCGAAGAAAAGAAGGGAGAAAACCGGAAGGGTTTCGGTAAGTCCGGAGGATGTCCGGAGTGGAGGTGGAAGGTGTTCCATGGCCACGGAGATTAGATAATATGTGAATGAATGTTAAATATTGATTTAATCATTTATTCATAATAATTTGATAAAGAGAAAATCAATTAAAAGGTCAAATGGCTTAATGGGCTAATTTCGAAGGGAGAGGGCCCATTAGGGGATAGGAGAAAGGGGAGAGGGACCAAAGGGGAGGCGGGATGGGCCCTTCCCCCCCTCCCCGCAGGGCCTACTAGGGGCTGGCCGATGGCCACCCCACCCCTCCTCTCCTTTAGTCCCACCCCAGGACTTGAGGGGAGGTAGTACCTCCCCTCCCCCTATATAAAGTGGGGTATTTGGCCTAGAAAATACAACCAATAATCAATAAAGGTCTCCCCACTTTTGGGAGGACCTCCAATTGATATTTTCACTCTCCCTCTCTCTCTCTCTCGTTATCGTGGTCCCAAGTCTGGACTACGCGAGCGAGAGAAATCTTCACTACGGAGCGTCGTCGCGCTGCGGGATTCGGATCCGGGAGCTATACTTCCGCAACTACTGCTGGATCGGGGAAGCGGGAGTCATCGTCAAGCACCGGAAGTGTGTAACCCCGCGAGGTGTCGCACTTGAGGCACTCAAGTCGTTGGAGCCAAAAGGAGCGCGAGGACTTCATCATGACCTTGAGGTCGGCTTTGGCTCGTCTACATCAACCACGCTCTCTTGAGCATTGACAACACTTTTTGGTCTTCAAGGGTAAGTTCGCGAAAAGCCCCACGTTACTGTATTACTAATAGATAGGTCCTGGCAGCTTCAGGGGTTCAGGGGCGTAGAGTAAAAATTATTGTTTTTATGCGCAGAACCCCTACAGTGGTATCAGAGCTAGATCTATGCGTAGTAATGCTGGTACGGGTAGAACACACGAGATGTAGTGTGTGGGCGTTGATCTTTTAGTTGTTACCCTCCCACGTGTACTTGTGTATACCGCAGTAATGCTTGATGAAGCGACCCCCAACTGACTTTACGGGTTCATTCGCGAGACTGGTCCACGCTTGATATACGGCTTGCACCGTATAAAGTGGCTTAGTGGGTGTCTGTCTCTCTCCCATTAGTTGGTATACCATTTGCAACAGAGGGCCCCGAAAGGGGTGTAGTATAGACAACTACTTGATCAGCGTTGTGCTAAAAGGTCGTAGGTAAGAACGGTTCTTGTGCGAAAGCCCATTCAGCCACGTAAAACATGCAAAGATAAAGTAGAAGCGTCTAACTTTGTTTTGCAGGGGGGCGTTGCTTTGTGATATGGTTGTGGCAAAGGTAAAGTGATTACCTTTTGTTTCATAGTAGTAGATAGTCACAGTAATGACAAACTACCACGCCGGAATGACACCGGTACCCTGGTGTCCACGGCGCCGGAACCCGGTGACGGCGGATGGAGATCACGACGTGAAGGACCATATCACATAGCATTTACATTCAATGTTATTATTTGTATGTCTTATTGTGTGCTAGTATTAGATACTCGACGGTAGCCTAAAAAGATGATCCCTATTAAGATAACCAACGATTGTGTTCCCCTTAGTGTGCACCACCAAGAAAGTTCTTCGGTATGAGGCGATCCAGGGTTACAGGCATGGGTGTCAGACATATCTATGTTCGCATACAGTGGGTGCAAGCCATGTTGCACAGCGAAAACACTAAGGTTGAGTTGGCGAGCCTAGCATGTATAGACATGGCCTCGGAACGCGAATGGTCGAAAGATCGAGCACGAGTCGCATGAATGATGTGACCGACGTTTAGCGTCCACCCTTAAACCCACATTGATGGCCGTGATGATCAGGGGAGATGTGGTTGATAGGGGTCGTGTTATCACTAGGAACCCTCTTTGGGGATAGGTGTTTCTGAGTGGAGTTATTATTAACTCATTTAATTATAAACTTAGTCTAAATTCCTTTTGCAATTATAAATGTAGATGGGCTTTTTCTTGTTGACAATTGAATGGTTAGAAGGAGAGAAGCTCAGATTAGATGGATCGAACTTCTCCATTTGGGTTGCAGTCTCCATGTTCTCCTTAGCGAGAACGACATGGTCGACAACATACTCGACGGGATGGATTTGGATCCATCCACAGACCTTGAGACCCCAGGGGAGCGGAAAGACCGCTATCTCCGTCGGGAGATGGCCTCCTATATTTTAGTTGTGATGCGTTTCGGAATGGTGGACGAGCTGTGGCCTTTCGTGGGTGATGTCAACCCTCGTTCGGTGATACTACAGCTTAGGACACATTTCGTGGATCAGACACGCATTTGGGACCATGAGTTGATGGGAGACTTCCTCTCCATTAAGATGGAGGAGAACTCGTCACTGGACAGCCACTTGCAGCACATGCATGATGTGTACATGAGGCCAGCATACTTCCTGGATGTCTGGATTTCAGGCTCTTTTGCAAATGTTGTTGTGCTGCGGTCGCTGCCACCAAGCTACCAAGCACAAGTCAGGACTTGCGTAATAACGGGCGACACGGAAACAATGGAGTTCCACCGGTTCATGACACATCTCAGGAATGTGTTGGTTGAACCAGATGTCGCTCAGGTCGTCAACGACAAAGGTATATATTTGATATACTGTTTTATAAATGTTATAATCTTGCAAACACATTGCAGTGCTAAGTATCTCTAATAATTGTTTTGTTTTACTGAAAACAGGTCCTTCTGCATGAGAGGTGCTTGCTAGAGAGGAGGTGACATTGCGTGTTGATGGTGAGCATGATGATGATGGCCAATGACACTCTCCCTCGACATTTATCACTTAGTTTGTGTTTTAGGGTGATTAATGTAATCAAGAGATTGTGAACTTGTTTAGTGTGTCTCACACTTCGTGAGGCGGTTATTCATATGAGTTTGTAACAAACAGTTGTTCTGCTTTTATGAATGATTTCTATTCGTGTTCATATCTTGTTTGATTATGAGTAAATTATCCTTGTTGTTTGAAACTAATTGATAATGCATGAACATTTGTAAAATATTAAAAAAAATGCCTTGTTTAAAATACCCAACTTAATGATATTTCATTAATGAATGAAACCATTGTTTAAATTCAAAGTTATGATGATAATATGTTGTAACTACCTCGGTGAATTACGCTCCTAGTTACAAGCCTGGATGAGCGGAAATGGTTAAAATAGTACGGTGGGGCCCAAATGCCACTCACAGGTAGACCTTTCGGCCGTCCTAACCATTTCCAAACATCGGGACAAGAACGGGCGGCGTGTCGGCGAGAAGGGATCAACTACATACACAAATGAGTATGTATGCAAGCCACCATACAATGGTTCTCAGAGTCATTCCATCTAAAAAGAAAGGAAATATAGCAACGCCATACGGCTAGATCCAAATATCCTAGATAGATATAATAGTTTAGGATATCTCCTCATACATCAAACATCAGAGTATCAGGCGGAAGCGAAAGACAAAATCCGAGTACGGATCAGAAGCAAATCGGCATAAGATGCCCCATAAATAAGCACATCCCGCCCACAGATCTCACGGATCCCCGTTCCCGGAATCTCTACACCGAATGATCGTTGCCCGCATCGTCCGTCTCCTCCACCCAGTACCCATCTTGCGAGCTTACCTGTTCATCTGAATCAAACAATTTATCGTGTGAGACCCTAGGGGTACTCAGCAAGTCTTTATGCCTCTAAAGGGGACACAACCTGGGGTGACGCAATTGCAGCAAAAGATAAACCCTAACAATTCTATAGATACTCGCTAACCATCCACCTAACCATAGATAGACGGATGTCCGTGAATTAATAACAACAGTTATAACAGTAATATCATCAGATCCATCCTTCTCCTCGCTTACCGACGAGGAAGCGAACGAACAACCCCCCATCCGTTGGCAGTTTTATTATCCATTCCATGAGTGTTGCGCTATTTACTAGTCAGGTACTTAGTTAAATTAAAGGCGGTACTTTACTTATGCTTGTCTATGATCGAGAAACTATGCTCCAAGTCGTCCATAACCGCGGACACGGCTTTCAGAAAGTTTTACCCTGCAGGGGTGCACAAATAGGAACACACACTTGATCAACCTCGGAAAAACCAAATCAAAACCCAACGAGGCAGTCACGACAAAGCGATCACAGGATTCAGAAATATTTCAGGGGGCCACCCCATTAAGCTACCATAGCGAAGCTGGCGGCCACTGAGACGGACTCAAGGTTTGTGGCGGCTATAACGATCGGGAACCGAAAGTGTGGTGGGCTTGTCGATACTGCCCTAAGCGATCTGCAAAGTGCGACATCGCACAATTTAAAATAAAGCAGTAAAGCATGGCATAAGTACAGGATAGTAAATAAAACCTCAAACTAGTTTGTGGCCCCAAGAAATAAGAATGAATCAAGCTCTGGCTTAGGGGGGTCCATAAGGCCTGCCGGATATGGATAGCGCGAATATTCAAGGAACAGGAATCAAGTACTCGGGGTCCTACGGGACACAAGTGAGCCTGAAAAACCAAATAGCGAATATGGCTCACCGATGCCACTTTCATTAGTTATCCCATTACTACTCAGGTTAAGTTGTTTAGGTACCTCGTTATCCAACAGACACTCACATACCCTACACATGCTGTTCTACGACTCGCATGGCTCAAACAACTCCTGTAGTAATGGCTCATGGGATGGAGGAACAAGCTTCGGTGGGGTTTAAAAGTAAAGGCTATGCAGTACTTGGGATTCAGATTAATGCAATCGCGACTCAATGATGCAAGAATAAGATAGAGGCAATAGGTACTATATGTATGCAAGCATGTGGTAGTGCTTGCCTAGCAGCTCAGTTGGAGCGAGAGAAGGATCTGGGTAGTGCTCCTGGTTCTCTTGGTATATCCCCTGCTCAGCGTCTATTCGAAGAAGAACCAAACAAACAAGGGCCAACATAAATAAAGTGCACAAGCATAGGAATAAATGCATCAAGCAAACAATCATGCCATGATGAATGATGCACAATTTGCATGGCAATAAGGTAGCATGGCATGGGTGAGGTGTGGAATACAATAATAAAGCATTTTATTGAGTTTTGACCACATTTTAAACTCATATTAGTTGCTGTATACATTATATTTATATGATGCATGCTGCAAAACAGAACAATGAATGCATAAACAGAAAGGTCTCGTCGAGCTAATCACTTTAGACATATTGTTTGTTAAATTTGGAGTTATAAAACAAAAGTTATTAATTAATTAAGGTAAAAGGGCATTTTATTGTAATTTTAATCAACTTGGAAAATAAAGTGTCCAAAATATATTTTGAAGGTCATATTGAATTCATCATATTTTTCTGATTTGAAAACATATATTATTTGTATTATTTGGAATTATATTTCAAAAGTTATTTAAAAACAGATTTGAAATTTGAATTTGGATTAAATTTGAAAAAGTTTGAATTAAAACAGAATACAGAAAATACTTTTCTTACTCGGGTTAAGTTAGCACAGACAATGACAGGTGGGGCTCACTGCTGACTGGGACAACACGCGCTCAGAAAACGTTTTACACCGCGACCTAATCTAGTCTCAGAGAATGACAGGTAGGGTCACGGCAGCCTCGAGCCACCTGGCAGGCGAGCCGTGTCTTGCGTGACACGTGGGGGATCCAGGTAGTGCGGGTTGAGGCGGAAGAAACAGGGGGGTCTAACTGCAAAAGGTTACTACGGATGACAGGTGGGCCACGAGGTACCGCGGGTTGAGCATCAAAAAGGCGCAGGGGGTATGCGCAAAAGGGCGCCCGTACTGTTCCTCTTCTCCGCGTGTACTGACGACAGATCGATGCTCGCGAACAAGCCCTCCCCCTCGCGAACTGATAGGGAGAAACTGCGTGGCTAGGAGAGGTTCCGCGACGCGCGAGCGTGCAGATGCTAGAGCATAGCGGCGCGCAGAGACTGTTCGACGAAACGTCCGGCGAGACTAGGGCGATTCAGAGAGGCGGACCATGTCAGGGGGGTGGAGAGGCTCACCGCGAGGCTGCTGGCGGTGTTGGTTCGGGCAGAAGAGCTGGCGATCGTCGTCGAGGCAGAGGCCGAGCGTAGCTAGGGTTCCAGCGAGACGCGTCGGCGTGCAGGGGTACAGGGGACCGTCTCCTCCTCGCTGGCGCGGTCCGGGGCAAAGCAGAGGTACTCCACGGTCTTCTCGATCACCTCCACGACGGGCACGCCGGCTGGAACGATGAGGGGCAGAGGTAGACGGCGGCGGCGGGCGAGTGAGGGTGGCGTCGGTGCAGTGGAAGGGAGGAAGGCCAGGGCGCCTCGGCCAGATCTGGAGAGGCCAGAGGAGAGCCGTGTGGTTAAAGAGAAAGGAGGGAGGGGAGAGGAGGTGCCGTGGGTGAGTGGGTAGGGTTAAAGGTGGCTCGGCCACCTTTTTCTCCTTCCTCCTCCTCACGTGCTCGGCAGGGCAGGGACAGGGGTAGGTGGCTTCTAGGTGGGGACGGGCGAGGCCAAGGGGTGGTTCGGTGTGGGGCATGCAGGGAAGGGAGAGAGGAGAAAGGAGGAGAGGGGAGGCTCGGGCTAGGTTGGGGGAGCCTCGGGTAGGGTTTGTTTAGGGTTGGGGTAGAGAGAGAGAGGGAGTAGATGAGGTGTGGGACCAGGGAGAGGGGTAGAAAGGTGGCCTGCTAGGTGAGAGGGGAGAGAGGCCGAGAGAGCTAGGGAGGAACTAGGGTTAGATTGGAGGGGGCTCGGTTAGATTAGGTGATGCACATGGTGGTGGTAGGATGAAGCTAGGTTAGATGAGGGGTTAGGTTTAGGGTTTAGCTTAGGTGAGAGATTTGAGAAAGATAGAGAGAGAGAGGGTATGGTTTAGGGTTTTAGAGGTAGGGGATATGGGTTTAGATTAGGTATAGATTAGGAGAGAGGTTTAGAGAGAGAGGAGGAAAGATAGGTGGAGTGGATTTTATTTTGACAAGATCAAGCAATGACATGCCAAGCTCAAACACGATCTAGCCAAAAGAGAGAAGAGAAGAAAAAGGTGGTGATGGCATGGATGGAGATGGTGATGGGGTTTTAGATGCTTGCATGCATCAAGCAAGATCAAGCACAAGGGGTAGGGAGAGATATGGGGAAGATCCACTCAAAGATTCAAATAAAAACCAAAAGGCTAGAAAATGGTGGTACTTGCATGGCCCATGCAAAACAATTAATGCCATGCTTAATCTTGTGAAAACAATAATATTTACATGGCATCCATTCTTGTGGAAAAAGAATGGATCCACACCAACACATATGAGCTAGATTTAAATAGCAAAAGAAAAGCCAAGGAACATATATGTCTAGGGTGGTGGAATATAAGGTGGTGACAGAGAAAGGTGATGGAGTTGAATAAAAGATATGCCCCCAACTCAACTTGGGCATTAAACAATATATCAAGAACCAAATACAATATCAAGAGGCAAATACAATTAACAATGCATATGAGATAAGAACCAAATGGGAAAAAGGTTTTATATGATGCTCAAATGCAAGGAGGCATGATGACATGAGCATGATATAATTATGATGCAACAATTATATATATGAAGTAGCCATTATATTACTAGACCAAGTAGCATTACAATTGTTAGACAATTGGGATGCTACAACTCTCCCCCACTAAACAGGAATCTCGCCCCGAGATTCTAGGAAGAAGAAGAAGACACAAAGAGGGTAGGATACTTGACACGGAGCTCCTCTTCACGTTCCCAAGTGGCTTCATCAACGGAATGGTGCGACCACTGCACCTTGCAGAACTTGATGGACTTGTTGCGAGTCCTTCTTTCTGCGGTTTCAAGGATTTTTGTGGGGTGTTCTTGATAAGACAGGTCTTCTTGGAGATTGATAAGCTCATGGTCCACGGTCCTGCCGGGATCCTTGAAGCACTTCTTGAGCTGAGAGATGTGGAAAACATCATGGACCTTGAGTTTTTCCGGGAGCTCAAGAGCATAAGCAACTTCTCCTCTTCTTCCACGAATTTTGAATGGACCGATGTATCTAGGAGCCAGCTTTCCTTTGATACCAAAACGGTGCGTGCCTCTCATGGGAGTGACACGAAGGTAAACGAGATCACCAGGGACATACTCCATGTCCGTGTGCTTCCTGTCATAATTGCTCTTCTAGCGACTTTGAGCAATCCTCAGATTTTCAAGAATGATGTGAACTTTCTCCTCCGGTTGAGTCACAATGTCAGGGCCAAACAACATTCTTTCTCCTGCACCCCACCAACCAATCAGAGTTCTGCATTTGCGACCATAGAGAGCCTCAAATGGTGCCATCTTTAGACTTTTCTGGAAGCTATTGTTGTAAGAGAATTCAGCATAAGGAAGACATTCTTCCCACTTCATGCCAAAAGAGATGACGCAAGCACGAAGCATATCCTCCAGAATCTGATTGATCCTTTCAACTTGCCCTTGCGACTGAGGGTGGTAAGCTGTGCTGAAGTTCAACTTTGTTCCCAGAGCATTTTGGAAACTTTCCCAGAACTTGGAAGTGAAGATGCTTCCACGATCTGAACTGATCTCAAGCGGAACCCCATACAGAGAGACAATTCTGTTGATATAGAGCTCAGCCAACTGAATTGCAGAAATTGTTTCCTTGATGGGGAAGAAGTGAGCCACTTTAGAAAGCCTGTCAATGACAACAAAGATTGCATTGTTGCCCTTCTGCGACCTCGGAAAACCAGTGATGAAGTCCATCTCTACTTTCTCCCATTTCCATTCCGGGGGTTTCAATGGTTGCAGAAGACCGGAAGGTTTCTGATGGACAACTTTAACTCTGCGGCAGACATCACACTCCGAGACATACTTGGCACAATATCGTTTCAAACCAGGCCACCAATATTGTGTTTTCAAGTCCATGTACATCTCTGTGCTGCCAGGATGGATAGAAAGAACAGAATCATGCACCTCCTTGAGAACTTGCTCTCTCAAACCCGGGTAGTTCGGAACAAACATCCGGTGTTCAAAGAAAAGCGTGCCTTGATCATCGACGTGGAAGGACTCATACTTCGGGAGATGAAGCCTGGAGATGATCTTTTTAGTGTACGGATCACCAAGCTGAGAAGAGCGAACCTTTTCTTCCAAGAGAGGGGTTGCTAGAAGGTTCAGGAGATACCCTTGTTCCACAAATTCAAGGTTGAGCTGACGGAATTCCTCGCACAAGAGAGGCTGTTGTTCTTCCATCATGAGGTTGTTGACATAAGCTTTGCGGCTGAGAGCATCGGCCATGACATTAGCTTTGCCCGGAGTGTAGTTGATGGTCAGATCGAAGTCATTGATTGCTTTAATCCACCTCCTCTGCCGAAGGTTGAGATCAGGCTGAGTAAAGATATACTTCAGACTCTTGTGATCAGAAAAGATCTCTAGCAGTTTGCCAAGCAAGTAGTGCCTCCATACTTTCAAAGCAAAGACAACTGCTGCGAGCTCGAGGTCATGTGTAGGATAGTTGATCTCATGCGTCTTCAACTGTCGAGAGGCATAAGCAACAACTTGTTTTTCTTACATAAGGACCGCACCCAATCCTTGCAAAGAGGCGTCACAGAATATCTGGAACGGCTTGGATGTATCTGGAGGAACCAAGACTGGTGTGGAAGTGAGCTTCTCTTTGAGTGTCTCAAAGCTTGCTTGACATGCAGGAGTCCAAAGGTATTTCTTGCCTTTCTTGAGGAGATCGGTAAGAGGCTTCGCTATCTTGAAAAGTTACGAGCAAGCGGCAATAACTAGCCAAACCAAGGAAACTCCACACTTCTTTGACATTGACAGGAGGAAGCCATTCAACAATTGTCTTCACAGTTTCCGGATTGACTGCAATGCCCTTGGCAGAGATGACATGACCAAGATAGGTTACTTGAGGCAGCCAAAACTCACACTTGGAGAACTTTGCATACAAGCGGTTCTCACGAAGCTTGTTTAGGACACACCGAAGGTGTTCTTCATGTTCTTCCTTTGACTTAGAATAGACTAGGATGTCATCCAGGTAGACCACAACGAACTTATCAAGATACTCCATGAAAACCGAGTTCATGGGCCTCGAGAAGGTGGCAGGTGCATTGGTGAGACCGAAAGACATGACCGTGTACTCATACAGGCCATAGCGGGTGGTGAAAGCTGTTTTAGGAACATCTTCCTTGCGAATCTTGATTTGGTGATAACCACTTCTCAAGTCAAGGTTAGAGAATACCACAGCTCCAGCTAGCTGATCGAAGAGATCATTAATCCGCGGAAGAGGATATTTATTCTTGATGGTTTTAGCATTGAGAGCCCGATAGTCAACACAAAGTCTATCAGTCTTGTCTCGCTTCTTCACAAAGATTGTTGGGCTACCCCAAGAAGAAGTACTGTGTTGAATGAAACCCAACTTCTCTTGTTCATCAAGCTGACGTATGAGTTCAGCCAACTCAGCAGGACCCATTTTATAAGGTCGCTTGGAGATAGGAGCCGTTCCAGGTTCAAGCTCAATTACAAACTCAACCTCACGATCCGGAGGCATACCTGGCAACTCTTCGGGAAAGACATCTGGGAACTCACAGACCACCGGAACACTCTGAATAGCTTCCATAGCATCATCATTCAGAGCCGCCAAAGAGAAAAGCTGGATAGCAGGAGTCAGACTTGGAGAATAGACTATATGGCCTTCAGGAATCTTCAGAGAAACCGAGCTTTCAGCACAATCAATCACAGCTGCATTTGCTGTCAACCAATCCATGCCCAAGATGACATCAATGTCAGAGTTGCCCAGAAAGATTAAGGACGCCGAGAATGAAGAGCCACCAATCTCAATTTGATTGCCATGGCTGATATGAGCAGCCCTCATGTTTGAACAAGGAGATTGTACCACCAGACGATGTGATAAAGGAACCTTATCCAGATCATGCTCTTGCGCAAACTTATGCGAAACAAAAGAATGCGAAGCACCAGAATCAAACAAAACTCGTGCAAGGACTGAGTTAACGGGAAGCATACCCATCACAACTCTAGGTGCATGCTCGGCTTGAGCGGCGTTGACACAGTTGGCACGAGCAGCGATGAGACCGGGCTTGGTGTTGATGTTGAGAGCGAGGTGGTGGTGCACGAACCATAGGAGAGCTTGCCAGGTCTTGGAGGTGGTGGAGGAAGAGCTTTGTTTTTCATCGGACAGTTCAGTGTTGATGCCTGAAGTTTCCACGTGTAACAAGCACCGGTGGACGTGGAGCAACGTAGCGAGGACTCCGAGCGCTCCAGGGTAGTGGTGGTTGTAGCCCCTAGGAGCAGCAGTGAGGAAGTTTGGTGGCCTTGCCGCGTAGCTTGAAGGTCTTGGTGGAGCCGGGAGCGATGGTGGGGTGTTAGGAACCCAGACACGACGCTTAGAAGGAGTTGACATAGCTGAAGAGCTTGTTGCATCACGGTTGTGTTTCTTTGACTCCTCAAACACTTGCCTACTTGCCTCTTCCTGCAGAGCTGTATGTTGAAGTTCCAGAAAAGACGCCGGCCTTGCATGTGTGATTGCATATTTAATCGATGCATTGAGCCCTTGCCGGAACCTCTTTTGGTTCTTCTTGTCATCAGAGATCTCATCGCCACCATAACGAGAAAGGTTCATGAAGTTCCTGATGTAGGTATTGACATTGTCATTGCCCTGCTTGAGGTTGAGAAACACTTCCTTCATCCTCTCCATGACAATTTCTGCCAGATACTGCTCTTTGAAAGCTCCAGTGAACTGTCCCCAAGTAGGCTAAAAACCAGTGCAGTTTGCCTTCAGGTAATTCTCCCACCACAGAGCTGCATCTCCCTTCAGAAGGTGAGTAGCACACTTTACCCATTCTTGCTCAGGAACATCAGCAGTCGCTAGTAACCTTGACATCTCACGCAACCAATCATCAGCATCAAGTGGTTGATCAGAAACATCAAACTGGCGTGGGTTGAACTTCAGAAAGCTTTTGATGTCTCCTCGCTTGGGAGGTGGAGGTAGTGGAACAAACTCATTTCTCCTGACACTTTCTTCAAAACGCTGCTGGTTCTGCTGCATTGCTGCCAAGGCATTGGCGATGCTTGACAACGCTGCCCCCAGTTCAGGTTGTATGTCCTCCTCGAGCAGGCGTGGTGGTGCCATCCTGTGATTGATATAAAACACAAGTCAGTACTATAATGGAGAATAATAATAATCCAAAATAGTACCAAAATGGAATTAATCAAGATTAAAGGATACAATTTACTAAGATGATATTAAAATATCAACAAAGTTCAAAGCACCTAGAAGATATTAAGCATATCGCACACGACTGAAAAGGAGTGTGGTACACAAATATATCAAAGAAAAATTTTCCACAAATTTCGGCATTAAAATACCAATAGATGCGCAAAATCACTTAACGAATCGAGAATAGTGACTCTACCAATTCCATATACAAGAGCGAATGATAAGAGTAGTGGTATGGTCGCGACTCCATCCCGCACTCAAATCATTACTCCGCACACGAATAAGTAAAACACATATCCCAACACCTTCTTCTCGCGATGAACCTAAAGATTAGTAACTATGGAAACAAACACCCCAACAAGATAACGTCGGATAACAAAGAGTAAGACAGATCGCGTCTGTATACAACGAATCAGATAGATCGCGTCGGTTTGCAAAAGCATCGGTATGGAATGTACCGAGCGATTGATCCTAAAAGGCCGATTGTGATAACAACTTGGATGCAACAGATAGACAAGGAATTACACACACACACACACAACCTATGGTACTACGGAAACCCAGAACACGTGAATCCTAGTTTGCATTTTGAGAAGAGGATTGAAAAAGTTACACTTCCTTACCAGAAAAGGGTGGGTGGGTGGGTAAGAAGAAAAGTGGAAGCAGTCCTACTCTCGCGTTTTGTTTTTCCCTAGTATACATAACTACCAAAATATTTGCTAGACAGACAACGACCATTTGGCTGAGACCCTGAAGGGCGGGATGGCTCTGATACCAATTGTAACTACCTCGGTGAATTACGCTCCTAGTTACAAGCCTGGATGAGCGGAAATGGTTAAAATAGTACGGTGGGGCCCAAATGCCACTCACAGGTAGAACCTTTCGCCGTCCTAACCATTTCAAACATCGGGACAAGAAGCAGGCGGCGTAATCGGCGAAGGGATCAACTACATACACAAATGAGTATGTATGCAAGCCACCATACAATGGTTCTCGAGTCATTCCATCTAAAAAGAAAGGAAATATATAGCATACATACGGCAAGATCCAAATATCCTAGATAGATATAATAGTTTAGGATATCTACTCATACATCAAACATCAGAGTATCAGGCGGAAGCGGAAGACAAAATCCGAGTACGGATAAGAAGCAAATCGGCATAAGATGCCCCATAAATAAGCACATCCCGCCCACAGATCTCACGGATCCCCGTTCCCGGAATCTCTACACCGAATGATCGTTGCCCGCATCGTCGTCTCCTCCACCCTACCCATCTTGCGAGCTTACTGCTCATCTGAATCAAACAATTTATCGTGTGAGACCCTAGAATTTTCAGCAAGTCTTTATGCCTCTAAAGGGGACACAACCTGGGGTGACGCAATTGCAGCAAAAGATAAACCCTAACAATTCTATAGATACTCGCTAACCATCTGCCTAACCATAGATAGACGGATGTCCGTGAATTAATAACAACAGTTATAATAGTAATATCATCAGATCCATCCTTCTCCTCGCTTACCGACGAGGAAGCGGACGAACAACCGCCCCCCCATCCGTTGGTAGTTTTATTATCCATTCCATGAGTGTTGCGCTATTTACTAGTCAGGTACTTAGTCAAATTAAAGGCGGTACTTTAGTTATGCTTGTCTATGATCGAGAAACTGTGCTCCAAGTCGTCCATAACCGCGGACACGGCTTTCAGAAAGTTTTACCCTGCAGGGGTGCACAAATAGCAACACACACTCGATCAACCTCGGAAAAACCAAATCAAAACCCAACGAGGCAGTCACGACAAAGCGATCACAGGATTCAGAAGTATTTCAGGCCACCCATTAAGCTACCATAGCGAAGCTGGCCGGCTACGAGACGGACTCAAGATTTGTGGGGACGGTAACATCGGGAACCCGAAAGTGTGACTGGGCTTGTCGATACAGCGAAAACGTGTCACGGCCCTAAACAGTACAGGTGCAGTACATCGCACAATATAAAATAAAGCAGTAAAGCATGGCATAAGTACATGATAGTAAATAAAACCTCAAACTAGTTTGTGGCCCCAAGAAATAAGAATGAATCAAGCTCTGGCTCAGGGGGGTCCATAAGGCCTCCCGGATGTGGATAGCGCAAATATTCAAGGAACAGGAATCAAGTACTCGGGGTCCTACGGGACACAAGTGAGCCTGAAAAACCAAATAGCGAATATGGCTCACCGATGCCACTTTCATTAGTTATCCCATTACTACTCAGGTTAAGTTGTTTAGGTACCTCGTTATCCAACAGACACTCACATACCCTACACATGCTGTTCTACGACTCGCATGGCTCAAACAACTCCTGTAGTAATGGCTCATGGGATGGAGGAACAAGCTTCGGTGGGGTTTAAAAGTAAAGGCTATGCAATACTTGGGATTCAGATTAATGCAATCGCGACTCAATGATGCAAGAATAAGATAGAGGCAGTAGGTACTATATGTATGCAAGCATGTGGTAGTGCTTGCCTGGTAGCTCGGTTGGAGCGAGAGAAGGATCTGGATAGTGCTCCTGGTTCTCTTGGTATATCCCCTACTCAGCGTCTATTCGAAGAAGAACCAAACAAACAAGGGCCAACATAAATAAAGTGCACAAGCATAGGAATAAATGCATCAAGCAAACAATCATGCCATGATGAATGATGCACAATTTTCATGGCAATAAGGTAGCATGGCATGGGTGAGGTGTGGAAGATAATAATAAAGCATTTTATTGAGTTTTGACCACATTTTAAACTCATATCAGTTGCTGTATACATAATATTTATATGATGCATGCTGCAAAACATAACAAGGAATGCATAAACAGAAAGGTCTCGTCGAGCTAATCATTTTAGACATATTATTTGTTAAATTTGGAGTTATAAAACAAAAGTTATTAATTAATTAAGGTAAAAGGGCATTTTATTGTAATTTTAATCAAATTGGAAAATAAAGTGTCCAAAATATCTTTTGAAGGTCATATTTGAATTCCTCATATTTTTCTGATTTGAAAACATATATTATTTGTATTATTTGGAATTATATTTCAAAAGTTATTTAAAAACAGATTTGAAATTTGAATTTGGATTAAATTTGAAAAAGTTTGAATTAAAACAGAATACAGAAAATACTTTTCTTACTCGGGTTAAGTTAGCCACAGACAATGACAGGTGGGGCTCACTGCTGACTGGGACAACACGCGCTCAGAAAACGTTTTACACCGCGGCCTAATCTAGTCTCAGAGAATGACAGGTGGGGTCACGGCAGCGTCAGGGCCACACGCGGGCGAGCCAGCGGTGCCGCCACACGTGGGGGGTCCAGGTAGTGCGGGTTGAGGCGGAAGAAACAGGGGGGTCTAACTGCAAAAGGTTACTACGGATGACAGGTGGGCCACGAGGTACCGCGGGTTGAGCATCAAAAAGGCGCAGGGGGTATGCAAAGGCGCCATCTTGTTCCTCTTCTCCGCGTGTCTTCGACGGATCGATGCTTTCATGAATGAGCGCTGTGCTGGGGATCGAACGCACGACTTGATGTATGCAGCAGCGGTGACCACTGGGCTAGGCTGGGCTAGGTGATAGGGAGAAACTGCGCGGCTAGGTGAGGTTCCGCGACGCGCGAGCGTGCAGACGCCAGAGCACAGCGGCGCGCAGAGACTGTTCGACGAAACGTCCGGCGAGGCTAGGGCGATTCAGAGAGGCGGACCATGTCAGGGGGGTGGAGAGGCTCACCGCGAGGCTGCTGGCGGTGTTGGTTCGGGCAGAAGAGCTGGTGATCGTCGTCGAGGCAGAGGCCGAGCGTAGCTAGGGTTCCGGCGGGACGCGTCGGTGGTCTGAGGACCGTCTCCTCCTCGCTGGCGCGGTCCGGGGCGAAGCAGAGGTACTCCACGGTCTTCTCGATCACCTCCACGACGGGCACGCCGGCTGGAACGATGAGGGGCAGAGGTAGACGGCGGCGGCAGGCGAGTGAGGGTGGCGTCGGTGCAGTGGAAGGGAGGAAGGCCAGGGCGCCTCGGCCAGATCTGGAGAGGCCAGAGGAGAGCCGTGTGGTTAAAGAGAAAGGAGGGAGGGGAGAGGAGGTGTCGTGGGTGAGTGGGTAGGGTTAAAGGTGGCTCGGCCACCTTTTTCTCCTTCCTCCTCCTCACGTGCTCGGCAGGGCAGGGACAGGGGTAGGTGGCTTCCAGGTGGGGACGGGCGAGGCCAAGGGGTGGTTCGGTGTGGGGCATGCAGGGCAGGGAGAGAGGAGAAAGGAGGAGAGGGGAGGCTCGGGCTTGGTTGGGGGAGCCTCGGGTAGGGTTTGTTTAGGGTTGGGGTAGAGAGAGAGAAGGAGTAGATGAGGTGTGGGACCAGGGAGAGGGGTAGCCAGGTGGCCTCCTAGGTGAGAGGGGAGAGAGGCCGAGAGAGCTAGGGAGGAACTAGGGTTAGATTGGAGGGGGCTCGGTTAGATTAGGTGATGCACATGGTGGTGGTAGGATGAATCTAGGTTAGATGAGGGGTTAGGTTTAGGGTTTAGCTTAGGTGAGAGATTTGAGAAAGATAGAGAGAGAGGGTATGGTTTAGGGTTTTAGAGGTAGGGGGTATGGGTTTAGATTAGGTATAGATTAGGAGAGAGGTTTAGAGAGAGAGGAGGAAAGATAGGTGGAGTGGATTTTATTTTGACAAGATCAAGCAATGACATGCCAAGCTCAAACAAGATCTAGCCAAAAGAGAGAAGAGAAGAAAAAGGTGGTGATGGCATGGATGGAGATGGTGATGGGGTTTTAGATGCTTGCATGCATCAAGCAAGATCAAGCACAAGGGGTAGGGAGAGATATGGGG
Source organism: Avena insularis (assembly GCA_023614405.1). Lineage (NCBI taxonomy): Eukaryota > Viridiplantae > Streptophyta > Magnoliopsida > Poales > Poaceae > Avena > Avena insularis. Next base: position 636,364 of record JAJUPC010000146.1, on the reverse strand, counting down.
AAGATCCACTCAAAGATTCAAATAAAAACCAAAAGGCTAGAAAATGGTGGTACTTGCATGGCCCATGCAAAACAATTAATGCCATGCTTAATCTTGTGAAAACAATAATATTTACATGGCATTATTCCTATGCATTCCCAAAAGTGGGATTAATCCAAGCAAAAGAATAGTAGAAGAAATTCCAAGTGGAGTAGATGGAGATGAACACATTTGAGTATAATTGGGACTTGCTAGTGTGTATATTCCACTAGATGCTTGCTAGTCCCAAAATTATCCCCACATGAGCATAATTCCATAACAATCCATATGGAAGCTAGGAAAAAGGGTTCCACTCACAAGGCATGCTAAGGTGGCCATGTGGCTCTCATATATCAATAATGTGAAAACAACATGATAATAAGATGAGAGCATGTGGAAAAAGAATGGATCCACACCAACACATATGAGCTAGATTTAAATAGCAAAAGAAAAGCCAAGGCTCATATATGTCTAGGGTGGTGGAATATAAGGTGGTGACAGAGAAAGGTGATGGAGTTGAATAAAAGATATGCCCCCAACTCAACTTGGGCATTAAACAATATATCAAGAACCAAATACAATATCAAGAGGCAAATACAATTAACAATGCATATGAGATAAGAACCAAATGGAAAAAAGGTTTTATATGATGCTCAAATGCAAGGAGGCATGATGACATGAGCATGATATAATTATGATGCAATAATTATATATATGAAGTAGCCATTATATTACTAGACCAAGTAGCATTACAATTGTTAGACAATTGGGATGCTACATATGTGAAAGTCATTTGATTTCATTTCACATATAAATCATGCCTATGTTCGGCGAAATAACTTGAACACCGTCTATTACTTGAATACAAAGTGTTTAATGAATTGTTAAAAGTGAATACATATTCGATGTATTGTGTTTTAACGAAAATGGTAATTATCATTAATTGATTATTTAAATGTGTAAAGTAGTTTACCAAAGGAAACATGAATATGAAACTATTTGATTTGATCAAAGTGTTTCATCAACAAAGGGTATAAATATAAAAGGCAATCTAATTACTATGATTTGATCAATAGTAATAAAATTCAACTTTATAAGAATGGCATGAAAGAAATTGTGGAATGCAAAGTATTTTGAAACGTCAAAATGCAAAGCATCACAATGTGATATTAGATATCAAAAGGGGTTGAATAGAAAGGCTCCAAATAAATTGTTGTAGAGTATATGTAGAGACCATTAGTTTAGAAATAGTTAACACTCAATTAGAATTGGTGAACCATTTGAATTCGTGAAAGTTTTGGGGGTATTCGATATAACCAAAACAATAGCGAATAAGTCCTTGTAGTGTATTCATTGGAAACTTTGAATACAAAACCCATAGCTGAAACCAAAAGGAAAGCAAAACTTGTATTGCTTAGATTTTGGTGCATTCTTGAGAAATCCCACTATTAGTGATGTTTCTCAATTATGAAGCAAATGGAAAATAGTGTGAAACACAATGAGGATTCAAAACCCTGCATCAGAGTGTTGAGAAGCGCAACGGACAGCGTTCTTGAATGATTCTCTTCACGCAAGGAAAGAGTCAATGATTTTGATCATTGTATTTTTCCCTCCACTATTGTTTTCCACTACATGAAGTAGGATTCAAAATGTAAATCCATATCTTGTATGGAAACATTTGTTAATGACTTGTCATAATTTTTGAAATGTGACATATCTGCGAACTAATCAGGAAATAATGATAAACTAAATTATGAAGAAATCCTAGAAGCAAAATTCCCTTGAGAGTAGAAAGCCATTAGTTGCTGAATCTCACAAGTAAAAGGAGTTACTTGGAATTTTCCCAAATGACTGCAAAGCCATTGTAGGAAAAGGGGGTTAATGACAAAAGCACAATTTGTCAAGTATTGGATGAATTCAAATGAATTTGATTCATGTGTGCTAGATGTCTAGTGGATTTAAAAACTAGTAAAGTACTAGTATCTCATAGTAAATCTCCAAGTTTGATATTTGATCAAAAGATTTTGAAGTTATTCAAAATAGTAAAGGAGGTATGCAATTTGCATAAAATTGAGTGGGAGTTATGAAAGTCTTCCTTAAACAATATGTGATTTGACATATTTTTAGGTGGGAGCAATGTAAGGCTCAAATTCAAATATGTAGGAACATATTTTGAGTGGGAGCTTATAGGAGTAATTCTTAAATTAAGTTAAGGATGAAAGCACAAATACTGATAAATAATGATTTATAAGATGTAGAAGTTGATAATAATTGTATTATGATATTATGTAGTATTCCTTAAAGGATTCTGAAAGCTGTTTCAGAATAGAAGTTAATTAAGGAACTAGTCCTTAATGACTAAAATTAGGAATAGCATTAAGTTTGACATCATTGGTTAAAAGAAAGAAAAGGATGATCGTCATTCACTATGTTAAGACATAGGTTATGTCTTAGTAAACCATGATGACAACTTAGCATAATATGTGATCCAATAAGAAACGTTTAAAAGTGATTAAGTTCGAATCACAGAACGTTGAGCTAAGTCTTGTCCATAGTGTCTATTAGAGAACTGTGAACATGTTTTCCCAAATCCATGAAGGATAACATATCTTAAAGCATAAGAGTTGTGTTATAAGGGAATATGTTGGAAACTCCTGTAGATACCAATTAAAAGTCAAGTAGGAAGCGAGGTGAACAAAACATCGAAAGTTGCACGGAGTGCAATAGTGTTTCGATGAATACATTTATAATAATAGATAAGGGTACCATCTAAAGTGTTGTATAATGTTATGGCGGGGATAATTTGCTTTTAACGTAGAATGATGTGTCCCAGGGCACAGTGCCCATGAGAAAGCCCTCGAGGTTGATCTAACGTCACTATAGGCTCCTGGAATCAGGCCTCGTTCTGTTGCCATAGCAACGATGCATACACACAGATGCTGTCATGTGATGATAAAGTATTAATGTCAATCAAAGTGACATTAGTAAGTTGCAAAGGATCTAGGACTGTAAAGTACAGATCCAAGACTCAACCTCTTCCATGAGCAAGCATGTTCTAGGTACCGTTTATATGGTACCAATAGTTGAGAACAAATGCAGCTAGTGTATTTGTACTCTAGTGTAAGTGGGAGACTGTTGGAAATATGCCCTAGAGACAAATAGTAGTAAGGACTATTATCATATTTCATATAGTTTCTGATTAAGTTTTATATCATGCTATAACTGTATTGAGTGGAAACATCAATACACGTGTGGTATACAAACAACCATGGGTTCCCAGTGAAACTTTAGTCACTGGTTCATTGGTCAATAGATGATCATGTTTCCTGATCATGTGGCATTTATGCCAGTTGGAAATGAGGTCATCTCATTCTGTGAATGAGATGATGAACCAATACCCAACGTAAACATCGTGATTCGATCATGTCACGAAGTTCAAGTTACGATTATTAGAAATGGATCCTCGTAGACTATTCCTTAGACCGTGACGCTATATCAATCATTGTCTCCCGAGAATGCTTAGATAGCATCAAATGCCATCTGGTAAAACGGTGGTTATAAAGGTGTGTTCAGGTATTCGGAGGAAACAGTAGAGGCAATATATGTCAAGAGCGGGATTTGTCCGTCCATGTGACGGGAAGATACTCAAGGGCCCACTCGGAGAGGTTATATCCAATAGCTGCGCAGCGTGTGATTAGATCACGGGGATATCACTTGTCAGAACGAGTCAAATAGCATTGTTCAGTAACGAGATTGAACTCGACATGGTGATGTCACTGACCAGATCTCGGGCAATGCAAGTATCGAATGACAAAGGGAATAAGACATGACTGTCACCGATTAAACGACGAAAGATCTTCGTGGAATGCACAGGGGTCACATGGCCATCCAGGTCCCTCTGTTGATCATTGGTGCGGGAGTGTCCCAAACATGTCTGGAGTGTTCCCGAACCATGGGGTATCACGCTTAAGGGCTTGATGATGCTTAGAGAGTGTTTATAGGATCGGTAGAATCACCGAAGAAAAGAAGGGAGAAAACCGGAAGGGTTTCGGTAAGTCCAGAGGATATCCGGAGTGGAGGTGGAATATGTTCCATGTCCACGGAGATTAGATAATATGTGAATGAATGTTAAATATTGATTAAATCATTTATTCATAATTATTTAATAAAGAGAAAATCAATTAAAAGGTCAAAAGGCTTAATGGGCCAATTCCGGAGGGAGAGGGCCCATTAGGGAAAGGAGAAAGGGGAGAGGGACCAAAGGGGAGGCCGGTTTGGCCTTGCCCCCCTCCCCCCCCGCGGGGCCCACTAGGGGCTGGCCGACGGCCACCCCACCCCCTCCTCTCCTTTATTCCCACCCCGGGACTTGAGGGGAGGTAGTACCTCCCCTCCCCCTATATAAAGTGAGGTATTTGGCCTACAAAATACAACCAATAATCAATAAAGGTCTCCCCACTTTTGGGAGGACCTCCAATTGATATTTTCTCTCTCCCTTTCTCTCTCGTGACCGTGGTCCCAAGTCTGGACTGCGCGAGCGAGAGATATCTTCACCGCGGAGCACCGTCATGCTGCGGGATTCGCATCCCGGAGCTCTACTTCCGCAACTGCTGCTGGATCGGGGAAGCGGGAGTCATCATCAGGCACCGGACTTGTGTAACTCCCCGCGAGGTGTCGCACTTGAGGCACTCAAGTCGTTGGAGCTAGAAGGAGCGCAAGGACTTCATCACGACCTTGAGGTCGGCTTCGGCTCGTCTACATCAACCATGCTCTCCTGAGCGTTGACAACGCTTTTCGGTCTTCAAGGGTAAGTTCGCGAAAAGCCCCTCCCATTGCTGTATTACTAATAGACAGGTCCTGGCAGCTTCAGGGGTTCAGGGGCATAGAGTAAAATATATTGTTTTTATGCGCGGAACCCCTACAAGTACATATGTATCATAGAGAACCACCAACAGGGTACCCCTTGCACATGATACAGGAGCTATCCCATAATCAAAATGACAAGGCAAGAGACAATGAGTATCTCAACGATCTTTTTATTTGCTATTTGCATAGGTTTTTATTGAGGATGCTTCATAGAGTGCTCATTATGGTTATGCTGCATGTTTCCACCATGATTAGGCATGGCTTAGGCTAGCGGCCCAAGCGTTTCTCTAACACACAAACAAACTCCATGATCTTACAAGTTCCCCTTTTATTTCACACCGCCGGGATCCTTAAGCAAAAGAATCATGATATCAACGGAATATAAGTGCAATGTTGAAAGCGTTCCCCATGATACATGGTTCTACTAACTTCAACTTATAAAGCGCAAGAATATACATAACAAAGATGGAAACAATGGTTCAAGTTTATTAAGTGCAAGAAAATAAAGTGTGCCATCAAGTTCGTGAGAGCTTTAATCACTAATTTTCACATAACAAGTTTAATTCGGAAGGTAGATAAAAACATGAATATACTTGGAATAGCAAGGTAGGTATGGTGGACTCTTTGGGAAAACTTGGTTTTATTTGGAGTTGGATGCATGAGTGCAACTCATACTTTATTATGGAGGCTAGAAAAAGACTGGGAGTGACCAACTAAAAGAGCAATAATGGCCATAATCATGCAAAGCGACAAAACATCATTAATTAAAGCATAAGGTGAAATTACAAGTCGAAAACTAAAGGATCATAAAGGCTATGGTGACTTGGGATAGTCATAACATGGTGTGAGCATGCGCCAAGTCAACCCAAATAAAGCATCAAAGGAGAATACCACAATACTATGATTTAATATGTTAAAACAACACATGATTCTTTCAAGGCACATTAAGCAATCTCAATTGTTTATAACATGCCATGCTACAGCAAAAATCACTAAGCATAAAGCCAAAACAATATCAAGCATGACATGACAAAGCATAGGCCACCGTAAAGAACGAGCTCCTTTTACCACTTAAGTATGAACTTTTCCTACTTTTTCCCAATCCAAACCACACTTATTTGAAAACTAATGTAAGAAAGAGGGGGTCCAACCAATTTATTCAAGCAAACTAAGAAAACCAAGCAAACAAAAATTAAAACAAAGATGCTCCAAGAACAACACAACTGTGCATGAAACAATAAAAATAAAGTGTTTGGAAGAAACCTGAGATTTCTATTGATGAAGAAGGGGATGCCTTGGGCATCCCTGATACATTGCAAATGTATCTATAATTATTTATGTTCCATGCTTGGTTTTATCTCCTTTCTTGTGTTTTGTCCACACGTTGGAGTACTTTTCATATGATTTCTTGGACTAACCTATTAACAAGAGCCACAGTGCTAGCTACCTGTTTTCTGCTATTTTTGGTTCCAGGAATGTCATAAAATGAATATTCTCGGAATTGGACAGGACAAAAGCCAAAGTGCCTATTTTTCCGGAAGACTCACGGAGCCAGAATACGAGACGGAGCAGGGCCACGACCTGGCCACACCCTCCCAGGCGCGGGTACCCCCAGGCCGCTCTAGGGCATGGTCTGGCCAGCCCAGCCACCCCCTCGGTCTCACTCTTAGCCTATAATAAGCCTTCTGACCTAAAAATTCCGGGGGGTCGACGTTTTTCCAGAAGGAGTTCCACTCCGCCGCCACCACCAGATTCCACGAAACAGTACCAGAAACTTCGTTCTGGCACCTTGCCAGGACGGGGAATTGGAGGAGATCATCGCCATCATCATCACCATCGCTTCTCCATCGACCATCCATGTTTCCTCCATCTATGAGTGAGTAATCCCCCGCTGTAGGCCATAGGGATGGTAGGGATTGGATGAGATCATTCATGTAATGGCATCAGATTGTTAGGGCATGGTGCCTAGTATCTTTTATTACTGCTTTATGACTTTGTTGCGACTTGTTATGCTTAATGCTTGTCACTAGGGCCCGAGTGCCATGATTTCAGATCTGAACATGTTATTGATTCATTATGATAGTATTGTTTATGGTCTTATCTGCAATTTGTATACACACGTTGTTGTCCGGAACCAATGGTCCCGAAGTGACAGAAAATCAGGATAACCGGAAGGAATGGCTTTGATGTGAGGATCACATGTGTTCACGGAGTGTTAATGCTTTGCTCCGATGCTCTATTAAAAGGAGCACCTTAATTGCTAGTAGTTCCCTTGAGGCCCTGCTGCAAACGGGCTGGCGGGACAAAAAATGTTGTGCAAGTTCTCATTGCGAGCACGTATGACTATATATGGAACACATGCCTAGGATTACCTAGTACTTGGATGCTTTATCTTATTTATCTGCAATTTCCCTATGTTCTGATTGCCATGTGAATTGTCTTGTCCATGCAACGCCCCTCCATCCATCCCTATGACTACCGCACTCGAATCCCACTGTTTACTGCTATTGTTACTGCTGTCTTTACTTTCCTACTACTGCTACTTTGCTATTCCTACTACAAAACTGTTGCTACTGATAAACCGATGTGAGCAAGATTGTTTCTAGGTGTAGCTGAATTGACAACTCAGTTGTCAAGGCTTATAAATATTCTTTGGATCCCCTTGTGTCGAATCAATAAATTGGGTTTCACTTCCCTCGAAAATACTGCGATACACCCCCTATACTTGTGGGTCATCAAGACTATTTTCTGGTGCCGTTGCCGGGGAGCATAGCTTTATTTATCAAGTTCACTTGGATTCTCTATTGTTCGCTGCTATCCATCCATCATGGGTAAGTCTCGTGATGGCAAGGTTCCTATTTTACCATCCACTACAAGAACAGGTACGGTTCTGAACACCTCTATTGCTCTTGATTCACCATCTGTTATGGGTAAGCTCATTACACCACCACATACACATGCTACACACACTGCTACTACTGCTGAATCTGAAACTTCTGATGCTTATGATGCTACTTCTACTGTGCTTGATAAGAGTGGTTCATTAGGTCCTTTCCTAGATGCTACGATTGCTAGAACTATAGCTAGAAATACCGAAACTCCTAATGAAGACACTACCGCACCTGTTAGTTCACCTGAGTCTAGTGAGAGTTATGATATGGAAGATGGTTATGTTGATATGACCGATGAATTTATTAAAGAATGAAAAAACACCCATGATAGGAGCGCTGCTAAGAGTCTCCTTGAGAGGCGTACTATTAGACCCAAATAGTCTCCTGTTGCTAAGTTTGCTGCTTCTCCCATAGACATTATAGATGAAGATTTTGATTTCTCTCTAGATCTATCTTACATAGCTATTGTCGATAAAGAACCTTTTTGTGGGACTAAGAATGAAAGTGCGGTAGCACATATGAATGAACTTTCTACCATGAGTGGCTTGTTTTCTGATGATATTAAGATGCGTACTTACTTTGTTGCTAAGATTTTCCCCTTTTCACTGAAAGGAGAAGCTGAAAAACTTGGTTTAGTAATTTACATCCTAGATCTATTGATAGCCCTGATTGCTTGATTAGTACTTTCCTTCAGAAATATTTTCCTCCAAGTGCTAGATATGCTATTTTGCAGGAAATTTTTGATTTTAAACAGGGAGAAAAAGAGGTATTGCCCGAATCTTGGGCAAGGTTTTGTGCTTTGATTCATGCACGAGCTGGAAGTCCATTACCTAAGAATGAGCTTCTTGATATATTTTATAATGGACTAACTGAAGAATCTAGGACATACCTAGATAGTTGTGCTGATTGTGTTTTCAGGAATAGGACTCCTAAGGAAGTTGAGGAATTAATGGCTAAAATAAGTAAGAACTATGAAGATTGGAATCCTCCTGAACCAGCTATACCTGAACTAATTATACCTGAACCAACTATTCCTGTGCCTATTCCAACATCAAAGAAGAGGGGAGTTATTGAATTAAATGATGAAGTGATGAAGGAAGCTAAGAGATGTCTTGAGGAGAAGGGAATTAAAGCTGCAGACGTCAAGAATTTACCTCCTATAGAAGAATTATGTAAGCCTATTCACTACTCATCCACTATTGAGGTACACTCTCTCCAACACTTTGATGAAGGTTATATCCCTTACTCTAAACCTCCTGATCAATGCTTAGAAGAATTCGATATCTTTATTGTTAAGCAAGATAATTTTAATAAAAGGGTGCAAAATCATCTAATGGAAAACACTAGAGCTATTGTTGAGTTGAAAGATATTGTGGAAAGAACCTCTAATGATGTTAAAATGATTGTTAAACACTTTCAAATGGTTCAAACTCAAATAGATCAACTCATTAAAGTGCAAAAATACTTGCTAGTTAATGCTGCTAAAGAAAAACATGCTTATGAAATTAGAACTAGAAGTGGAGCTGCTACCTAGGATCCTCTATATCCTATGGCATCCCAAAAGAATTGAGCAGGATTCCCAACAAGCTGAAAATAGTAGCTCTACTCCTAAGAAAAGGAAAAAGAAACATAAAATTGTTGTAGAACCCTCTGAACCTACTATAGATCCTAATAGTATATCTATCTCTGATGCTGAAACTGAAAGTGGTAATGAAGAAAAGGAAGTTCCTAATGAAGAAAAAGTTGAATAAGAACCTAAAAACCACACTAAGAATACTAAATACACTAAAGAAGATTTTATTGATAAGAAACATGGTAGTGAAAGAGAACCTTGGGTCCAAAAACCTATGCCTTTCCCTGATAAGAAACACAAGTCAAAGGAAGATGAACACTATAATAAGTTTTGTGAGTGGATGAAACCTTTGTTCCTGCAAATTCCTTTGACTGATGCTATTAAATTGCCTCCTTACTCAAAGTATATGAAGGATATTGTCTCGAATAAAAGGAAGATCCCTAATGAAGAAATTTCTACTTTGCTTGCTAATTATTCCTTTAATGGTAAGGTTTCAAAGAAACTTGGAGACCCAGGGATTCCAACTATCCCTTGCTCTATTAAGAATAGTTATGTTAGAACTGCTTTGTGTGATTTGGGAGCTGGAGTTAGTGTTATGCCTCTCTCTCTCTATAAGAGGCTTCAACTAGAAAAATTAATACCAACTTATATATCTTTGCAAATGGCTGATAAATCTACCACTATTCCAGTTGGTATGTGTGAGGATGTACCTGTTCAAGTGGCTCATAATTGCTTGATATTAACTGATTTTGTTGTGCTTGAAATGCCTGAAGATGATAATATGTCTATTATTTTTGGGAGACCTTTTCTTAATACTGCAGGAGCTGTTATTAATTGTAATCAAGGAAAGGTGACTTTCAATGTTAATGACAAGGAACATACTATCTATTTCCCCAAGAAGATCGAAAGGACTTATGGTTTGAATTCAATTGAACATGTTGAGGGCATTCAAGTTGGAGAAATATATTGTCCCATACCAAGAGAAAAATTTGAAACTATTATGATTGGGACCATTGCTATCAAGGTTCAGGTAACATAATCATTAGTGGAATACAAAGTTTTGTCTCATATGAAATTGTTTTGGTAACGAGACCTGATCAACCTTGTTAACAAAAGGATTTCATTGAACAAAACAATGTTTTCATCATGATTATTTTTGCTTACTTCTATTCTATCCATTTTAGTTTTTGCTTATGCCTAACTTAAATGCGTTAAAGAAAAGTACTTATTGGGAGATAACCCAAAAGTTTTAGATGAGTCTTGGATTTATTACTTCAGTAATAACCGCTCCTTATCCTTTTTATTTGCTTTTTTTGCCAAGAGTAACCTCTAATGAGAGAGAAGTGATGATTGGGAAAGTTGCTGTCCCGAAACAGATTTCTGTCCTTCACCGTAAAAATTCGTCTAAAATGTCTGAACGTCTTTTTGAGGCGTGAATTTTTGTGATTCTGCCCTAGGTTGTTATCTAACTTTCGTTAGTTCAACACTTTTTTATTTGAGCAACATAAGGTCTTCGAAAAAATTCTCCTTTACCTGCTGGTCTGTTTTGACAGATTTCTGCCATTTTTTGCATTTGCTTCTTGTTGGTTCCTTTTTCAGTTCTTTTGGGGAATTGAGCTTTTTGAGGGAAGTGCTTCAGTAGCTAGTGTTCTAATGGAAGTTTATTTGGTGTTGGAACTGAACCTTAAGACTTATTATCTTGAGTGAACTAATGTTGCTAATAAAGATTGTGTGTAGTTTTGTATGAAGGAAAAATTTCAGGTGTATGGAAGGAATGAGTAATGAGATGAAGGATGGACTAAAGCTCAAGCTTGGGGATGCCACGCGTGTGACCCCAAGAAATATCCAAGAAGTACAAGCGTCGAAGCTTGGGGATTCCCAAGGCATCCCCCTCTTCATCAATAAAAATCCCAGGTTTCTTCCAAACGCTTCATTTTTATTGTTTCATGGACGGTTGTGTTGTTCTTCGAGCGTCTTCGTTTTTGTTTTGGTTTTTCGTTTGCTTTGGTTTTCTTTGTTTGCTAAATAAATTGGTTGGACCCTCTCTTTCATACATTGGGTTGCAAATAGTTTGGTTTGGTTTGGAAAAGAGTAGGAAAGCTCATGCTTAAGTGGTAAAGAGAGCTTGTTTTTAATTGTGGCCTATGCTTTGTCATGCGATGCTTGATATTGTTTTGGATTTATGCTTAGTATTCTTTGTTGTAGCATGACTTGTTATAAACAATTGAGATTGCTTAATGTTCCTTGGATGAATCATGCGTTGTTTTAGCATATTAAAGCATAGTATTGTGGTATTCTCCTTTGATGCTTTATTTGGGTTGACTTGGCACATGCTCACACCATGTTATGACTATCTCAAGTCCCCATAGCCTTGATGATCCTTTAGTTTTCAACTTGTAGTGTCACTTTATACTTTGATCAATGATGTTTTGTCGCTCTGCATGATTATGGGCATTACTGCTCTCTTAGTTTGTTGCTCCCAGTCTTTTGCTAGCCCCCACAACCAAGTATGAGTTCCACTCATGCATCCAACTCCCTAAACCAAGTTATTACAAAGAGTCCACCATACCTACCTACTAGCATATGCTATTCCAAGTATATTCATGCTTTTGTTTACCTTCCAAATTAAACTTTTTCTGAGAAAACTATTGATTAAAGCTCTCACAAACTTGATGGCACACTTTGCTTTTCTTGCCTTTAATAAACTTGAACCATTGTGTTGTCTATGTTGTATATGCTTGCACTTATTTGTTGGGGATTAGCAGAACCATGTTGTCATGGGGAACGCTTTCAACATTGCACGGGTACTTTGTACCTAGTTGATATCATGCTCTTTTGTCTATGGATGTTGTCTGTGTGAAATGAAAGGGGAGCTTGTAAGTCCATGGAGTTATGTATATGTGTTAGAGAGACGCCTGGGCCGCTGGTCTAATCCATGCAGACATGGTGGAAACCTGCAGCTTAACCATAATGAGCTGTCTATGAAGCATTCTTCTTATGAAAAAAAGAGTCCTATATTGAGAAAAAAAAAGAGAAAAAAAAGATGCTCGTTGTTTGCTTGCCTTGTCATTTTGATATGGGGATTCTTCTGTATCATCGGGCAAGGGGTACCCCGTTGGCGATTCTCTATGATACACATGTACTTACGATGACAAGAACTTACCGGTGACTAAACTTGAGTAGCATGAGGAGCGGCCCTCGTATACAAGGGACATGAGATTTCTAACTTATACTTCGTCAAGCATGTACACCATGGTTTGTTCACTTTAACCTTAATCACTTCAAGATGCTTATGATAGGGGCAATGAGAGCCGAAAGCTATAAGTACAATATTTTTTGGAAGCTCTTTATGAGACTTGAATACCTACTTCCTTCTATGAAGGCCTTTCATCCACCATTATATTGATTCTCCACCTTCTACCTTTATGCACCTACTTTGAGAGCATAGTGGCCATTCTTAGTTCTATGTGCATTTTCCCAAGACTAGTTGATTGATGCATAACTTGATATTGCTTGTTTTAAACTATTTGTATCTAGTCACTCTTATGAACTTTGAAGGTGTCCTATGCATTTATATTTGCTACTCTATGAGGGACAAGCTGAATACCATTATGCTATGGTTTTTTTATGTGAAACAAACAAACGTCTTGCAAAGCATTGTTATTCATGAATCTTTTGTTTGTGTCTTTTCATGTTGCATCATAGTTTCTTTGTCTTATTGCAAGAACTTTGTCTTTCATGTTATGATTGAAGTACTATGATCCCAGCTTTGAATGTTTTACAAGTACTTTGATCAAGTTTATGATGGTGCATATCACCTCAAAAATTATTCTTTCTTTTTATCACTTACCTACTCGAGGACGAGCAGGAGTTAAGCTTGGGGATGTTGATACATTGCAAATGTATCTATAATTTTTTATGTTCCATGCTTGGTTTTATCTCCTTTCTTGTGTTTTGTCCACACTTTGGAGTACTTTTCATATGATTTCTTGCACTAGCCTATTAACAAGAGCTAGAGTGCCAGCTGGCTGTTTTCTGCTGTTTTTGGTTCTAGGAAAGTCAGAAAATGAATATTCTTGGAATTGGACGGGACAAAAGCCAAAGTGCCTATTTTTCTGGAAGACTCACGGAGCCAGAATACGAGACGGAGGAGGGCCAGGGCCTGGCCACACCACCCAGGCATGGGTACCCCCATGCCGTGCCAGGGCATGGTCTGGCCAGCCCAGGCACCCCCTCGGTCTCCCTCTTCGCCTATAAGAAGCCTTCTGACCTAAAAACTCCGGGAGGCTCGACGTTTTTCTAGAAGGAGTTCCGCTCCGCCGCCACCACCAGATTCCACGAAACAGTACCAGAAACTCCGCTCTGGCACACTGCCGGGACGAGGAACTGGAGGAGATCATCGCCATCATCATAACCATCACTTCTCCATCGACCATGCATGTTTCCCCATCTATGAGTGAGTAATCCCCGCTGTAGGCCATGGGCATGGTATGGATTGGATGAGATCGTTCATGTAATGGCATCAGATTGTTTGGGCATGGTGCCAAGTATCTTTTATTAGTGCTTTATGACTTTGTTGCGACTTGTTGTGCTTAATGCTTGTCACTAGGGCCCGAGTGCCATGATTTCAGATCCAAACATATTATTGATGCATTATGATAGTATTGTTTATGGTCTTATCTGCAAGTTGTATACACACGTTGTTGTCCAGAACCAATGGCCCCGAAGTGTCAGAAATCAGGATAACCGGAGGGAATGGCTTTGATGTGAGGATCACATGTATTCACGGAGTGTTAATGCTTTGCTCCGGTGCTCTATTAAAAGGAGCACCTTAATTCCTAGTAGTTCCCTTGAGGCCCCGCTGCAAACGGGCTGGCAGGACAAAAAATGTTGTGCAAGTTCTCATTGCGAGCACGTATGACTATATATGGAACACATGCCTAGGATTACCTAGTACTTGGATGCTATATCTTATTTATCTGCAATTGCCCTATGTTCTGATTGCCATGTGAATTGTCTTGTCCATGCAACGCCCGTCCATCCATCCCTATGCCTACCTTTTTCGAATCCCAACATCTTTGCTATTATTCTTGTTGTCTTTACTTTACTACTGCTACTACTTTGCTATTCCTACTACAAAACTGTTGCTACTGATAAACCGCTGTGAGCAAGATTGTTTCTAGGTGCATCTGAATTGACAACTCAGTTGTTAAGGCTTATAAATATTCTTTGGCTCCCCTTGTGTCGAATCAATAAATTGGGTTTCACTTCCCACGAAAATACTGCGATACACCCCCTATACTTGTGGGTCATCAATCCCCAAGCTTTGATTCTTGTACTTCTTAGATATTTCTTGAGGTGACACACGTGGCATCCCTAAGCTTGAGCTTTAGTCCATTCTTCATCTCATTACATCACTCTTTCGATACACCTGAAATTTTTCCTTCACACAATCTTTATTAGCAACATTAGTGCACTCAAGATAATAAGTCTTTGAGTTCAGTTTCAACACCAATAAAACTTCCATTAAAACACAAGATACTGTAGCACTTCCCTCAAAAAGCTCAATTCCCCAAAAAGAACCCAAAAAGGAATCAACAAGAAGCAAATGCAAATAATGGCAGAAATCTGTCAAAACAGACCAGCAGGTAAAGACCAATTTTTTCAAAGACGTTCTGTTGCTCAAATCAAAAAGTGTTGAACTAACGAAAGTTAGATAACAACCTAGGGCAGAAGCACAACAATTCACAGCTCAAACCGACGTACAGAGATTTTACACGAATTTGTACAGCGAAGCACAAAAATCTGTTTCGGAACAACAACCTTCCCAAGCATTACTGCTCTCTCATTAGAGGCTACTCTTGGCACAAAAAGAAAATAAAGGATAAGGAGCAGTTATTATAGAGGTAATAACTTCCAAGACTCATCTAAAACTTTTGGGTTATCTCCCAATAAGTACTTTTCTTTAACGCCTTTAAGTTGGGCATAGGAGCAAGATTCAAGTATTTTCAAATGAATAAGCATTAAGATCAATACCAGAAATATCTTTCTTTTTCAAGGCTTCATGCATTCCTACAAGTTTTTAACTGAAAAGCTTCCATGGAAATATTTGTTTTGGTTTCATAGGCATGAACACAAGTGTTCTAGGTCGACCCCCACTTAACCATTACTCATCTTTCCAATCACTTTCCTTTTTGAAAATGTTTTTAGGTAGCAAGTAAAACTATTTTTTTTGTAATTCGCATTCCATATCCATACAAAGATAGAGAACAACTTAAAACTTAAAGTAAAAACTACTTAGAGATAAAAAAACAAGTGCACACAAGAATATTCACCCACACGCTATTGCTCCCCGGCAACGGCACCAGAAAAGGTCTTGATAACCCACAAGTATAGGGGATCGTGTGTACCGTTTTCGATAAGTAAGAGTGTCGAACCCAACGAGGAGCTAAAGGTAGGATAAATATTCTCTCAAGTTCTATCAACCACTGATACAACTCTACGCACACTAAAAGTTTGCATTATCTGGGAAATAAAACTAGAGCAACAATACGAGTAATAGGGATAACTTTGCATGATAATAAATAACAAGAAAGTAAATCTAGTTGCTGCAGCAATAAAATACACTAAACTAACAGAACCATGAGTGTGGAATAGTGGTGGTAATTGTGGTGGCTTTGTCCAAGTTTAAATAGCGAATAGATCAGGTTTATTGTCTTCGATGCAGTTTTCTATGTGGGAGAGGCTAAATATACGTGCGCTTCACTACTTGGAATTACATGTACTATATGATTAGATTGTTAGCAAACATCCGTAAATATTAATCAATGCATTAAGGTTTCCCCAACCATAGCCTTAAGTTTAATGGTCCTCTTACTCCCATACGTGCAACGTTCCGGTTCGCGTCCTCAGGTTTCTGTCACTCCGGCAGAACTTCCCCCTTCCTCTTACACATACTACAAACCCTATAATGTTTAATCCATGCGCACACAAATATAATGTACACCAAAGGACTATACCATATCAACATACAACTCGTATGAACCAAATACGTTCAACCATTCAATCTAAGAACAAAGAAACTATGCAAACATGACATAGATCATAGGATTATAACTTATAGCATCAAACACCACGTTTACATAGGACGGTACAGAGGTGTGTGGGAGGATGAACCACTGCATACTAGGAGGATTAGGTGATGGAGATGGCGGTGAAGATGGTGAAGAAGGCGGCGGCGGCGTCACGGGGGACTCCTTCCCCGCCGCCGGTATCATGGGGGAGCATCGCCCCATAGCCCCCTTCCTTCATGGCTTCTTGGGAGCCCTCCCCCATGGAGACGGGATCCATGGGGGAGACAAAAATGTGGCTTTGGTGGCTGCAAATTCGTGGGTGGAGATGCCCTGGGCGAATTAGGTTTCCTCCCTTTATATAGCTTCTCGGATTCCCGTCACCCCATTTTATATCCGGACATGGAAGCAGCTAAATTTTATGTCCAGAACGTTTCTCGCGAAATTTCCAACAAATTTGTAGTTGAAAAGTTTTCCGTTTGACGCCATCTTCGACCCGAAACATGAACATCTTCAAAAAGAATTATGAGACAGATTTCTAGAAAAATCCCAATTTGACTCCAACAAGGTTTCCACTTGTATTCTTGGTAATTCCTACACATCAAAGTGTAAAACAAGAACATTGTGCACTTTTGTAACAATTAGTAGGTTAGTACAAATAAATCATAAACTTTATACAAAAAGGCGTGTCAAAAGCATATTATTAGCATGAAACCATCAAAAATTATAGATACGTTATGGACGTATCAACATCCCCAAGCTTAGTTCCTACTCGTCCTCGAGTAGGTAAACGATCAAAACAATATAATTTTTGAGGTGACCTGTAGACAACACAATCTTGATCATCATTATTGTAAAAGAATTGATAGGTGGGATTAAGGTACTCTAAACATGAATCATGAAAGATAGAGTTCTAACAATAAGACATAGCAACTATGTTGTAACATGAAAAGGCACAAACAAAAGATTCATGAATAACAATGCTTTGCAAGACATTTGTTTGTTTCACATAAAGAAAGCATAATGAGAATGGTATTCAGCTTGTCCCTCATAGAGTAGCAAAACACAAATGCATAGGACACCTTCAAAGTTCATAAGGGTGACTAGATACAAATAGTTTAAGAACAAGCAATATCAAAGTTATGCATCAATCAACAAGTCTTGGGACAATGCACATTAAACTAAGAATGACCACTATGCTCTCTTAGTAGGTGCATAAAGATAGAAGATGGAGACTCAACATAAAAGTAAAAGAAAGTCCTTCTTAGAAGGAAGCAGGGATTCAAGTCTCATAAAGAGCTTCCAAAAATTATGGTACTTATTAGCTTTCAGCTCTCATTGCCCCTATCATAAGCATTTTTAGGTGATTAAGATTAAAATGACACAACTAAGAGGATATGCTTGACAAGTTATAAGTTGAAATCACATGCCCCTTACTTATGAGTACCGAACCTCATGCTACTCAACTTCAGTCACAAGTAAGCTCTTGTCATTGTAAGTACATATGTATCATAGAGAACCACCAACGGGGTACCCCTTGCACATGATACAGGAGCTATCCCATAATCAAAATGACAAGGCAAGCAGACAATGAGCATCTCAACGATCTATTTATTTGCTATTTGCATAGGTTATTATTGAGGATGCTTCATAGAGTGCTCATTATGGTTATGCTGCATGTTTCCAACATGATTAGGCATGGCTTAGGCTAGTGGCCCAAGCGTTTCTCTAACACACAAACAAACTCCATGATCTTACAAGTTCCCCTTTTATTTCACACCGCTGGGATCCATAAGCAAAAGAATCATGATATCAACAGAATATAAGTGCAATGTCGAAAGCGTTCCCCATGATACATGGTTCTACTAACTTCAACTTATAAAATGCAAGCATATATGCAACAAAGATGGAAACAATGGTTCAAGTTTATTAATGCAAGAAAATAAAGTGTACCATCAAGTTCGTGAGAGCTTTAATCACTAATTTTCACATAACAAGTTTAATTCGGAAGGTAGATAAAAACATGAATATACTTGGAATATCAAGTGCTAATAGATAGGTATGGTGGACTCTTTTGGATAACTTGGTTTTATTTCCAGTTAGATGCATGAGTGGAACTCATACTTGATTATGGAGGCTAGCAAAAGACTGGGAGCGACCAACTAAAAGAGCAATAATGGCCATAATCATGCAAAGCAACAAAACATCATTAATTAAAGCATAAAGTGAAATTACAAGTCGAAAACTAAAGGATCATAAAGGCTATGGTGACTTGGGATAGTCATAAAATGGTGTGAGCATGCGACAATTCAACCCAAGTAAAGCATCAAAGGAGAATACCACAATACTATGCTTTAATTGTTGGAGATATGCCCAAGAGGCAATAATAAAAGAGGTTATTATTATATCTTTGTGTTTATGATGAATGTTTACATCCCATGCTATAATTGTATTATTAGGAAACACTAATACTTGTGTGTTTTGTAAACATAAAAGAGTCCCTAGTAAGCCTCTTGTTAAACTAGCTTGTTGATTGATTGAAGATCATGGTTTCCTGATCATAGACATTGGATGTGATTAATAACAAGGTTATATCATTAGGAGAATGATATGATGGACACACACCCATAGTAAGCGTAGCATAAGATCAATTCATTAAGTTCATATTGCTGTAAGATTTGAAATACATAGTAACCTAATCCTTCGACCATGAGGTTATGTTAATCAAAATCACTGGATGGGCACTTTGATGACATCAAACACCGCTTCGTAACTGGGTGGTTATAAAGGTGTCATTGGGTATTCTGAAAGTATGTGTTGAAGCGCATAGACCAAGATTGGGATTTGTCCATCCATATGACGGATATATATACTCTGGGCCCTCTCGGTGGAATGTCATCTAGATAGCTTGCAAGCATCTGACTAGGGTCACAAGGGATGATATAACATGGAACGAGTAAAGAGTACTTATCAGTAACGAGGAAGAACTAGGTATGAAGATATCGACGATCAAATCTCGGATAAGTAGAATATCGCGAGACAAAGGGAATTGGTTTCATATGTTAAATGGTTCAATCGATCACGATATCATCGTTGAGTATGTGGGAGCCGTTATGGACCTCCAGATCCCGCTGATGGTTATTGATCGGAGAGGTGTCTTCATCATGTCTGCATATTCATGAACCGTAGGGTGACACACTTAAGGTTTGAAGTTGTTTGAAGTAGATATGGAATTTGCGTTGGAGACCGAATGTTGTTCGGAGTCTCGGAATGGATCCGGGACATCACGAGGAGATCTGGAATGGTCCAGAAAACAAGATTCATATATTGGGAATCATTTTCTAAGTTAGGAAATGTTCCGGAGTATTTGTATGGAGATTCTAGAAGGTTTCGAAATGTTCTGGAAGGTTCTAGAGGATTTCTTGGAGTTTGCTTGAAAACCAAGAAAGGGATCAAAGAAACCAAGTGGGGCAAGACACGGATTCGTGGGGGAGGAGGATTCCTCCCCCCAACCCGCCGGCCCAAGGAGGAGGGAGTCCTACTAGGACTCCCCCTCCCCAGGCGCGCCTCCCTCCTTTAAATAGAAGGGAGGGGCGCCCCCTCTTGCACCTTGTCTCATAACTCCCAATCTCAGCCGCCTCTCTCTTCCACGTTTTCTTCTGCACAGGCATAGGCGAAGCCCTGCAGAATTCTCATCTCCACCACCACCACCATGTCGTCGTGCTGCTGGGATTCCGTGGAGAAGATCTACTACCTCCGCTGCTTGCTGGAACAGGGAGAGGAAGGTGCGCCGACCGCACGCGTGTGACCGTCTACGGAAGCGCTGCCGGAACGCGGCGCCGGAAGGATCGTCCACACGATCTTGAGATCGGCAAGTGATCGACTACATCATCCACGAGATCTAATCTCGTTAACGCTTTCGGTTCTACGAGGGTTAGTACCGATCTATCTCATTGCTCATGTCTAGTAGATTAGATCTTGGATTTTATGTAGATTAGATCTGGGTTTTGTTCGTTCTTGCGGTAGAAATTTTTTTGTTTTCCATGCTACGAACCCTTCAGTGGTATCAGAGCCTTGTCTATGCGTAGATATGTTGCACGAGTAGAACACAATGAGGTTGTGGGCGTTGGTGCTCGTGCCGTCTTTTGCTATGTGTGTACTTTGCATCTTGCGGTATGGTGGGATGAAGCGGCTCGGGCTAACATTACATGTCATCGTACATGAGACTTGCTCCACGCTTGATGTGCAACTTGCTTTGCACAAGTGGATTTGCAGGTGTCTGTCTCTCCCATCATAGTATAGATCAAATCTACACTTTGCACTTGATAGCACTTGTATCAACGTTGTGGTTCAGTTTCGTAGGTAAGATGCGTTCTTAGTCGAAAGCCCCAAGCCACGTAAAACTTGCAAAGAAAATTAGAGGCGTCTAACTTGTTTTTGTAGGGGTTTTGTGATGTGATATGGCCTACATGTTATTGTGATTGTATTTGATGTATGCAATGATCCTTGTTGTAATATGGCAACCGGCAGGAGCCTAATGGTTGTCTTTAATTCTGTTAAGACCTGCGTGTCTATTCATCTTGTAATAGCTTTATTCCAAGTAGTTGTAATAGTTGCTGGTGATGATGGACAACCATGAAGCGGCGCCACGGACCTTGACGCAATGCTGGTGATGATGGAGATCATGTCCGTGCTTTGAAGATGGAGATCGAAGGCATAAGAAGAAAGGGCCATATCATATCACACTAATTATGAATTGCCTGTGATGTTAATCCTTTATGCATCTTGTATTGCTTAGATCGCGATGGTAGCATTATAAGATGATCCCTCTCACTAAATATCAAGTAATAAAGTGTTTGTCCTTAGTTGGCACCGTTGCTAAGACTCGTCGTTTCGAAGCATCTCGTGATGATCGGGTGTGATAGACTCTACGTGTGCATACAACGGGTGCAAGCCAGATTTGCACATGCGTAAACTAAGGTTAATCTTGACGAGCCTAGCATGTACAGACATGGTCTCGGAACACGGAATACCGAAAGGTAGAGCATGAGTCATATGATTGATATGATGAACATGAAGATTGTTCGCCGATGAAGCTACATGATCTCACGTGATGATCGGACTTGGTGTAGTGGATTTGGTTCGTGTAATCACTAAAACAACTGCGAGGGATGTTGTTTTGAGTGGGAGTTCACCTAGTTGATTTAAGAATTAAATTTGAACACTATTTATCATAAACTTAGTCTTAACTACTTGCAAATATGTTGTAGATAATGGCGAACGTTTCCATCAATTTCAATGCGTTCCTAGAGAAAGAAAAGCTTAAGAACAATGGAAGCAATTTCACGGACTGGTTCCGTGGACTGAAGATCGTCCTCAGGGCTGGTCAGTTGACCTATGTGCTCAATGCACCGCTAGGTGACCCACCCGAAGATGCCACCGATGACGTAAAGAATGTTTATGCCACTCGGAAACATCACTACTCCACGATTCAGTGTGCCATCAGACGGTTTAGAATCGAGCTTCAAAAGCGTTTTGAGCACCATGACCCATTTGAAATCATTAAGGAGCTCAAACTCATATTTGAGACTCGCGCGGCCATGGAAAGCTATGAAGCTTCTGAGAAGTTCTTTACCTGCAAGATGGAAGAGGTTAGCTTCGTTAGCGAGCACGTGCTCACCATGTCTGGGCACGCAAACAAACTCCGAGAGTTGGGGATACCGATTCCTAATGAATTGGGGATTCACCGTGTCCTCCAATCACTGCCACCAAGTTACAAGAACTTTGTGATGAACTACAATATGCACTGCATGAACAAGACGTTGCCTGAACTATCGTCCATGCTGAAAACTGCTGAAGTGGAGATCATGAAAGAACACCAAGTGTTGATGGTCAATAAGACCACCAATTTGAAGAAACGGGGCAAGCCTAAGAACAAGGGCAACTTCAAGAAGGACGGCAAGAAAGCTGCACTTTGCTAAGAAGCCCAAGGCTGGTCCTAAACCTGAAATCGAGTGCTTCTCTCGCAAGGATGCTGGTCCTCGAAGCGAATCGCCCAAATACAGCGGTCTCAAGAACGGCAACATCAAGAAGAAAGGTATATTCGATATACATGTTATAGATGTGTATCTTACTAGTAATCGTAGTAGTGCCTGGGTATTTGATACTGGTTCGGTTGCTCATATTTGTAACTCGAAACAGGAGCTACGGAATAAACAAAGACTGGCGAGAGCCGAGGTGACGATGCGCATTGGAAATGGCTCCAAGGTTGATGTGATCGCCGTCGGCACGCTCCCTCTACATCTACCATCGGGATTAGTTTTAAATTTAAATAATTGTTATTTGGTGCCTGCGTTAAGCATGAACATTATATCTGGATCTTGTTTATTGCGAGACGGTTACTCTTTTAAGTCTGAGAATAAAGGTTGTTCGATTTATATGGGTAATATCTTTTATGGTTATGCACCTGAGATGAATGGTTTATTCTTATTGAATCTCGATAGTAGTGATACACATGTTCACAACATAGATGCTAAACGAATAAAATTGAATGATAATTCTACATACATGTGGCATCGCTGCCTTGGTCACATTGGAGTGAAGCGTATGAAGAAACTCCATTCTGATGGACTTCTTGAATCACTTGATTTTGAATCACTTGAAAGATGCGAAGCATGTCTAATGGGAAAAATGACTAAGACTTCATTCTCTGGTATAATGTAGCGAGCTACAGACTTATTGGAAATAATACATACCGATGTGTGCGGTCCAATGAGTGTAGCATCGCGTGGTGGATATCGTTATGTTCTCACTTTCACGGATAACTTGAGTAGATATGGGTATGTCTACTTTATGAAACATAAATCCAAAACTTTCGAGAAGTTTAAGGAATTTCAAAGTGAAGTGGAAAATCATCGTAACAAGAAGATTAAGTTTCTGCGTTCTGACCGCGGAGGTGAATATCTGAGTTATGAGTTTGGCATGCATTTAAAGAAATGTGGAATACTTTCACAGTTGACACCGCCGGGAACACCACAGCATAATGGTGTGTCCGAACGTCGTAATCGAACTCTCTTAGATATGGTTCGGTCTATGATGTCTCTTCTGATTCTGATTATCATTTTGGGGCTATGCATTAGAGACAGCCGCATTCACTTTAAATAGGGCACCATCTAAATCCGTTGAAACGACACCGTACGAATTGTGGTTTGGAAAGAAACCTAAGTTCTCGATCCTTAAAGTTTGGGGTTGCGAAGCATATGTAAAGAAGTTACAGCCTGATAAGCTTGAACCCAAAGCGGAGAAATGCGTCTTCATAGGATACCCTAAAGAAACAATTGGGTATACCTTCTATCATAGATCCGAAGGCAAAGTTTTCATTGCTAAGAATGGATCCTTTCTGGAGAAGGAATTTCTCTCGAAAGAAGTGACTGGAAGGAAAGTAGAACTCGACGAGGTTATTGAACCTTCTTTTGGAGTTGAGAGTAGCACAGCACCGGAAGATGTTTCTGTGCCGCCTGCACCAAATGGAGAGGAAGCTAATGATGATGATCATGAAACTTCGGACGAAGTTACTACTGAACCTCGCAGGTCAACGAGGGTCCATACCACTCCTGAGTGGTATGACTCTGCCTTGAACATCATGTTAGTGGACAACACTGATGACCCTGCGACGTATGAAGAAGCTATGGTGAGCCCAGATTCCGACAAATGGCTAGAAGCCATGAAATCCGAAATGGGATCCATGTACAAAAACCAAGTATGGACTTTGGTGGACTTACCGGATGGCCGTAAGGCTGTCGAGAACAAATGGATTTTCAAAAGAAAAACAGATGCTGATGGTAATGTTGCCGTCTATAAAGCTCGACTTGTCGCAAAAGGGTTTCGACAAATTCAAGGAGTTGACTACGATGAGACTTTCTCACCAGTAGCGAAGCTAAAGTCTGTGAGGATTATGTTAGCAATCGCTGCATATTTCGATTATGAAATTTGGTAGATGGATGTCAAAACGGCATTCCTTAATGGTGACATTGAGGAAGAGTTGTATATGGTACAACCCAAGGGTTTTTTCGATCCTAAAGATGCTGACAAGGTATGCAAACTTCAACGCTCCATTTATGGACCGAAGCAAGGATCTCGGAGTTGGAATCAACGTTTTGATAAAGTAATCAAAAACTTTGGATTTATACAAACTTATGGAGAAGCTTGTATTTACAATAAAGTGAGTGGGAGCTATGTAGTATTCCTAGTACTATATGTAGATGACATATTGTTGATTGGGAATGATATAGAACTTCTTAATAGCGTCAAAACCTATTTGAATAATAGTTTTTCGATGAAGGATCTTGGCGAAGCGGCATATATTCTAGGCATCAAGATTTATAGAGATAGATCAAGACGCCTAATAGCGCTTTCACAAAGTACATACTAAGACAAAGTTCTAAAGAAGTTTAGAATGGAAAAGAGAAAGAAAGGGTTCGTGCCCATGTTGTCAGGTAAGACCTTGAGTAAACCTCAAAGTCCGGCTATGGCAGAAGATAGAGAAAAGATGAATAAAATTCCCTATGCCTCGGCCATAAGTTCTATCATGTATGCCATGCTGTGTACAAGACCGGATATAGCGCATGCCGTTAGTTTGACTAGCAGATATCAAAGTGATCCTGGAATGGAACACTGGACAGCGGTCAAGAATATCCTAAAGTACCTGAATAGGACTAAGGATATGGTTATTTCTTATGGAGGTGATGAACAGCTTGTTGTAAATGGTTACACTGATGCTAGTTGGAACACCGATCCAGATGACTCGAAGTCACAGTCTGGATACGTATTTATTTTGAATGGTGCTGCAATAAGCTGGAGGAGTGCCAAGCAGAGCGTTGTGGCGAAATCTTCAACTGAATCGGAATACATAGCTGCTTCGGAGGCTGCACAAGAAGGCATATGGATGAAGGAGTTCATTACTGAACTTGGCGTGGTTCCCAGTGCGTTAGACCCGATGGCCATCTACTGTGACAACACAGGTGCCATAGCTAATGCACAGGAGCCAAGGTCACATAGCAAGCTGAAGCACATCAAGCTACGTTTTCATGCTATTCGCGAGTATGTCCAAGATGGTGACATAAAGATTTGCAAAGTACACACTGATCTGAATGCAGCAGATCCATTGACTAAACCTCTCCCTAGAGCAAAGCATGACCAACACCAAAACACCATGGGTGTTCGGTATATTACCATGTAATCTAGATTATTGACTCTAGTGCAAGTGGGAGACTATTGGAGATATGCCCAAGAGGCAATAATAAAAGAGGTTATTATTATATCTTTGTGTTTATGATGAATGTTTACATCCCATGCTATAATTGTATTATTAGGAAACACTAATACTTGTGTGTTTTGTAAACATAAAAGAGTCCCTAGTAAGCCTCTTGTTAAACTAGCTTGTTGATTGATTGATGATCATGGTTTCCTGATCATAGACATTGGATGTGATTAATAACAAGGTTATATCATTAGGAGAATGATATGATGGACACACACCCATAGTAAGCGTAGAATAAGATCAAGTCATTAAGTTCGTATTGCTGTAAGCTTTGAAATACATAGTAACCTAATCCTTCGACCATGAGGTTATGTTAATCACCATCACCGGATGGGTACTTTGATGACATCAAACGCCGCTTAAATCGGGTGGTTATAAAGGTGTCATTGGGTATTCTGAAAGTATGTGTTGAAGCGCATAGACCAAGATTGGGATTTGTCCATCCATATGACAGATAGATATACTCTGGGCCCTCTCGGTGGAATGTCATCTAGATAGCTTGCAAGCATGTGACTAGGGTCACAAGGGATGACATAACATGGAACGAGTAAAGAGTACTTATCAGTAACGAGGAAGAACTAGGTATGAAGATACCGACGATCAAATCTCGGATAAGTAGAATATCGCGAGACAAAGGGAATTGGTTTCGTATGTTAAATGGTTCAATCGATCACGATATCATCGTTGAGTATGTGGGAGCCGTTATGGATCTCCAGATCCCGCTGATGGTTATTGATCGTAGAGGTGTCTTCATCATGTCTGCATATTCACGAACCATAGGGTGACACACTTAAGGTTCGAAGTTGTTTGAAGTAGATATGGAATTTGCGTTGGAGACCGAATGTTGTTCGGAGTCTCGGAATGGATCCGGGACATCACGAGGAGATCCGGAATGGTCCAGAAAATAAGATTCATATATTGGGGATCATTTTCTAAGTTAGGAAATGTTCCGGAGTATTTGTATGGAGATTCTAGAAGGTTTCGGAATGTTCTGGAATGTTCTAGAGGATTTCTTGGAGTTTGCTTGAAAACCAAGAAAGGGATCAAAGAAACCAAGTGGGGCAAGACACGGATTCGTGGGGGAGGAGGATTCCTCCCCCCCAACCCGCCGGCCCAAGGAGGAGGGAGTCCTACTAGGACTCCCCCTCCCCAGGCGCGCCTCCCTCCTTTAAATAGAAGGGAGGGGGCGCCCCCTCTTGCACCTTGTCTCATAACTCCCAATCTCAGCCGCCTCTCTCCTCCACGTTTCTTCTGCACAGGCATAGGCGAAGCCCTGCAGAATTCTCATCTCCACCACCACCACCACCACGCCGTCGTGCTGCTGGGATTCCGTGGAGAAGATCTACTACCTCCGCTGCTCGCTGGAACGGGGAGAGGAAGGTCTGCTTCGACTCCGCATGTGTGACCGTCTGAAGCTGCGGAGCAGCGGCCGGAAGGATCGTCCACACGATCTTGAGATCGGCAAGTGATCGACTACATCATCCACGAGATCTAATCTCGTTAACGCTTTCGGTTCTACGAGGGTTAGTACCGATCTATCTCGTTGCTCATGTCTAGTAGATTAGATCTTGGCTTTTATCTAGATTAGATCTGGGTTTTGTTCGTTCTTGCGGTAGAATTTTTTTGTTTTCCATGCTACGAACCCTTCATTAATATGCTAAAACAACGCATGATTCTTTAAAGGAACATTAAGAAATCTCAATTGTTTATAACATGCCATGCTACAGCAAAGATCACTAAGCATAAAGCCAAAACAATATCAAGCATGACATGACAAAGCATAGGCCACCGTAAAAAACGAGCTCCTTTTACCTCTTAAGTATGAACTTTTCCTACTTTTTTCCAATCCAAACCACACTTATTTGAAAACTAATGTATGAAAGAGGGGGTCCAACCAATTTATTCAAGCAAACTAAGAAAACCAAGCAAATAAAAATTAAAAAGAAGACGCTCCAAGAAAAACACAACTGTGCATGAAGCAATAAAAATGAAGGGTTTGGAAGAAACCTGGAATTTTTATTGGTGAAGAAGGGGATGCCTTGGGCATCCCCAAGCTTTGACGCTTGTACTTATTAGATATTTCTTGCAGTGATATACGTGGCATCCCCAAGCTTGAGCTTTAGTCCATCCTTCATCTCATTACTCATTCCTTCCATACACCTGAAATTTTTCCTTCATACAAAACTTCACACAATCTCATTAGCAACATTAGTGCATTTAAGATAAATAAGTCTCAAGGTTCAGTTATAACACCAAATAAAATTCCATTAGAACACTAGCTACTGTAGCACTTTCCTCAAAAAGCTCAATTCCCCAAAGGAACTCACGAAGGAACTAACAAGAAGCAAATGCAGAAAATGGCAGAAATCTGTCAAAACAGACCAGCAGGTAAAGACGAATTTTTTCGAAGACCTTCTGTTCCTCAAATCGAAAAGTGTCGAACTAACGAAAGTGAGATAACAACCTGGGTCAGAATCACAAAAAATTACAGCTCAATCCGACATATAGAGTTCTCTCAGGAATGTTTACGGTGAAGCACAGAAATCTGTTTCGGGACAGCAACTTTCCCAATCATTACTTCTCACTCATTAGAGGTTATTCTTGGCACAAAAAGCAAATAAAAAGGATAAGGAGAGGTTATTACAGAGGTAATAACTTCCAAGACTCATCTAAAACTCTTGGGTTATCTCCCAACAAGTACTTTTCTTTAATGCCTTTAAGTTAGGCATAAGAAGCAAGAAAGAATCAAGTGTTCTCAAATGAAGAAGCATTAAGACCAAATTTTGTTTTCATAGGAGAAGCAAAAGAAATCTTTTCTATATTTTTAGGGAAGTGTCCTATACCTTTCTTGAGTGGGAGTTGATATTTAATGGTGCCTTCTTTCATATCAATGATGGCACCAACAGTTATAAGAAAGGTCTTCGCAAAGTAATAGGACAAGAAGCATTGTATTCAACATCCAAAACATAGAAATCAACGGGGACATAGGAATCGTTAACCATAATAAGAACATCATTAAGATGCCCCATGAGTTTCTTTTTAGCATTAGCATCAAGTGGGACATTCAAATAACAATCTTCAAGAGGAGGCAAATCAAGCATATCATAAATCCTTCTAGGCATAATAGAAACACTATTATCAGGATCACACAAAGCTTTGAAATCAAAGTCATTCACTTTCATATTAATGATAGGAATAGAAGCTTTATGTTTCATCTTTTGTTCTTTAATCTTTATGAGAGCATCATGTTTTGTAAAAGCCATGTTCATAGCACTAGCATTAGGACTTTTAGCAAGCTTTTGTAGGAACTTAATAACTTTAGAGATATTGCAACCATCAAGATCAAAATCAACTTTATCATCTAAAGTAGTAGAACTATTACTAGCCTCAACACTAGTGGTGGTGATAGTAGAAACACTAATGTTTCTAGCATTTTCATCTTCTCTTTCCCAATTAGCATGTAATTTAGCTAGTAGTCTAACATTTTCATCAATTCTTACTTGTATAGCATTAGTAGCTGCAAAGGGATTCTCATTATAGCATTAGTAGCTTCAGCCAAAGATGTTATATTTCTTTCAGCATTAAAGAGTTTTTCCTCAATAGTTTTATTGAAAGCAGTTTGTTTACTAATAAACTCTTTAAGCATAACTTCAAGTTCAGAGGGAGCACTCTTATTATTGTTGTAAGAATTTCCATAAGCATTACCATTGTTGGGAGGATATGGCTTATAATTGTTGTTACCAAAATTGTTCCTATAAGCATTATTACCATAAGCATTGTTGCCAAAGTTGTTATTTCTTATGATGTTCACATCAACTTGCTCTTCTTGAGCAACCAAAGAGGCTAAAGGAACATTATTTGGATCAATATGGATTTTCCCATTAACAAGCAAAGACATAATAATATCAATCTTATCACTCAAGGAGGAGGTTTCCTCAACAGAATTTACCTTCTTGCCTTGTGGAGCTCTCTCAGTATGCCATTCAGAATAATTAACCATCATATTGTCCAAATTATTTGTTGTAGCACCCAAAGTGATGGTCATAAAAGTACCTCCAGCAGCTGAATCCAATAGGTTCCTTGAAGAATAGTTCAATCATGTATAAAAAGTTTGGATGATGATCCAAGCAGTCATTCCATGCGTGGGACAATTCCTTACCAAAGATTTCATTCTTTCCCAAGCTTGAGCAACATGCTCATTATCAAGTTGTTTAAACTTTATTATTTCACTTCTCATGGATATAATCGTAGCAGCAGGATAATATTTTCCAATAAAAGGATCTTTGCACTTAGTCCAAGAATCAATACTATTCCTAGTTAAGGAATTCAACCACTCTTTAGCTTTTCCTCTCAAAGAGAAAGGAAACAATTTCAGTTTAATAATATCACCATCTATATCCCTATGCTTTTGCATCTCACAAAGTTCAACAAAGTTATTTAGATGGGAAGCAGCATCTTCATTGCCAATACCAGAAAATTGTTCTCTCATGACAAGATTGAGTAAAGCAGGCTTTATCTCAAAGAAAGTGTTTTCAGCCCCAGGTGGAGCAATAGGAGTGCTCATAAAATCATTGTTGTTGGTGCTAGTGAAGTCACACAACTTAGTGTTTTCAAGAGTAGTCATTTTTTTTGGGGTTTTCAAATAAGAAAGCAAACAAGTAAAACTAATTTTTTTGTGTTTTTGAAGAACAAAACAAGCAAACAAAGAAAAAAAGAAAACTAAGCAAAACAAAAACAACAAAGTAAAGAGATTGGTTATGAGGGACTCCCCTTGTGAAGATGTCCTTGACTCCCCGGTAACGGCGCCCGAAAAATGCTTGATGTCTCAATGCACGGCGCCTAGAAAAATGTTTGATGGTGGTGTTGATGTAGAGCTCGTCGGGAACCCCAAGAGGAAGGTATGATGAGCACAGCAGCAAGTTTCCCTCAGTTATGAAACCAAGGTTTAATCGAACCAGTAGGAGCAAGGAAACACCTCAAAGGTGTTACTAGCTGAGCTTTGGAAGGGAGCACTACCGGTGCTAGTAGCAACGTGGAGACCTGCACAACACAACGACAGAACTTTGTCCCCAACTTGCGATGAGGTTGTCAATCTCACCGTGTTTTGCGGAAAACAAAGGATTAAACGTATCGAATGGAAAGAAGTAAAATTTTGCAGAAAGTAAACACAAAGCAGTAAAAGATTGTAGATTGTATGTAAAAGACAAGGACCGAGATCCATAGTTCACTAGAGGTGGCTCTCCTTAGATAGATAAGATGCTGGGTGAACAAATTACAGCGAGGCAATTGACAAACACCGAGAAAGAAATACATGCGTATACTGATCATCTTCACTCCTTTGAGACTTGATTGGGCATTACAACATAATACATAGACCGCCATCCAATTGCATCTATGACTAATAATCCACCCCCTCCAGTATTAAGTTGCAAGCAACAGATTATTGCTTTACGAACTGCGTGTAAGGTAAAAAATACAATTGTTCTATGAACAAAGGATTTTTGTTTTCTCCCTAGTAGCAACAGCACATCTAGTACCTTAGAGATTTCTGTCACTTCCCCAGATTACTAGAGGCATGAACCCACTATCGAGCATAAATACTAACTCTTGGAGTTGCTAGCATCTACTTGGCCAAGATAGCTACTAACAACGGAAAGCATGCAAGATCTCAAATAACAAAGACATGATAGAATCAATAATCAATCTAAACTAGCATCTCAATATCCATCGGATCCCTGCAAACACAACATGTATGAATTACAAATAGATGATCTTGATCATGAACGGAGCTCACAAGATCTAAACATGAAAGCACAAAGGAGGAGAAACCAGCCATCTAGCTACTATATGGATCCGTAGTCCAAGGATGAACTACTCACGCATCACACCGGAGGCTTGCCTAGTGATGAAGAAGGCCTCCAGGGTGAATTCACCTCTCCGGCAGGGTGTCGGGAAGAGCTTCAGATCCCTCCCGATCTAGGGATGGAAATGACGGTGGCTACACACTATTTCGTGGATTTTTGATCGGGTACTTAGGGTTTTCGTCCCAAGGGCAATATATAGGCGGAAGGAGTGGCCGAGGGGGTGCCGGGAGCCACCACACCACCCCCTGGTGCGAGCCAGGCCTGGCCGCATGGCCAGGTGGTGTGGCTGGCTCCTGGCCCCTCTCCGTCTCGTATTCTCGCACTTGATCCCTTCCGGAAAAATAGGCACTTTGGCTTTTGTCCCATCCAATTCTGAGAATATTCATTTTCTGACTTTCCTGGAACCAAAAACAGCAGAAAACAGGCAGCTGGCACTATGGCTCTTGTTAATAGGTTAGTCCAAGAAATCATATGAAAAGTACTCCAAAGTTGGAACAAAACACAAGAAAGTGGATAAAACCAAGCATGGAAGATCAAAAATTATAGATACATTTGCAATGTATCAGCAGTGCACTCCATATAACTTAGGTACAACTTGTGCAGTGCATCAATGAAATCTAATAAGGCAGTTCGTCAAATATAATTATGGCAGATCACTCACGATCACCCGAGGCGTCAAATTAAGCAGACGCAAGGCAGTTTGTTGCATCTAAACAAGGCAGAGCAACCAAAACTACCACCCTATACATGATTTCATGTTCCCTCTCGTCTCCAACCCACGAAAAGGTAGTACAAAAAACCCCGCGGAAAACAGAGTCATTCTGCTACCGTCGTCGATGTCGACCAGGAGCAACAACATCCAGAAACAAACCGCCCAACGCCGGCAACCGTCAAAACACCCACCTTCCCACACCCCCAACACCAACATCACACACCACGCTCCGCCAACAACAACCACCCCAAATCGCCCCGCCCCCGCCGACCCACCCCAACGGAATCTAGTCCAACCCTTCAAATCTAACCCACCACCGCCCGCACCAAAAAGTCCTCCAACGGTAGCAAGTTCATCCCTAGCAACCTACACCGATTTGGAACGGAACTCCCCGACGACCTCGATAGAGAGGATACATTCACAAAAAAGGTAAGAGGCGGAAGGTGAGAGAGCGGCGGAAAGCCCTGCTTCCTCTTATTCGAGAAATCAAGTAAGCATAGTAACCTACAACAAGAGGAACGCCGAATTCATATCATTCAAACTCATATAATTCTTGTTTAACACTAGATTCTTCACAAATCTATAATAGAAAGTAAAATTTATAGTACATACTATCTAACTCCACTTTTAATTCATTCATTTCAGTTCCTTATCGCCATACAAAGCATATGTGACTAACAGTTTAGAGATTACATATATATAGTTGTTTTTCATAAGTAATTATTGAAAAAATAGGGAAACAGAATTCGGATATAAAAAGGATAGACAAATATATTAAAATATCGAATCAGTGAAAATAATTACTAAGCATTGGAAGAATGCATAAAGAATTACTAATTTTCTGCCAAACTTATTAAGAATTGCCTTATGCTCAAATATTATTTAATTATTAGATGAAATGGAGGACAATAGAAGTCCTAGCCCTGAAAAGGTATATAGAAATATACAACATACCTTGTAGTCATCACTAAAATAAATATAGAAATGGCATTTATTTAATACAACTCCTTTGCAAAACATACCTAATAATACCGATGCTGATGAACAAAAGTCATTCCTGGCCCAAGGTAATGCTGTAACACAAAGTAAAAGTACATATTATTACTGTTTGTTCTTCATATAGTAAGGAAAAATATTGCTCCAAAATAGATAACCAGAACAGCTGTCAGGTCCACACCAGTCAGCTATCAATAACACCATCACAAAGTGTGGACTGCACAGAAATACCAACCGAGGAAGGGAAAGTGGAAGATCAACTCGTAGAAGAGGAAGAGAAGAAAAAGAAGAAGAAAGAAGTAGGAAAAATAAAATTGAACCTGGATAAAGTTAAGAAGAAACTACCTCTTCCATCAACCTCTGAAGAAAGTGTGGACAATGAAAAAAAGGAACAAAACATACCCCAGGATGACACAATCCCACTAAGTGTTCAGCTTCCGGACAGTAGTACCACAATAGATTTATAGTCCAGTACAAGAAGATTGAAGAGGCGGAAAGCAAGAGTCCCAGAAGAGCAAGATAACCCTCAGGAAAAAAAGAGGAGAGCATCTAGAATATCAAAGGAAGAAAAAGGACATCTGAAAGAGCAAGAGAACAACACATATGAGGATGAGAGCAGTGACGACGACGCTGAAGACTACAACATTCTTCCAGAAGGAATAGAATCTGAAACAGAAGATGAATATGATGCTGCATGTGATAGAAAATAAAATGGAGGAGAATTGGATAATCAAGTTAGTAAAGATTAACATAAATAAATTAACCATCTGACATTAATTTTGGAGAATCCATAGTATGAACTGACAGCATAAAATCTTACATGCAGCAAACTGGGAGAAAACGCAAACGCAAGGATCAGGGCAAGATTATGATTCAAGGAACCTTGACAATAGGTGACAAAAAGCTACGCAAGGACACAGGCACAAACTACACAGTAAGGTGTTCACTCAAAGAGCTCAGCAAACTGCTTAAAGAGATCCTTAACGATGATTAAAGAAACGAGCTATCTAATGTTGGGTGGGGATTCCTGTTTAATTACAGAGTAACATCAAACCTGTCACGACCAATGATCTTGTGCTTATACGAGAAAATTGATAGAGTTACAATGAAAATGGAACTTAGAGCCGACGTGGAGATTGAAATAACACCAGAAGTTGTGAGATCAGTGTCCGGCTTCCCTGACGGACCTAACACAGCTCCATTACCATCAGTGGATGGTAACACAAAAGCTCTCTAATGGCTAAGGAAAGAACTTTGAATAACAGCGACAAAACAAGTTCAACTTAATGATCTGTATAAGCAAATAAAGAAAGGTGGCACACTTCCTTTCACAATCCAATGCATATTTCTGGTTATTTTCAAGTGTATTGTCTGCCCCACTCTACACGAAGCATAGGCCGAGAGGCTGGAATGGTACACAATGCGATACATGCTGCATTACACTAAATTGCAAAATTCTTCAGGGACCAAGATTATCTCATTTGAATGATCGTACATTGGCTGAAATAGAGATGATGAAAGGTGCAAAATTCCAAGCTCCAGGTGTAGCAGGACGTGTTACACGTGAATTCAGTCTGATATATATACTTTTAAGAATAATATCCCAATTTTTTTTAAATGCTTTAAATATCAAAAGATTGACCGTGAATAATTATGGTGCTACTATATTCATTATATCGTGGCAGAGACGTCTTAGAGCACTACATGATAAGTGGGATAAAGAGCGTGAGCAGAAACTGAAAGCTCTCGCTGCTTCAACAGAAACTGTACGGAGATGTAACGCAGCACGCGCAAACTTGAAGCCAAAGCTGGAAAATATTAAAATCACAATATCTGCTCCACAAGTAATTTCCAGAAATCCTAGTGGTAGAACAATGCTACGGTGCCAAGTTCAATCAGGTGGATTAGTGAAAGGCAACAACGCAGTCAAGACTCATTGTAAATTGAAAGATACAAAGTGTAATGAGAATAGTCTGGTGAGTTTGCTCTTGCAATTAGTAAAAAATAAAAAAATAAAAATAGTTTTGCATGAGTACTGCTAACCATCATTTTATTGTATTTTTGTTTTGTTAGGTGCAAGTTGATGTGATGGTCTCAATGCAACAAAACAATGGTACTACGGCAGGATCTTCTACACAGACAAGGACATCAAAGGACACAGATGTAGTAACCAACATTCAGTTCAGGTACAACGAGAAAAAATCAGATACAGTGCAAGCAGCTCCTGTAAGACAAAGAATCCTCATGAATGCTTCAACACAGAATGGTCAGACACACACAAACATCGACCTAATAGTTGTCGGAATGCCAATGAGTGGCACAGAAGGAGAAGCTTTAGTAAGGTATGCTGGTAGCTCTATACAGAAGGCAAAGCAAAAACAATCATCACAACCAATGTACTCAAATCATGCACGATTGTTCAAAATTGACATGATAGGAGAGCGCTGAGAAACAATGAGAAAGCAAGATACTATATCCTGGATACGAGAGTAGCATAACAAATTTAGGAGACAAGATCACACATGAGCAGATTACACATGAGTAGTGTCTTGCAAGTGAACCAGTCATCAACATTTTTTTCCAGTGCATCCAGCAACCATCGCTACAAGTACAGTAGAGTCACAAGCTGGAAGCATTGATAGAGCTAATTGTTCTGATGCAGGCAAGAGAGATTCAACCAGCACGGTGACCCCACAAAGAGAAGAGAATACAAGTCATCAGAATGTCAATTGTTCAAAGGAACCGACAGAAACTGTATGCACTAACACTAACTCGGAAGCAATGATTAATGAGCAGCATGTGCCCCAGTCGATGACACTATTCCTGAAAAAGAGATTAATCCAGGAGAACCTACGGAAGAAGAGTTAGAGATGGATAGAATGTTTAAGAATGAGTACCCAAATGTGGATGAAATTGGTGATGCCACGACACCGGAAGAAGGAATGGAATTTCAGTCAAGGGAATATGCTTTCCAATTCTTTGCACTGTATGCAAGGAAAACTGGTTTTTCTATAAGAAAGCACACCATCCTTAACTCCAAGAAAACAAGCGAAATGAT
>JAJUPC010000145.1:600000-799747 GCA_023614405.1 Avena insularis | reverse complement strand
GATTTTAATCTCAGATGCCCGTTATGCCATACCTCGCAATCCCAGGATTACCATTTTATGTAGACATAACCATTGATATCACAAAGACATCATCCATTACAAAACCATACATAAGGTTTACACAACAAGGATCTCATGATCCAGTTCAATACAACAAGCAATGAAATAAACGTATAGTACAGCGGTGGGGTCCATCTCACTGGCAAGGCTGTGCAATGCTGATGAAGGGTGCGTATAGTCCTAGTTATCATAGCCATCCTCAACACCATCATCTTGATAATCTCCTTCATAGTCCGGCCATGATAATACCAGGGACAAAAGCCATGGAGTACTCTTTTAAGTACTCACGCAAACTACTACTAACACAGGGTTATAATTCTAAGTTAAAGTGCTGAATTTAAAGAATAATCTATCAAGTTAAGTTTGAAAACCTAAGCTGAAAGTTCAAGACAAGAAAAGATAAAGTGTAAAGTTCTAGAATCACTTAAGCTGGGAAGT
Source organism: Avena insularis (assembly GCA_023614405.1). Classification (NCBI taxonomy): domain Eukaryota; kingdom Viridiplantae; phylum Streptophyta; class Magnoliopsida; order Poales; family Poaceae; genus Avena; species Avena insularis. The sequence continues at coordinate 799,249 of JAJUPC010000145.1, read as the reverse complement.
TAATTTCATTAACACAACTCGTCGTTGTGGTCGGGGAAGTCAAAGGTCATCATTCCATTTCAAGTTATTTAGAAAAACATCTCGACAACTAAATACAAGAGTGGCTTATTCCAATCATTCATAACCGCATGACGCGGCTATTCTAATAGTTTGGACACCTACAGAAGGTGGTACACTTTCACCAATAAGATTCGATACATCTCGCCGTGGATAACCTTGAATCATCATATACTTAAAAGATGCGTGATAATCAAACATAACCTTCCCTTTTTACACAATTCTAAAAGTACAAGCACCTTTCCTATGAGCATGGCCTCTCCAACCATGCACCATCAGTCATCTTGGGCATCCTCGCTATAGGTGGACATCATTGAGAGGTAGCTCTCAACCAAACTCTCCTCGTGAGGGAACTAATACTAATGCATATAAATTTTACCAGCTAAGCCTTACCCAATTCAGTGTAATGTGGTCGCATTGTAAATTTGGAATGGTATCAAGATCCTAATCCAACCATCCGTTTATAAAAGGTTAAGGCTCATGCCCATCATTTTCATCATCATAAACCAACAGGTTTCTCAACATGTCAAAATATCTCAATAGAATGACTCATTCCAAGGTCATAACTCATTTTCTACCTCAAGTGTTCCCATCTAAAGTGACTCAAGTTTTGAGCTATTCTAGCAATTAATTTAAGATATACTCAGGCTATTTGATGAGAGTCAAGTTGTCTTCTTCTTGCGTAACTCCTCCTCGGTTAAGTTTGGTCGACTACTGCCTAGAAATATAGAGTGCATAATCACCAAACAATACTTAACTAGGCTAAGTATATTCTAAACCACACAACTTATGATCCATTATCATCCCAAACATCACAAGTTTAATTCAATAGTTTCAACCTTTTTGCAAGTAATTTCTACTCATTGAAAAATTAACTAAAAATTTAATATTCACCACCAAAATATGGGATCATGTGGACATATGTCCTCACCACATATTCTAACATGTGGGAATGAGATTTAGCAAGTTGGATCAATATTACTTTGTTTAAGTTTATAATTTAATGATTTAAAGTGACTAGAAATGCCTATATAGCATTATTTTGGTACTAGTCCAAAGTCACCACCAACCTTATTATTATTATATATTTGGATAGATATGATGAAATGTGATTTTGAGAGTTGAATCAACTCTAAGCCAACTTGCTGGATTTTATAAAATGTTTCAAGTTGCAAAAAGCCTGCCTTTCTTATTTTATTAGAGAAATCTATAACTCTAAATGAATTAAATCCAACGTTTGCATAGGCATTTCATTACCTTTCAGAAAAATTAGTTTCATGTAATTTGGATTTGACAACCCATTAATTGAATTTTGAACACCGGACAAAAAAATTATATTCTAACTAAAAGAAAATTCCAATTTGAATTTCCAAAATGCAGTGGAACAAAATGGGGTTTATTTTCCATCATACTACAGTCATGGGTCGACCACAGGGCCCCACCCATCGCTGAAGCTAGGGGGCATCAAGGGTATGATGAAAGGTGGTTGTGCCATTAGAGGGTAGATCGACAACACAGCCATCGCCCCGCTTCGGTCAGACACTTCACGGAGCTTGTTGGAATTATGCCTGTGAGGCAATAATAAAGTGATGTTATTATTATAATTTTGTTCATGATAAAGTTTATATTCCATGCTAGAATTGTATTGCCGAAAACTTTAATACTTGTGTGGTTTGTGAACAACACCGTCCCTAGTACGCCTCTATGGACTAGCTCATCGATCAATTTGATGGTTATAGGTTTCCTAACCATGGTACATTACGAGTTGTCAATTGATAATGAGATCATATCATTGGAGAATGATATGGTGGATAGACCCAAACTAAGCGGGCTAAGCAATTAGGGATCGGTCATCGTGTTCATATTTGCTCTCATAAGTTTTTTCTTATGTCAAATATTGTATTCCTTAACCATGAGATAATACAACTCCTCGGGTACTCCAAGCAAAGCTTTAAGGTCATCAAACGTCATCCTATGAGAGAGGTGATCATAAAGGCATGTCTCTCTGTGTAATCGTAAAGTATCTCTGGGTTGTATGTATCGAGATGGGGATTTGTCCTCCCAAGTTTGAGGAGATATACTTCGGCCCACTTAATCGATATCAACACCGCTTCGTAAGCATGTGGTTAAGGAGTTAATCACAAAGCGATATCGGATTACGGAACGGTAAAGTAGCATTTGCGGTCAGAACGAGATTGAACTAGGTATGACGCTACCCGGTTTACGCATCGCAATCTCGGCAAGTAAACATATCGCTTAGACGGCGGGAATATATTATATGGGATTGATTGAATCCTCGGCATCGTGGTTCATCCGGACATATGATCATCGATGGCTTAAATGTGGAGTCAACATGGGTGCCTGCACCCCTGCTTACCGCGATTATTGATAGAAGACTCGTCCAGATATTCTCGAACTCCGCAGGTCACACACTTAACGCAGTCTTCCTACGCTTAGGATAGATTGATAATTGGTTTATGAATTTTTGTTCGAGTCTCGATGGGATCCGTGGACATCACGAGAGGTTCCGTAATGGTCCTGCCGAGAATAAGATCTATATAAGGCAAAGGCAGTTTTTGGAGTTCGAATTGTTCGGATTAATCCGTATTGACACCTTTAAGCTTCTAGAACTCCGAAGGGGACCTCAACGTGGCCCTGCACCTTCCGGGAGGGGGGCATGAATCCTATGAGGGAGTGTCTCTGTCTGGGCATTAAATAGGGGCACAAGGCCCATAGGGCCCAGCCATTCTAGAGAGAGTTTAAACCGTTAAATCAGAGATAGAATTCCCTCAGATAAGGACAAGTTTAAATCAAGCTTAAACTAGAGATAGACTGGATAAGGGAGAGTCCATGCCTCTAAATCGCTTAAAACTAGAGATAGCTGCTTGAGGAGAGGCTAGCTGGGCCACTCCCCCTCCCCTTTATATATATATAGAGGGTCTGGTGCCGCACTAACCCCCACACCTACACCTTCCTCCAAACCCTAGTTGCCCTGCCGCCTTTCCTCTCCCTCCCCGACCGCTTGCAAAGCAAGCCTCAACTGTGGCAGAAATTCTCCACCATATACAATTAACTTACCGCCACAAGGTTATTGTAGATCCAATCCATCTCTCCACCATACTTGCTGGTCCGAAAGGAAGGAGGAGACGCCGAGGTGTCGCACCGCAGCATCTCACGGAGGCAATTCACGCCACTTGTGGTGCTAGATCGATCGGATCGCGAGGAGGAGAAGCGAGTACGAAAATGACATCACCCACGCTCCGGACGGTAACGCTCACTGCAGCGAATCTTCAAGGGTATGAAGATCTAATCCAATCTCTCTCGTTGTTTGCATTCCTAGATTAGATCTTGGCTTTCCTCCGCTTCGCTTCTCGTAGAGAAAATTTTGATTTACTATGCCGCCAAACCCTTCAAAGGGTAATGTAGCTAGGATTTGCGCGCGTAGATGTGATTCACACGAGTAGAACGCAACTATGGTTGTTGCGGGCGCTGATGTTTTCTCGTTGCGCCTCTTTGTTCGTGTGTTCTTCTTATGACGCCGGGATAGTTGAGAGATTGAAGCCGTCCAGTGCCAACCTTACGCTGACGCCGTTTCAGCGTAGACCGCTCCGCACTTGACGTGGTGGCTTGTTCCACATGCTATGCGCTGGTGGATGCCGCCTTTCCACTATAAAGGTTGTTGCGCGGATTAACATTCGGAGTTTGGCAACCATAATATCACCGCTGTGGCTTTCCGTAGGTAAGAATCGTTTCCAGCATCTACTCCCATAAGCTGACGTAAAACATGCAACAACAAAGTAGAGGCGCTTCAACTTGTTTTTGCAGGAGTGTTTTCTGTGATATGGTATGGCCCAAGATGTGATGTGTATAATGTATACGATGATCATGTTTTGTAATGTTTCACGACTTGCATGTCGATGAGTACAAATCGCAGGAGCCATATGGTTGTCTTTATAATTGTGTATGACCATGAAGTCAACTTCATACGCCATGTAATAGTTTTACTTTATCGCTAAGTAGTTAGCAATAGCTGTAGTTGCTATTCGTGGTGGAGGCAATCATGGTGGAGTGATGGAGATCATGCCGAACGCACAAGATGGAGATCATTGCGCCAAGATTGCTATACCATGTCACATAAAAGTTATATGCATGTGATGTTTATCTTTATGTATCTTATTATGCTTAGATCGCGACGTAGCATTATAAGATGATTCCTCACTTAAAGATCAAGATAAAACTGTGTTCTCCCAAGTATGCACCGCTATGAAAGTTCGCCGTGTCCAAGCATCAATGTGATGATCGGGTGCTATAGACTTACGCCACATACAACCGGTGCAAGCCGCTTTGCACACACGGAAATACTTGGTTCAACTTGACATTTCTAGCCTAGCATGTACAAGACATGGCCTCGAACACAAGAACCAAAGGTTAAGCATGAGTCATATGAATGATATGATCGACACTTCGTTGTCCACCATTGAAACCACATCTCTTCTCGTGATGATCGGATTAGGTGTGGTGAATTTGGATCGTGTTCACTAAACAACTTGAGGATGTTGAATTTAGTGGGAGTTCATCTAGTAATTTGATTGTTGAACTATTTATCATGAACACAGTCTAAATTGTACTTGCAACATCGTAGATCATATGGCCAAGTCCAACTTCAACTTCAACGCTTTTGCCGAGAAAGAAAAGCTTAGAAACAATGGGTCTAACTTCACCAACTGGTTCCGCAATCTAAGAATCATTCTCTTCATGGGTCAAAAGGACTATGTCCTTGAGAAAGCGTTAGGTAACCTCACGCAATCAAGGCCGTGATGAGAAAGCTGTCTATCAACAAGAAAGATGATTATGGTGATTAAGAGCACCATGTTGTTTGCTATGGAACCTAACTTCAAAATCGCTTTTGAAAACTATCCTGCCCTTTGAGATTCTCAAGAGTTGAAAACCATGTTTCGTACTCAGCCTGCTTCCGAGAGATATGAGATCTCCGGAAGTTCTTTAACTGCAAGATGGAGGAAGGGAGTTCCGTTAGTGAGCACGCCCATTAAGATGTCGGCTACACTCAACGCCTTTGAGCAATCGGACTGCAGATTCCAGAGGAGCTCAAGATTGACAGGTTCCTAATCACTCCTCCCAGCCACAAAAAGTTTTGTAGTGACTCATAATCAGATTGGTTCCATCGACACGATCAATGAGCTCTTCGCAGTCAAGGCTGCGGAGGTGGGACATCAAGAAGGATAATCATGTGTTGATGGTCAACAAGCCTCCTTAAGAAAGGTAAAGGTGCAAAGAAGCCCTTCAAGAAGGGCGGCGGCAAGCGCAATGCCTCACCGAGAAGAAGCTCAGTGTCCGTCCCAAGCCGGAAATCGAGTGCTTTGCAAAGGACAAGGGTCATCGAAGAATCGTCCAAAGTAATGAAGGACAAGAAGGCCGGCACCATCAAAGGTATATTTGATATACATGTTATTGATGTTTTCCTTACTAGCCCTCGTTGTAGTGCTCGGGTATTTGATACCGTTCGCTTCTAATATTTGTAACTCAAACGAGCTGCGGAATAGACGGCGGTACAGGGATGAGGTGACGGCGCTGGCAACGGATCAAGAGTTGATGTGATGGCCGGCCAAGACGCCTCCTTAGTTTTACTCTTCGGATTAGTTTTAAACCTTAATAAATGTTATTATGTGCCTCATGAGCATGAACATTATTTCTGGATCGTGGTTTATTGCAAGACGGTTATTCATTTAAATCGAGAATAATGGTTGTTCTATTTATATGAGTAACATCTTTATGGTCATGCACCTCTTGTGAGTGGTTTATTTCTTCTAAATCTCAAAGGGATGAAACACACATCCATAACATTGAGGCTAAGAGATGCAAAGTAGATAGTGATAATACTACTTATTTGTGGTAATCATTGCTCAGGTCATATTGGTGTAAAGTTTATGAAGAAACTCCATTCGATGGACTTTTGAGTCTCTTGATTTTGAATCATTTGACACATGCAACCATGCCTCATGGGCAAGATGATCAAAACCCTGCTTCCTCCAAGATGATGGAGCGAGCAACGGACTTGTTGGAAATCATACATACCGATGTATGCGACCGATGAGTGTTTCGACGCCACGGTGGATATCGCTATTTTCTCACTTTTACCGATGACTTAAGTAGATATGGGTATATCTATTTAATGAAACATAAATCAAACGCTTGAAAAGTTCAAAGAATTTCGTAATGAAGTGGAGAACCATCGTAATGTAAAGATTAAGTTTCTACGATCCGATCAGGGGGCTTAATATTTGAGTTATGATTTTCAATGATCTCAAAGCAAGTGGAATCAAGCCACAACTCACGCCAATAACACCACAAGAATGGTGTGTTCAACGAATCGAACCCTATTAGATATGGTCCGATCGATGATGTTCTTATCGACGGTTGTCATTATCTTAGTTGGGGTTATGCATTAGAAACCGCTGCATTCACTTTTAAATAGGGCTCCATCTAAATCTGCTGAGACGCATAATCAGATGAACCGTGGGTTTGTGCGCCAAACCTAAGTTGTTGCTTAAAGTTTGGGGATGCGTAAGCTTACGCTGCCAAGAAGTTGATGCCGGACAAGCTCGAACCCAAAGCGAGAAATGTGCCTTCATAGGATACCCTAAGGAAACTATTGGGTATACCTTCTATCACAGTAAATCAAGGCAAAGTGTTTGTCGCAAAGAACGGTTCCTTTCTTGAGAAGGAGTTTCTTTCTCAAAAGAAGTGAGGGAGGAAAGTAGAGCCAGGACGAGGTTATTGGGAACCTTCTCTTGAATTGGAGAGTAGCGCAATCTGAAATTGAATTCCAAAGGCTTACCGCATTCAACAATAGAGGAAGCTAATGACAAGGATCATGAAGCTTTTCAATTGACGTCATCGAACGTCGCAGTCGACAAGGTCGCTGCGGCCCCTCCCGAGTGGTACCAAGAATCCTCGCCTTGAATCGTCCTTGTTAGGCAGAAGACAAGGAACCCAATGAACCATGAGGGCCGTATGATGAGCTCCAGACGTAGAGAAATGGCTATGAAGCTGAACCGAATTGGGATCCATGAGCCAAAACCAAGTATGGACTTTGGGTGACTTCTCCTAGCGTAATCAGGGAAAAGGCCGTTGAGTGCAAATGGGATCTTCAAGAAGAAAACGGACGATGGTAATGTTACCGGCTAATCTATAAAGCACGGCTTGTCGCGTAAAGGTTTTCTGATAAGTTCAAGGTGTTGACTACGATGAGACTTTCTCTCCGTAGCGATGTTTCAAGTCCATTCGGATTTTATTAGCAATTGCTGTGTTTCATGATTAAGTGAAATATGGCAGATGGATGTCAAGAATCGCTATTCCTCAATGTGGCAACATTGATGAAGAGTTGTATATGATGCAACTCAAGGTTTTGTCGATCCTAAGGATGCCGAGCAAAGTATGCAAACTTCAGCTGCCCATTTATGGATCAAGCAAGCATCTCGGAGTTGGAACCTTCTGCATTTTGATCAAGTGATCAAGAGCTTTGGATTTGTTCCAAATTGCTATGAAGCTTGCATCTACAAGAAAAGTGAGGGAGCCTGCAAGGACGCTTCGGGTACTATATGTGGATGACATATTGATTATTGGAAATGACATCAACATGCTTAACGATGTGAAGAGTTATTTGAACAAGTGTTTTTTTTCATAATGAAAGACCTAGGTGAAGTCGCTAAGTATATTGGGCATCAAACGATCTATAGAGATAGACAAAGACGCCTGGATAAGCTTTAAGTCAAAGTACATACACTTCAGACAAAGTTCTGAAAGGTTCGTCTGTATGGATAAGGCATTGAAAGGTTCAAGGCATATGTTGTCGGGGTGGAAGATATTGAGCAAGCGCCTGGTCCAGTGGTCCAATGCACGGGGAAATGATAGGAAGCATGAGCAGTGCCTTATGCCTCGCCATAGGTTCCATCATGTATGCCATGCTGTGTACTAGACCGGATGTGTCCAATGCTCTTAGTTTGACGAGCAGATATCAAAGTGATCCAGAGTGAACATCGACAGCCGTGAAGAACATCCTAAGGTACCTAAATAGGACTAAAGAAATGTTCTTAGTCTATGGGGGTGATGAAGCAGCTCGTCAGAAAAGGTTACGCCGATGCTAGTTTCGATTAATCGACAAGGATGATTCTAAATCTGCAGGATTGCGATACGCCGTATATTTTGAATGGAGGAGCTTGAATGGAGAAAGCGTGCAAAAAGCTGTGATCAAGGATCTACAAGAGAAGCGAATACATATGGCTAGTCACTACCGCAGAAGGGCCAAGTGAAGGAGTTTGGATCAGGAACTTCATCATCGAGCTTGGCGGTTCCAAGTGCATTGGACCCACTGGTAAGATATTGTGGTGACAACACCGGCGCCATAAAGCACTTCGCCGGGCTATGGAAACCAAGATATCATCCAAAGACCAAGCATATCAACTGCAAGAAGTTTCATAATCCGGAGATTATATAGCGTAGATGGAGATCCTCAAGATCAGCAGTACATACTGGCTGGATTCGAATGTCGCAGATCCATCGACTAAAACTCTTCCACGCGGTAAAATACATGATCACATTCCTCGCCATGGGTGTGAGATTGTTACGACAAACTAGATTATTGACCCCAGTGCAAGTGGGAGACTGCTGAATTATGCCCTAGAGGCAATAAAAGATGTTATTATTATAATTCTTGTTCATGATAAAGTTTATATTCCATGCTAGAATTGTATTAAGCGGAAACTTTAATACTTGTGTGGTTTGTGAACAACACTCCGTGTCCCTAGGGGTACGCCCCAAGGACTAGCTTCATTGATCAATGATGGTTAAGGTTTCAACCATAGACATGAGTTGTCAATTGATAATGAGATCATATCATTGGAGAATGATATGGTGGATGTAATCTAAAACTAAGCGAAGCAATTAGATCGTAGTCATCGTGTTCGCCTTTGTGAAGTTTTTCTTATGTCAATATTGTATTCCTTAGACCATGAGATAAATGTACAACTCCCTCGGTATCGGAAGAAAGCTTTGAGGTCATCAAACGTCATCCTATGAGAGGGTGATCATAAAGGTGTTCTCTCTGTGTAATCGGAAAGTATCTCGTTGGGTCAGATGTATCGAGATGGGATTTGTCCTCCCAAGCCTGGAGAGAGATATACTTCGGCCCATCGGTAATCGATATCAACACCGCTGGTAAGCATGTGGTTAAGGAGTTAATCACAAAGTGCGATATCGGATTACGGAATCCAGTAAAGCATTTGCCAGAACGTAGATTGAACTAGGTATGACGATACCGACGCATCGAATCTCGCAAGTAAAATATCGCGAGACGGCGGGAATATATATATATGGGATTGATTAACTCCTGGCATCGTGGTTCATCCGGCGATATGATCATCGATGAATGTGGAGTCAATATGGGTGCCTGCACTGCTTGTTGATTATTGATAGAAGATCATGTCTGTGATATTCTCAACTCAAGTAGGTCACACACTCTAACGTGTCTCGACGCCAGGATAGATTGGATAATTGGTTTATGAATTTTGTTCGGAGTCTCGGATGGGGATCCGGGATATCACTTCAGAGGTTCCGGAATGGTCCGGAGAATAAGATTCATATAAGGCGCGGCAGTTTTTGGAGTTCGAATTGTTCCATTAATCGGTATTGTACCGAAGCTTTAGAACCTTCCTGGAAGGGGCCAACGTGGTCCCAATTCTTCCGGGAGGGGGCATGGGCCTATGGAGGGAGTGTCCTGGCCGTGATTAAATAGGGGGGAACAAGGCCCCATAGGGCCCAAATTATTTCTAGATGTTTAAAAACTCATGAAAACCAGAGATAGCCGATTTCTAGATATGGACAAGCTTAACCTGCTTAAATCTCTCGGATAGATGGGGTTTCTAGATAAGGGGAGAGTTTAAATCGCTTAAACTAGAGATAGGCTTGGAGGAGGGAGATAGGGCTGGCCGCACCTCCCTCCATATAGAGGGCTGGTGCGCCCCTTCCCCACACACACCTTCCCTCCAAACCCTAGTTGCCCCTCACGGCCGCTTCCTCTCTCCCTCCCCGAACGTTTCACATTAAGCGAAGCCCTCGTCACCAAGTAAATTCTCCACCATATACACTACACTGGCCGTGTTGTAGATCCAATCCATCTCTCCACCATACTTGCTGGTCCGCAGGAAGGAGGAGACGCCGAGGTGCCGCGACGTGGTGCAGCCCATCTCTACGGAGGCACCGCCACTTGTAAAAGTGCTAGATCGATCGGATCGCGTAGGAGTGAGAAGCTTGTGCACGTCACTACATCACCCCATCGCTCGGATTTAATCGCTCCGTCATAGGCGTAATCTTCAAGGGTATGGAAGATCTAATCCAATCTCTCTCGTTGTTCGTGCATCTCCTAGATTAGATCTTGGCTTTCCCTCTGCTCGTCTCAGAGAAAATTTTGATTTACTATGCTGCGAACCTCGAGAGCTAACCAGCGCGCATGGTGAGGGTGCAGTGGGGTGTACTGGCTCCAGCTGGGTCGGGCGAGGCATGGCAATCGGCTGGTGTCGCACGGCTGTTCTGGTACAGCGGCGCTTCCGGGATGGTTTGATCAATAACGCCTTTCCTCCCCGAGGCGCGCGTTCGGCACCCCGGGCGCCCGATGCTCGAGCTGCCCGGCTGGGTCGTGGGGAGTGAGAGGAGGCGGGATTAGGGAATGGTGAACAGAGTCATTAAGTAGGCCTTCCTTATATAGGCGAAATAAGGGTACAGAGCGCATGGGCAGTAGCTCGACGTGGGCGACGACACAACGAGCTGCTAAGCGCATAAGCAGGTAGGCGGACGGTGGCCGGGTCTCCACATCTCTTCATATTTGATGGCGCGTAAGGCCAGGTCTTTATTATCGGGAGTTTCGCGACCGACGTAATGAGGTGTCGGCAAGAAATGGAGGCTATGGGTCGAAGGCAGTATACGGGCTTGTCTCGGGCGCAGGTGCTGGGCCCATCACAGGGCCGCACGTGCTAGGGGCTTCATAGGGCTGTGTTGCTCAGTGACGCGGCCATTCGGGTGACTCCAAGATGGCGGATGTGAGGCGCATGCATGAAAGCAACTGGGGCTTGTTCTCCGCCGATTTTGGTCGGGGCTGGTTTAGGCGGTGCGGTAGTGGGATGGCGCTCACCGGCCAAAGAAGCGAATTTGTAGAGCGCTGGGCTGCTTTGTGCGAAGCTGTCCATGGCTTCCACTGGGCGCATGGCGCTTCAAGTGCTTGGCACCTGGAGCAGCTAGGGGAGAGGGGAGAGAGAGCTAGCTGGGCTTGAGCTGGGGACAAGGGGACCGAAAGTTAGGCCCAACAGACAAGGAAGCATCGCATACTCATAGTGTTTTGAAATGGTCTCACCTATGTCCTGCCACCTGCTTGATGAACATGCAGAAGAGGAAAAAGTTTCTTGAAATTTGGAGTTCAAATTTTTGGGTGATCTCCACTAGTGCTAGGTAGTCTCTGGTTGCAAGGGTTTTAAAATGGTGCTCAATTAGATGGTTTTGAAATAGTGATCTATGCATATGCATTAGATTCACTCTAAACTTTCATTTAAAATAGTTTACGTAATGTTTTAGTAGATCAAAATGCTGGCCTTTGGCACCATTATGTGTACTACAAGGTGATCTAAGAATTACTGCTAAGAATTGAGTACTAGGAATAGCCAAAGTAGGCATGAGAGTTAAATTTGGTCAAATGACTATTCCTATTTTTAATTTTTTTATTTGATTTCTTTTAGGAAAAGTGTGGGAATGAGGTAGATGATGTTTAAACTACCTAAGAAACATTTTACAAGCATTGATCCATCAATCATGGCACCAAACCACTCCTATTTTAATTGCAATACATATGAATGTTTCTACTTTTAAATGGGAAAGTTTTGTTAACCCCATTTTTGCATGATTTGATTCGATAAGCTTGGATTGAAGTCAGGCAGGACGGTGATGGTCTCCGGCAAAGGTTTTCCAGGGCTTAAATGTTAGCTGCTGTGTGGGCGCTTGGTCGGGTTGTGCTTCACGCCCGGAAAGGCAAGAGGCGGGCGTGTCATGGCGGTGGTCGGTTCTAATAACAATGTAATCTGGCATAACCAGGAGGCTCTCGGTCGCGGGCGGCGAAGAGCAATTTGCCGCGAAGTCGGGGCAGCGGTGCCTGTCGGCCAGCTGACGCCTGGGCGCTGGCACCAACATGGCGTGACACACTGAGATGCCAAGCAACAAGGGTGGTCCATGCCTGCCTCAGGCTCGGTGGGAGGGACAAGAGGGTGCTGCAAGGGCCTCACAATTTCACAGACATGGCGTAGAGAGAGGGCGGGTCTCATCACAAGGCCAGGTTAGGGCTCACATGGTGCCTGGGTGGGCGGCACCAACGCTAGGGACACAAAGGGGTGAGGTGCTTAGGCTTTGTTAGATCTTAGAAGGAACAGAGGATTAAAATGGAGAACAAAGGGGCAAGACCTCAGAGAAAACAGAGCTAGGTTTAGAGTTTGATTCCCGTCACAAGTATTTGTGAAATGGCCGCAAGAAATTTAGTTTTGAATTTTGAAAAGATTTTGTAAAATGAAGGTAAGCTTGACTAACTGTGGTTTCTTGGTTTCAAAAGAAAGCTCATTTGAGTGGTTTTGAAACAGTGGATCTTCCCATATGAACTAGATTTAAATTTCAAAATGCCATTTAAAATTAGTGCCTGAAATTCTTTTTACAGATCACAAAGGGCCTTGGTACATCATTTACATGTAGCTCAGCAAGGTAAAGATCCACATTTATTTCTCAAGTAAGAATCGAGTCCCAGGAATAGCCAAAGGTGTGTACTGGGATTAAAATGGCAATAACCACTATCTTCTTCATTATTCATTTGATTTGTTTTTCTTTGGGAGTTGTTTGGTAATGATAGATGATGCTTATTTTCACCCAAGAATCATTTTACAAGCAATGGATCACTTAATCATGGCAACTCAAATCATCTCCCATTTAAATGCACACACATATGAATGTGCGTTTTAATACCTTTAATAGGAAAAGTTTTTGTTAACCCCTAATTTTGACATTTAGATCTTCATAACCTGATTAAAGTTTTGGGATGTTACAGATCCATGTGGTTTATAAAAAGAACACACATGCAATAACACTGGTAGATCCATGTGGTTTATGAAAATAACACACATGCAATGACACTTGTGGATCCATCTGGTTTATGAAAAGAACACACATGCAATGACTCTTGTGGATCCATGTGGTTTATTAAAACAAGACACATGCTGACTCTAGTTGTGGTTTATGAAAAGAACACAAATTCAATGAACTCTAATGGATCCATGCGGTTTATGAAAAGAACACACATGGAATGACACTGGTGAATCCATGTGGTTTATCAAAATAACACACATGTAATGACTATAGCTGTGGTTTATGAAAAGAACACACACGCAATGACACTGGTACATCCATGTGGCTTATGAAAAGAACACACATGCAATGACACAGGTGGATCCATGTGGTTTATGAAAAGAACACACACGCAATGCCTCTAGTTGTAGTTTATGAAAAGAACACAAATGTAATGAACTCTAGTGGATCCATGTGGTTTATGAAAAGAACACACATGCAATGTATCTTGTGGATCCATGTGGTATATGGTGAAAAGAACACACATGCAATGAACTCTAGTGGATCCATGTGGTTTATGAAAAGAACACGCATGCAATGACATTGGTGGATCCATGTGGTTTATGAAAAAAAAACACATGCAATGACTCTAGTGGATCCATGTGGTTTATGAAAAGAACACACATGCAATAACTCTATTGGATTCATGTGGTTTATGAAAAGAACACACATGCAATGAAATCTAGTGCATCCATGTGGTTGATGAAAAGAACACACATACAATGACTCTGGTGGATCCATGTGGTTTATGAAAAGAACACACATGCAATGACTCTAGCTATGGTTTATGGAAAGAACACACATGCAATGACATAGGTGGATCCATCTTGTTTATGAAAATAACACACATACAATGACTCTGGTGGATCCGTGTGGTTTATGAAAAGAACACACATGCAATGACTCTAGCTGTGGTTTATGAAAAGAACACACATGCAATGACACTGGTGGATCCATGTTGTTTATGAAAATAACACACATGCAATGACACTTGTGGATCCATGGGGTTTATGAAAAGAAAACACATGCAATTACTCTTATGGATCCATGTGGTTTATGAAAAGAACACACATGCAATGACTCTTGTGGATCCATGTGGTTTATGAAAAGAACACACATGCAATGACACTTGTGGATCCATGTGGTTTATGAAAAGAAAACACATGCAATGACTCTAGGTGTGGTTTATAAAAAGAACACAAATGCAATAAACTATAGTGGATCCATGTGGTTTATGAAAAGAACACACATGCAATGACTCTAGTGGATCCATATGTTTTATGAAAAGAACACACATGCAATGAACTCTAGTGTATCCATGTGGTTTATGAAAAGAACACATGTGCAATGACTCTAGTGGATCCATTTGGTTTATGAAAATCACACACATGCAATGACTCTAGCTGTGGTTTATGAAAAGAACACACATGCAATGACACTAGTGGATCCATGTGGTTTATGAAAAGAACACACATGCAAAGGCACTGGTGGATCCATGTGGTTTATGGAAAGAACACACATGCAAAGGCTCTAGTTGTTATTTATGAAAAGAACACAAATGCAATGAACTCTAGTGGATCCATGTGGTTAATGAAAAGAACACAGATGCAATGACTCTAGTGGATCCATGTGGTTGATGAAAAGAACACACATGCAATGAGCTCTAGTAGATCCATGTGGTTTATGAAAAGAACACACATGCAATGACTCTAGTGGATCCATGTGGTTTATGAAAAGAACACACATGCAATGACATCTAGTGGATACATGTGGTTTATGAACACATGCAATGACATCTAGTGGATACATGTGGTTTATGAACACATGCAATGACTCTGGTCGATCCATGTGGTTTATGAAAATAACACACATGAAATGACTCTAGTTGTGATTTATGAAAAGAACACACATGCAATGACTGTAGATCCATGTGGTTTATGAAAATAACACACATGCAATGACACTTGTGGATCCTTCTGGTTTATAAAAAGAACGCAAATCCAATGAATGTTGGTGATCCATGTGGTTTATGAAAAGAACACACATGCAATGACTCTAGTTGAGATTTATGAAAAGAACACAAATTGATGAACTCTAATGGATCCATGTGGTTTTTGAAAATAACACACATGCAATGACACTAGTGGATCCATGTGGGTTATAAAAAGAACACACATGTAATGACTCTGGTGGATCCATTTGGTTTATGAAAAGAACACACATGCAATGACACTGGTACATCCATGTGGCTTATGAAAAGAACACACATGCAATGACACAGGTGGATCCATGTTGTTTATGAAAATAACACACATGCAATGACACTTGTGGATCCATGTGGTTTATGAAAAGAACACACATGCAATGACTCTAGTGGATCCATGTGGTTTATGAAAAGAACACACATGCAATGATCTCTAGTGTATCCATGTGGTTTATGAAAAGAACACAAATGTAATGAACTCTAGTGGATCCATGTGGTTTATGAAAAGAACACACATGCAATGACACTTGTGGATCCATGTGGTTTATGAAAAGAAAACACATGCAATGACTCTAGGTGTGGTTTATAAAAAGAACACAAATGCAATAAACTCTAGTGGATCCATGTGGTTTATGAAAAGAACACACATGCAATGACTCTAGTGGATCCATGTGGTTTATGAAAAGAACACACATGCAATGAACTCTAGTGTATCCATGTGGTTTATGAAAATAACACACGTGCAATGACTCGTGGATCCATTTGGTTTATGAAAGAACACACATGCAATGACTCTAGATCTGTGGTTTATGAAAAGAACACACATGCAATGACACTAGTGGATCCATGTGGTTTATGAAAAGAACACATGCAATGACACTGGTGGATTCATATGTGGTTTATGGAAAGAACACACATGCAAAGGCTCTAGTTGTGATTTATGAAAAGAACACAAATGCAATGAACTCTAGTGGATCCATGTGGTTTATGAAAAGAACACACATGCAATGACTCTAGTGGATCCATGTGGTTGATGAAAAGAACACACATTCAATGAGCTCTAGTAGATCCATGTGGTTTATGAAAAGAACACACATGCAATGACTCTAGTGGATCCATGTGGTTTATGAAAAGAACACACATGCAATGACATCTAGTGGATACATGTGGTTTATGAACACATGCAATGACATCTAGTGGATACATGTGGTTTATGAACACATGCAATGACTCTGGTGGATCCATGTGGTTTATGAAAATAACACACATGAAATGACTCTAGTTGTGGTTTATGAAAAGAACACACATGCAATGACACTGGTAGATCCATGTGGTTTATGAAAATAACACACATGCAATGACACTTATGGATCCATCTGGTTTATGAAAAGAACACACGTGCAATGACTCTTGTGGATCCATGTGGTTTATGAAAACAAGACACATGCTGACTCTAGTTGTGGTTTATGAAAAGAACACAAATTCGATGAACTCTAATGGATCCATGCGGTTTATGAAAAGAACACACATGCAATGACACTAGTGAATCCATGTGGTTTATCAAAATAACACACATGTAATGACTCTAGCTGTGGTTTATGAAAAGAACACACATGCAATGACACTGGTACATCCATGTGGCTTATGAAAAGAACACACATGCAATGACACTTGTGGATCCATGTGGTTTATGAAAATAAAACACATGCAATGACTCTTGTGGATCCATGTGGTTTATGAAAAGAACACAAATGTAATGAACTCTTGTGGATCCATGTGGTTTATGAAAAGAACACACATGCAATGTATCTTGTGGATCCATGTGGTATATGGTGAAAAGAACACACATGCAATGAACTCTAGTGGATCCATGTGGTTTATGAAAGCAACACACATGCAATGACACTTGTGGATCCATGTGGTTTATGAAAAGAAAACACATGCAATGACTCTAGGTGTGGTTTATAAAAAGAACACAAATGCAATAAACTCTAGTGGATCCATGTGGTTTATGAAAAGAACACACATGCAATGACTCTAGTGGATCCATGTGGTTTATGAAAAGAACACACATGCAATGAACTCTAGTGTATCCATGTGGTTTATGAAAAGAACACACGTGCAATGACTCTGGTGGATCCATTTGGTTTATGAAAATCACACACATGCAATGACTCTAGCTGTGGTTTATGAAAAGAACACACATGCAATGACACTAGTGGATCCATGTGGTTTATGAAAAGAACACACATGCAATGACACTGGTGGATCCATGTGGTTTATGAAAAGAACACACATGCAAAGACTCTAGTTGTGATTTATGAAAAGAACACAAATGCAATGAACTCTAGTGGATCCATGTGGTTTATGAAAAGAACACACATGCAATGACTCTAGTGGATCCATGTGGTTGATGAAAAGAACACACATGCAATGAGCTCTAGTAGATCCATGTGGTTTATGAAAAGACACACATGCAATGACTCTAGTGGATGCATGTGGTTTATGAAAAGAACACACATGCAATGACATCTAGTGGATACATGTGGTTTATGAACACATGCAATGACATCTAGTGGATACATGTGGTTTATGAACACATGCAATGACTCTGGTGGATCCATGTGGTTTATGAAAATAACACACATGAAATGACTCTAGTTGTGGTTTATGAAAAGAACACACATGCAATGACACTGGTAGATCCATGTGGTTTATGAAAATAACACACATGCAATGACACTTATGGATCCATCTGGTTTATGAAAAGAACACACATGCAATGACTCTTGTGGATCCATGTGGTTTATGAAAACAAGACACATGCTGACTCTAGTTGTGGTTTATGAAAAGAACACAAATTCAATGAACTCTAATGGATCCATGCGGTTTATGAAAAGAACACACATGCAATGCCACTAGTGAATCCATGTGGTTTATCAAAATAACACACATGTAATGACTCTAGCTGTGGTTTATGAAAAGAACACACATGCAATGACACTGGTACATCCATGTGGCTTATGAAAAGAACACACATGCAATGACACAGGTGGATCCATGTGGTTTATGAAAAGAACACACACGCAATGACTCTAGTTGTGGTTTATGAAAAGAACACAAATGTAATGAACTCTAGTGGATCCATGTGGTTTATGAAAAGAACACACATGCAATGTATCTTGTGGATCCATGTGGTATATGGTGAAAAGAACACACATGCAATGAACTCTAGTGGATCCATGTGGTTTATGAAAAGAACTCACATGCAATGAACTCTAGTGGATCCTTGTGGTTTATGAAAAGAACATGCATGCAATGAAATCTAGTGGATCCATGTGGTTTATGAAAATAACACACATGCAATGATCTCTAGTGGATCCGTGTGGTTTATGAAAAGAACACACATACAATGACTCTGGTGGATCCATGTGGTTTATGAAAAGAACACACATGCAATGACTCTAGCTGTGGTTTATGAAAAGAACACACATGCAATGACACTGGTGGATCCATCTTGTTTATGAAAATAACACACATACAATGACTCTGGTGGATCCATGTGGTTTATGAAAAGAACACACATGCAATGACTCTAGCTGTGGTTTATGAAAAGAACACACATGCAATGACACTGGTGGATCCATGTTGTTTATGAAAATAACGCACATGCAATGACACTTGTGGATCCATGTGGTTTATGAAAAGAAAACACATGCAATGACTCTTGTGGATCCATGTGGTTTATGAAAAGAACACACATGCAATGACTCTTGTGGATCCATGTGGTTTATGAAAAGAACACACATGCAATGACACTTGTGGATCCATGTGGTTTATGAAAATAAAACACATGCAATGACTCTAGGTGTGGTTTATAAAAAGAACACAAATGCCATAAACTCTAGTGGATCCATGTGGTTTATGAAAAGAACACACATGCAATGACTCTAGTGGATCCATGTGGTTTATGAAAAAAACACATGCAATGACTCTAGTGGATCCATGTGGTTTATGAAAAGAACACGCATGCAATGACACTGGTGGATCCATGTGGTTTATGAAAAGAACACACATGCAATGAAATCTAGTGGATCCATGTGGTTTATGAAAAGAACACACATGCAATGACGCTAGTGGATCCATGTCGTTTATGAAAAGAACATGCATGCAATGACACTGATGGATCCATGTGGTTTATGAAAAAAAACACATGCAATGACTCTAGTGGATCCATGTGGTTTATGAAAAGAACACACATGCAATGACTCTAGTGGATCCATGTGGTTTATGAAAAGAACACACATGCAATGAACTCTAGTGGATCCATGTGGTTTATGAAAAGAACACACATGCAATGACTCTAGTGGATCCATGTGGTTTATGAAAAGAACACACATGCAATGACACTTGTGGATCCATGTTGTTTATGAAAAGAACACACATGCAATGACTCTAGTTGTGGTTTATGAAAAGAACACACATGCAATGACTCTAGTGGATCCAAGTGGTTTATGAAAAGAACACACGCAATGAACTCTAGTGGATCCATGTGGTTTATGAAAAGAACACACATGCAATGACTCTGGTGGATCCATGTGGTTTATGAAAAGAACACACATGCAATGACTGTGGTGGATTCATGTGGTTTATGAAAAAAACACAAGAAATGACTCTAGTGGATCACGATGTTTTATGAAAAGAAAACACATGCAATGACTCTAGTGGATCCCTGTGGTTGATGAAAAGAACACACATGCAATGAACTCTAGTGGATCCATGTGGTTTATGAAAAGAACACACATACAATGACTCTAGTGGATCCATGTGGTTTATGAAAAGAACACACATGCAATGACTCTAGCTGTGGTTTATGGAAAGAACACACATGCAATGACACAGGAGGATCCATCTTGTTTATGAAAATAACACACATACAATGACTCTGGTGGATCCATGTGGTTTATGAAAAGAACACACATGCAATGACTCTAGTTGTGGTTTATGAAAAGAACGCACATGCAATGACACTGGTGGATCCATGTTGTTTATAAAAATAACACACATGCAATGACACTTGTGGATCCATGTGGTTTATGAAAATAAAACACATGCAATGACTCTTGTGGATCCATGTGGTTTATGAAAAGAACACACATGCAATGACTCTTGTGGATCCATGTGGTTTATGAAAAGAACACACATGCAATGACACTTGTGGATCCATGTGGTTTATGAAAAGAAAACACATGCAATGACTCTAGGTGTGGTTTATAAAAAGAACACAAATGCAATAAACTCTAGTGGATCCATGTGGTTTATGAAAAGAACACACATGCAATGACTCTAGTGGATCCATGTGGTTTATGAAAAGAACACACATGCAATGAACTCTAGTGTATCCATGTGGTTTATGAAAAGAACACACGTGCAATGACTCTGGTGGATCCATTTGGTTTATGAAAATCACACACATGCAATGACTCTAGCTGTGGTTTATGAAAAGAACACACATGCAATGACACTAGTGGATCCATGTGGTTTATGAAAAGAACACACATGCAAAGACTCTAGTTGTGATTTATGAAAAGAACACAAATGCAATGAACTCTAGTGGATCCATGTGGTTTATGAAAAGAACACACATGCAATTACTCTAGTGGATCCATGTGGTTTATCAAAAGAACACACATGCAATAAACTCTAGTGGATCCATGTGGTTTATGAAAAGAACACAGATGCAATGACACTTGTGGATCCATGTGGTTTATGAAAAGAACACACATGCAATGACACTTGTGGATCCATGTGGTTTATGAAAAGAACACACATCCAAATACTGTAGTTTTGGTTTATGAAAATAACACACATGCCATGATAGTTGTGGATCCATTGGTTTATGAAAAGAACACGCATGCAATGACATTGGTGGATCCATGTGGTTTATGAAAAAAAAACATGCAATGACTCTAGTGGATCCATGTGGTTTATGAAAATAACACACATGCAATGACTCTAGTGGATCCATGTGGTTTATGAAAAGAACACACATGCAATGAAATCTAGTGGATCCATGTGCTTTATGAAAAGAACACGCATGCAATAACTCTGGTGGATCCATGTGGTTTATGGAAAGATCACACATGCAATGAACTCTAGCTATGGTTTATGGAAAGAACACATGCAATGACACAGTGTGGATCCATGTGGTTTATGAAAATAACACACAAGCAATGACTCTGGTGGATCCATGTGGTTTACGAAAAGAACACACAAGAAATGACTCTAACTGTGGTTTATGTAAAGAACACACATGCAATGACACTGGTGGATCCATGTGGTTTTTGAAAAGAACACACATGCAATGACACTTGTGGATACATGTGGTTTATGAAAAGAACACACATGCAATGACTCTTGTGGATCCATGTGGTTTATGAAAAGAACACACATGCAATGACTCTTGTGGATCCATGTGGTTTATGAAAAGAACACACATGCAATGACACTTGTGGATCCATGTGGTTTATGAAAAGAAAACACATGCAATGACTCTAGGTGTGGTTTATAAAAAGAACACAAATGCAATAAACTCTAGTGGATCCATGTGGTTTATGAAAAGAACACACATGCAATGACTCTAGTGGATCCATGTGGTTTATGAAAAGAACACACATGCAATGAACTCTAGTGTATCCATGTGGTTTATGAAAAGAACACACGTGCAATGACTCTAGTGGATCCATTTGGTTTATGAAAATCACACACATGCAATGACTCTAGCTGTGGTTTATGAAAAGAACACACATGCAATGACACTAGTGGATCCATGTGGTTTATGAAAATAACACACATGCAAAGGCACTGGTGGATCCATGTGGTTTATGGAAAGAACACACATGCAAAGGCTCTAGTTGTGATTTATGAAAAGAACACAAATGCAATGAACTCTTGTGGATCCATGTGGTTTATGAAAAGAACACACATGCAATGACTCTTGTGGATCCATGTGGTTTATGAAAAGAACACACATGCAATGACACTTGTGGATCCATGTGGTTTATGAAAAGAAAACACATGAAATGACTCTAGGTGTGGTTTATAAAAAGAACACAAATGCAATAAACTCTAGTGGATCCATGTGGTTTATGAAAAGAACACACATGCAATGACTCTAGTGGATCCATGTGGTTTATGAAAAGAACACACATGCAATGAGCTCTAGTAGATCCATGTGGTTTATGAAAAGAACACACATGCAATGACTCTAGTGGATCCATGTGGTTTATGAAAAGAACACACATGCAATGACATCTAGTGGATACATGTGGTTTATGAACACATGCAATGACATCTAGTGGATACATGTGGTTTATGAACACATGCAATGACTCTGGTGGATCCATGTGGTTTATGAAAATAACACACATGAAATGACTCTAGTTGTGGTTTATGAAAAGAACACACATGCAATAACACTTGTAGATCCATGTGGTTTATGAAAAGAACACACATGCAATGACACTTATGGGTCCATGTGGTTTATGAAAAGAACACACATGCAATGACTCTGGTGGATCCATGTGGTTTATGAAAAGAACACGCATGCAATGACTCTAGTTGTGTTTTATTAAAAGAACACTAATTCTATTTACTCTAATGGATGCATGCTGTTTATTTAATGAACACCCATGCAATGTCACTAGTGAATCCATGTGGTTTATGACAATAACACACATCCAATGATTCTAGCTGTGGTTTATGAAAAGAACACACATCCAATGACACTGGTACATCCATGTGGTTTATGAAAAGAGCACACATGCAATGACACAGGTGGATCCATGTGGTTTATGAAAAGAACTCACATGCAATGACTCTAGATGTGGTTTATGAAAAGAACACACATGCAATGAACTCTAGTGGATCCATGTGGTTTATGAAAAGAACACACATGCAATGTATCTTGTGGATCCATGTGGTATATGGTGAAAAGAACACACATGCAATGACTCTTGTGGATCCATGTGGTTTATGAAAAGAACACACATGCAATGACACTTGTGGATCCATGTGGTTTATGAAAACAAAACACATGCATTGACTCTAGTTGTGGTTTATTAAAAAACACAAATGCAATGAACTCTAGTGGATCCATGTGGTTTATGAAAAGAACACACATGGAATGAACTCTAGTGGATCCATGTGGTTTATGAAAAGAACACACATGCAATGACTCTAGTAGATCCATGTGGTTTATGAAAAGATCACACATACAATGACTCTAGTGGATCAATGTGGTTTATGAAAAGAACACACATGCAATGACATCTAGCTGTGGTTTATGGAAAGAACACACATGCAATGACACAGGAGGATCCATCTTGTTTATGAAAATAACACACATACAATGACTCTGGTGGATCCATGTGGTTTATGAAAAGAACACACATGCAATGACTCTAGTTGTGGTTTATGAAAAGAACGCACATGCAATGACACTGGTGGATCCATGTGGTTTATGAAAAAAACACATGCAATGACACTTGTGGATCCATGTGGTTTATGAAAAGAAAACACATGCAATGACTCTTGTGGATCCATGTGGTTTATGAAAAGAACACACATGCAATGACTCTTGTGGATCCATGTGGTTTATGAAAAGAACACACATGCAATGACACTTGTGGATCCATGTGGTTTATGAAAAGAAAACACATGCAATGACTCTAGGTGTGGTTTATAAAAAGAACACAAATGCAATAAACTCTAGTGGATCCATGTGGTTTATGAAAAGAACACACATGCAATGACTCTCGTGGATCCATGTGGTTTATGAAAAGAACACACATGCAATGAACTCTAGTGTATCCATGTGGTTTATGAAAAGAACACACGTGCAATGACTCTGGTGGATCCATTTGGTTTATGAAAATCACACACATGCAATGACTCTAGCTGTGGTTTATGAAAAGAACACACATGCAATGACACTGGTAGATCCATGTGGTTTATGAAAAGAACACACATGCAAAGACTCTAGTTGTGATTTATGAAAAGAACACAAATGCAATGAACTCTAGTGGATCCATGTGGTTTATGAAAAGAACACACATGCAATTACTCTAGTGGATCCATGTGGTTTATCAAAAGAACACACATGCAATAAACTCTAGTGGATCCATGTGGTTTATGAAAAGAACACAGATGCAATGACACTTGTGGATCCATGTGGTTTATGAAAAGAACACACATGCAATGACACTTGTGGATCCATGTGGTTTATGAAAAGAACACACATCCAAATACTGTAGTTTTGGTTTATGAAAATAACACACATGCCATGATAGTTGTGGATCCATTGGTTTATGAAAAGAACACGCATGCAATGACATTGGTGGATCCATGTGGTTTATGAAAAAAAAACATGCAATGACTCTAGTGGATCCATGTGGTTTATGAAAAGAACACACATGCAATAACTCTATTGGATTCATGTGGTTTATGAAAAGAACACACATGCAATGAAATCTAGTGGATCCATGTGGTTGATGAAAAGAACACACATACAATGACTCTGGTGGATCCATGTGGTTTATGAAAAGAACACACATGCAATGACTCTAGCTATGGTTTATGGAAAGAACACACATGCAATGACACAGGTGGATCCATCTTGTTTATGAAAATAACACACATACAATGACTCTGGTGGATCCATGTGGTTTATGAAAAGAACACACATGCAATGACTCTAGCTGTGGTTTATGAAAAGAACACACATGCAATGACACTGGTGGATCCATGTTGTTTATGAAAATAACACACATGCAATGACACTTGTGGATCCATGGGGTTTATGAAAAGAAAACACATGCAATTACTCTTGTGGATCCATGTGGTTTATGAAAAGAACACACATGCAATGACTCTTGTGGATCCATGTGGTTTATGAAAAGAACACACATGCAATGACACTTGTGGATCCATGTGGTTTATGAAAAGAAAACACATGCAATGACTCTAGGTGTGGTTTATAAAAAGAACACAAATGCAATAAACTCTAGTGGATCCATGTGGTTTATGAAAAGAACACACATGCAATGACTCTAGTGGATCCATGTGTTTTATGAAAAGAACAAACATGCAATGAACTCTAGTGTATCCATGTGGTTTATGAAAAGAACAAACGTGCAATGACTCTAGTGGATCCATTTGGTTTATGAAAATCACACACATGCAATGACTCTAGCTGTGGTTTATGAAAAGAACACACATGCAATGACACTAGTGGATCCATGTGGTTTATGAAAATAACACACATGCAAAGGCACTGGTGGATCCATGTGGTTTATGGAAAGAACACACATGCAAAGGCTCTAGTTGTGATTTATGAAAAGAACACAAATGCAATGAACTCTTGTGGATCCATGTGGTTTATGAAAAGAACACACATGCAATGACTCTTGTGGATCCATGTGGTTTATGAAAAGAACACACATGCAATGACACTTGTGGATCCATGTGGTTTATGAAAAGAAAACACATGAAATGACTCTAGGTGTGGTTTATAAAAAGAACACAAATGCAATAAACTCTAGTGGATCCATGTGGTTTATGAAAAGAACACACATGCAATGACTCTAGTGGATCCATGTGGTTGATGAAAAGAACACACATTCAATGAGCTCTAGTAGATCCATGTGGTTTATGAAAAGAACACACATGCAATGACTCTAGTGGATCCATGTGGTTTATGAAAAGAACACACATGCAATGACATCTAGTGGATACATGTGGTTTATGAACACATGCAATGACATCTAGTGGATACATGTGGTTTATGAACACATGCAATGACTCTGGTGGATCCATGTGGTTTATGAAAATAACACACATGAAATGACTCTAGTTGTGGTTTATGAAAAGAACACACATGCAATGACACTGGTAGATCCATGTGGTTTATGAAAATAACACACATGCAATGACACTTATGTATCCATCTGGTTTATGAAAAGAACACACGTGCAATGACTCTTGTGGATCCATGTGGTTTATGAAAACAAGACACATGCTGACTCTAGTTGTGGTTTATGAAAAGAACACAAATTCGATGAACTCTAATGGATCCATGCGGTTTATGAAAAGAACACACATGCAATGACACTAGTGAATCCATGTGGTTTATCAAAATAACACACATGTAATGACTCTACCTGTTGTTTATGAAAAGAACACACATGCAATGACACTGGTACATCCATGTGGCTTATGAAAAGAACACACATGCAATGACACAGGTGGATCCATGTGGTTTATGAAAAGAACACACACGCAATGACTCTAGTTGTGGTTTATGAAAAGAACACAAATGTAATGAACTCTTGTGGATCCATGTGGTTTATGAAAAGAACACACATGCAATGTATCTTGTGGATCCATGTGGTATATGGTGAAAAGAACACACATGCAATGAACTCTAGTGGATCCATGTGGTTTATGAAAGCAACACACATGCAATGACACTCGTGGATCCATGTGGTTTATGAAAAGAAAACACATGCAATGACTCTAGGTGTGGTTTATAAAAAGAACACAAATGCAATAAACTCTAGTGGATCCATGTGGTTTATGAAAAGAACACACATGCAATGACTCTAGTGGATCCATGTGGTTTATGAAAAGAACACACACACAATGAACTCTAGTGTATCCATGTGGTTTATGAAAAGAACACACGTGCAATGACTCTGGTGGATCCATTTGGTTTATGAAAATCACACACATGCAATGACTCTAGCTGTGGTTTATGAAAAGAACACACATGCAATGACACTAGTGGATCCATGTGGTTTATGAAAAGAACACACATGCAAAGGCACTGGTGGATCCATGTGGTTTATGGAAAGAACACACATGCAAAGGCTCTAGTTGTGATTTATGAAAAGAACACAAATGCAATGAACTCTTGTGGATCCATGTGGTTTATGAAAAGAACACACATGCAATGACTCTTGTGGATCCATGTGGTTTATGAAAAGAACACACATGCAATGACACTTGTGGATCCATGTGGTTTATGAAAAGAAAACACATGAAATGACTCTAGGTGTGGTTTATAAAAAGAACACAAATGCAATAAACTCTAGTGGATCCATGTGGTTTATGAAAAGAACACACATGCAATGACTCTAGTGGATCCATGTGGTTGATGAAAAGAACACACATTCAATGAGCTCTAGTAGATCCATGTGGTTTATGAAAAGAACACACATGCAATGACTCTAGTGGATCCATGTGGTTTATGAAAAGAACACACATGCAATGACATCTAGTGGATACATGTGGTTTATGAACACATGCAATGACATCTAGTGGATACATGTGGTTTATGAACACATGCAATGACTCTGGTGGATCCATGTGGTTTATGAAAATAACACACATGAAATGACTCTAGCTGTGGTTTATGAAAAGAACACACATGCAATGACACTGGTGGATCCATGTTGTTTATGAAAATAACACACATGCAATGACACTTGTGGATCCATGGGGTTTATGAAAAGAAAACACATGCAATTACTCTTGTGGATCCATGTGGTTTATGAAAAGAACACACATGCAATGACTCTTGTGGATCCATGTGGTTTATGAAAAGAACACACATGCAATGACACTTGTGGATCCATGTGGTTTATGAAAAGAAAACACATGCAATGACTCTAGGTGTGGTTTATAAAAAGAACACAAATGCAATAAACTCTAGTGGATCCATGTGGTTTATGAAAAGAACACACATGCAATGACTCTAGTGGATCCATGTGTTTTATGAAAAGAACAAACATGCAATGAACTCTAGTGTATCCATGTGGTTTATGAAAAGAACAAACGTGCAATGACTCTAGTGGATCCATTTGGTTTATGAAAATCACACATGCAATGACTCTAGCTGTGGTTTATGAAAAGAACACACATGCAATGACACTAGTGGATCCATGTGGTTTATGAAAAGAACACACATGCAAAGGCACTAGTGGATCCATGTGGTTTATGGAAAGAACACACATGCAACGGCTCTAGTTGTTATTTATGAAAAGAACACAAATGCAATGAACTCTAGTGGATCCATGTGGTTTATGAAAAGAACACACATGCAATGACTCTTGTGGATCCATGTGGTTTATGAAAAGAACACACATGCAATGACACTTGTGGATCCATGTGGTTTATGAAAACACATGAAATGACTCTAGGTGTGGTTTATAAAAAGAACACAAATGCAATAAACTCTAGTGGATCCATGTGGTTTATGAAAAGAACACACATGCAATGACTCTAGTGGATCCATGTGGTTTATGAAAATAAAACACATGCAATGACTTTTGTGGATCCATGTGGTTTATGAAAAGAACACACATGCAATGACTCTTGTGGATCCATGTGGTTTATGAAAAGAACACACATGCAATGACACTTGTGGATCCATGTGGTTTATGAAAGAACACACATGCAATGACATCTAGTGGATCCATGTGGTTTATGAACACACATGCAATGACTCTAGTGGATCCATGTGGTTTATGAAAAGAACACACATGCAATGACTCTAGTGGATCCATGTGGTTTATGAAAAGAACACACATGCAATGACACCTAGTGGATCCATGTGGTTTATGAAAAGAACACACATGCAATGACTCTAGTGGATCCATGTGGTTTATGAAAATAAAACACATGCAATGACTTTTGTGGATCCATGTGGTTTATGAAAAGAACACACATGCAATGACTCTTGTGGATCCATGTGGTTTATGAAAAGAACACACATGCAATGAACTCTAGTGGATACATGTGGTTTATGAAAAGAACACACATGCAATGACACTTGTGGATCCATGTGGTTTATGAAAAGAAAACACATGCAATGACTCTAGGTGTGGTTTATAAAAAGAATACAAATGCAATAAACTCTAGTGGATCCATGTGGTTTATGAAAAGAACACACATGCAATGACTCTAGTGGATCCATGTGGTTTATGAAAAGAACACACATGCAATGAACTCTAGTGTATCCATGTGGTTTATGAAAAGAACACACGTGCAATGACTCTGGTGGATCCATTTGGTTTATGAAAATCACACACATGCAATGACTCTAGCTGTGGTTTATGAAAAGAACACACATGCAATGACACTAGTGGATCCATGTGGTTTATGAAAAGAACACACATGCAAAGGCACTGGTGGATCCATGTGGTTTATGGAAAGAACACACATGCAAAGGCTCTAGTTGTTATTTATGAAAAGAACACAAATGCAATGAACTCTAGTGGATCCATGTGGTTTATGAAAAGAACACACATGCAATGACTCTAGTGGATCCATGTGGTTGATGAAAAGGACACACATTAAATGAGCTCTAGTAGATCCATGTGGTTTATGAAGAGAACACACATCCAATGACTCTAGTGGATCCATGTGGTTTATGAAAAGAACACACATGCAATGACATCTAGTGGATACATGTGGTTTATGAACACATGCAATGACATCTAGTGGATACATGTGGTTTATGAACACATGCAATGACTCTGGTGGATCCATGTGGTTTATGAAAATAACACACATGAAATGACTCTAGTTGTGGTTTATGAAAAGAACACACATGCAATGACACTGGTAGATCCATGTGGTTTATGAAAATAACACACATGCAATGACACTTATGGATCCATCTGGTTTATGAAAAGAACACACGTGCAATGACTCTTGTGGATCCATGTGGTTTATGAAAACAAGACACATGCTGACTCTAGTTGTGGTTTATGAAAAGAACACAAATTCAATGAACTCTAATGGATCCATGCGGTTTATGAAAAGAACACACATGCAATGACACTGGTACATCCATGTGGCTTATGAAAAGAACACACATGCAATGACACAGGTGGATCCATGTGGTTTATGAAAAGAACACACACGCAATGACTCTAGTTGTGGTTTATGAAAAGAACACAAATGTAATGAACTCTAGTGGATCCATGTGGTTTATGAAAAGAACACACATGCAATGTATCTTGTGGATCCATGTGGTATATGGCGAAAAGAACACACATGCAATGAACTCTAGTGGATCCATGTGGTTTATGAAAATAACACACATGCAATGATCTCTAGTGGATCCATGTGGTTTATGAAAAGAACACACATACAATGACTCTGGTGGATCCATGTGGTTTATGAAAAGAACACACATGCAATGACTCTAGCTGTGGTTTATGAAAAGAACACACATGCAATGACACTGGTGGATCCATCTTGTTTATGAAAATAACACACATACAATGACTCTGGTGGATCCATGTGGTTTATGAAAAGAACACACATGCAATGACTCTAGCTGTGGTTTATGAAAAGAACACACATGCAATGACACTGGTGGATCCATGTTGTTTATGAAAATAACACACATGCAATGACACTTGTGGATCCATGTGGTTTATGAAAATAAAACACATGCAATGACTCTTGTGGATCCATGTGGTTTATGAAAAGAACACACATGCAATGACTCTTGTGGATCCATGTGGTTTATGAAAAGAACACACATGCAATGACACTTGTGGATCCATGTGGTTTATGAAAAGAAAACACATGCAATGACTCTAGGTGTGGTTTATAAAAAGAACACAAATGCAATAAACTCTAGTGGATCCATGTGGTTTATGAAAAGAACACACATGCAATGACTCTAGTGGATCCATGTGGTTTATGAAAAAAAACACATGCAATGACTCTAGTGGATCCATGTGGTTTATGAAAAGAACACACCTGCAATAACTCTATTGGATTCATGTGGTTTATGAAAACAACACACATGCAATGAAATCTAGTGGATCCATGTGGTTTATGAAAAGAACACACATGCAATAACTCTAGTGGATCCATGTGGTCTATGAAAATAACAC
This sequence comes from Avena insularis, assembly GCA_023614405.1. Lineage (NCBI taxonomy): Eukaryota > Viridiplantae > Streptophyta > Magnoliopsida > Poales > Poaceae > Avena > Avena insularis. Next base: position 768,010 of record JAJUPC010000145.1, on the reverse strand, counting down.
ACATGTAATGACCTCTAGTGGATCCATGTGGTTTATCAAAAGAACACACATGCAATGACGCTAGTGGATCCATGTCATTTATGAAAAGAACATGCATGCAATGACACTGATGGATCCATGTGGTTTATGAAAAAACACACATGCAATGACTCTAGTGGATCCATGTGGTTTATGAAAAGAACACCCATGCAATGACTCTAGTGGATCCATGTGGTTTATGAAAACAACACACATGCAATGAACTCTAGTGGATCCATGTGGTTTATGAAAAGAACACACATGCAATGACTCTGGTGGATCCATGTGGTTGATGAAAGGAACACACATGCAATGACACTGGTGGATCCATGTTGTTTGTGAAAAGAACACACATGCAATGACTCTAGTTGTGGTTTATGAAAAGAACACACATGCAATGACTCTAGTGGATCCACGTGGTTTATGAAAAGAACACACGTGCAATGAACTCTAGTGGATCCATGTGGTTTATGAAAAGAACACACATGCAATGACTCTGGTGGATCCATGTGGTTTATGAAAAGAACACGCATGCAATGACATTGGTGGATCCATGTGGTTTATGAAAAAAACACATGCAATGACTCTTGTGGATCCATGTGGTTTATGAAAAGAACACACATGTAATAACTCTATTGGATTCATGTGGTTTATGAAAACAACACACATGCAATGAACTCTAGTGGATCCATGTGGTTTATGAAAAGAACACACATACAATGACTCTGGTGGATCCATGTGGTTTATGAAAAGAACACACATGCAATGACTCTAGCTGTGGTTTATGGAAAGAACACACATGCAATGACACAGGAGGATCCATCTTGTTTATGAAAATAACACACATACAATGACTCTGGTGGATCCATGTGGTTTATGAAAAGAACACACATGCAATGACTCTAGCTGTGGTTTATGAAAAGAACGCACATACAATGACACTGGTGGATCCATGTTGTTTATAAAAATAACACACATGCAATGACACTTGTGGATCCATGTGGTTTATGAAAATAAAACACATGCAATGACTCTTTTGGATCCATGTGGTTTATGAAAAGAACACACATGCAATGACTCTTGTGGATCCATGTGGTTTATGAAAATAACACACATGCAATGACACTTGTGGATCCATGTGGTTTATGAAAAGAAAACACATGCAATGACTCTAGGTGTGGTTTATAAAAAGAACACAAATGCAATAAACTCTAGTGGATCCATGTGGTTTATGAAAAGAACACACATGCAATGACTCTAGTGGATCCATGTGGTTTATGAAAAGAACACACATGCAATGAACTCTAGTGTATCCATGTGGTTTATGAAAAGAACACACGTGCAATGACTCTGGTGGATCCATTTGGTTTATGAAAATCACACACATGCAATGACTCTAGCTGTGGTTTATGAAAAGAACACACATGCAATGACACTGGTGGATCCATGTGGTTTATGAAAAGAACACACATGCAAAGACTCTAGTTGTGATTTATGAAAAGAACACAAATGCAATGAACTCTAGTGGATCCATGTGGTTTATGAAAAGAACACACATGCAATGACTCTAGTGGATCCATGTGGTTGATGAAAAGAACACACATGCAATGAGCACTAGTAGATCCATGTGGTTTATGAAAAGAACACACATGCAATGACTCTAGTGGATCCATGTGGTTTATGAAAAGAACACACATGCAATGACATCTAGTGGATACATGTGGTTTATGAACACATGCAATGACATCTAGTGGATACATGTGGTTTATGAACACATGCAATGACTCTGGTCGATCCATGTGGTTTATGAAAAGAACACACATGAAATAACTCTAGTTGTGGTTTATAAAAAGAACACACATGCAATAGCACTGGTAGATCCATGAGTTTTATGAAAAGAACACACATGCAATGACAGTTATGGGTCTATGTGGTTTATGAAAACAACACACATGCAATGACTCTTGTGGATCAATTTGTTTTATGAAAAGAACACACATGCAATGACTCTAGTTGTGGTTTATGAAAAGAACACAAATGCAATGAACTCTAGTGGATGTATGTAGTTTATGAAAAGAACCCACATGCAATGACACTGGTGGATCCATGTGGTTTATGACAATAACACACATCCAATGATTCTAGCTGTGGTTTATGAAAAGAACACACATACAATGACACTGGTACATCCATGTGGTTTATGAAAAGAGCACACATGCAATGACACAGGTGGATCCATGTGGTTTATGAAAAGAACTCACATGCAATGACTCTAGATGTGGTGTATGAAAAGAACACACATGCAATGAACTCTAGTGCATCCATGTGGTTTATGAAAAGAACACACATTCAATGACACTTGTGGATCCATGTGGTTTACAAAAAGAACACACATGCAATGACACTGGTGGATCCATCTTGTTTATGAAAATAACACACATACAATGACTCTGGTGGATCCATGTGGTTTATGAAAAGAACACACATGCAATGACACTTGTGGATCCATGTGGTTTATGAAAAGAACACACATGCAATGACACTGGTGGATCCATCTTGTTTATGAAAATAACACACATACAATGACTCTGGTGGATCCATGTGGTTTATGAAAAGAACACACATGCAATGACTCTAGCTGTGGTTTATGAAAAGAACACACATGCAATGACACTGGTGGATCCATGTTGTTTATGAAAATAACACACATGCAATGACACTTGTGGATCCATGTGGTTTATGAAAAGAAAACACATGCAATGACTCTTGTGGATCCATGTGGTTTATGAAAAGAACACACATGCAATGACTCTTGTGGATCCATGTGGTTTATGAAAAGAACACACATGCAATGACACTTGTGGATCCATGTGGTTTATGAAAAGAAAACACATGCAATGACTCTAGGTGTGGTTTATAAAAAGAACACAAATGCAATAAACTCCAGTGGATCCATGTGGTTTATGAAAAGAACACACATGCAATGACTCTAGTGGATCCATGTGGTTTATGAAAAGAACATACATGGAATGATCTCTAGTGTAATCATGTGGTTTATGAAAAGAACACACGTGCAATGACTCTGGTGGATCCATTTGGTTTATGAAAATCACACACATGCAATGACTCTAGCTGTGGTTTATGAAAAGAACACACATGCAATGACACTAGTGGATCCATGTGGTTTATGAAAAGAACACACATGCAATGACATTGGTGGATCCATGTGGTTTATGAAAAGAACACACATGCAAAGACTCTAGTTGTGATTTATGAAAAGAACACAAATGCAATGAACTCTAGTGGATCCATGTGGTTTATGAAAAGAACACACATGCAATGACACTTGTGGATCCATGTGGTTTATGAAAAGAACACACATGCAATGACACTTGTGGATCCATGTGGTTTATGAAAAGAACACACATGCAATGACACTTGTGGATCCATGTGGTTTATGAAAAGAACACACATGCAATGACTCTAGTTGTGGTTTATGAAAAGAACAAAACTGCAATGAACTCTAGTGGGTCCATGTGGTTTATGAAAAGAACACACATGCAATGAGACTCGTGGATCCATGTGGTGAAAAGAACACACATACAATGAACTCTAGTGGATCCATGTGGTTTATGAAAAGAACACAGATGCAATGACTCTAGTGGATCGACGTGGTTTATGAAAAGAGACACATGCAATGAACTCTAGTGGATCCGTGTGGTTTATGAAAAGAACACACATGCAATGACTCTAGTGGATCCATGTGGTTTATAAAAAACACACATGCAATGAACTCTAATGGATCCATGTGGTTTATGAAAAGAACACACATGAAATGATTCTAGTTGTGGTTTATGAAAAGAACACACATGCAATGACACTGGTGGATCCATGTGGTTTATGAAAAGAACACACATGCAATGACCCTAGTTGTGGTTTATGAAAAGAACACACATGCAATGGCATTTGTGGATCCATGTGGTTTATGAAATGAACACACATGTAAGGACCCTAGTTGTGGTTTATGAAAACAAAACACATGCAACGACACTTGTTGATCCATGTGGTTTATGAAAAGAACACACATGCAATAACTCTCATTTTAGTTTATGAAAAGAACACAAATGCAATGAACTCTAGTGGATCCATATGGTCAAAAGAACACACATGCAATGAACTCTAGTGGATCCATGTGGTTTATGAAAAGAACACACATGCAATGACTCTAGTGGATCCATGTGGTTTATGAAAATAACACACATGCAATGAACGCTAGTGGATTCATGTGGTTTATGAAAAGAACACACATGCAATGACTCTGGCGGATCCATGTGGTTTATGAAAAGAACACACATGCAATGACTCTAGCTGTAGTTTATGAAAAGATCACACATGCAATAACACTGTTGGATCCATGTGTTTTATGAAAAGAACACACATGCAATGACACTTGTGGATCCATGTGGTTTATGAAAAGAACACACATGCAATTACTCTAGTTGTGGTTTATGAAAAGAACACACATGCAATGACACTTGTGGATCCATGTGGTTTACAAAAAGAACACACATGTAATGACTCTAGTTGTGGTTTATGAAAATAACACACATGCAATTAACTCTAGTGGATCCATGTGGTTTATGAAAAGAACACACATGCAATGACTCAAGTGGATCCATGTGGTTTATGAAAAGAACACACATGCAATGAAATCGATTGGATCCATTTGGTTTATGAAAATAAGACACATGAAATGACACTAGTTGTGGTTTATGAAAAGACCACACATGCAATGACACTTGTGTATCTATGTGGTTTATGAAAAGAACACACATGCAATGACACTTGTGGATACATGTGGTTTATGAAAAGAACACACATGCAATGACTCTTGTGGATCCATGTGGTTTATGAAAAGAACACACATGCAACGACTCTAGCTGCGGTTTATGAAAAGAACACACATGCAATGACATTGTTGGATCCATGTGGTTTATGAAAAGAACACACATGCAATGACACTTGTGGATCCATGTGGTTTATGAAAAGAACACACATGCAATGACCCTTGTGGATCCATGTGGTTTATGAAAAGAACACACATGCAATGACACTGGTGCATCCATGTGGCTTATGAAAAGAACACAGGCAATGACTCTAGTTGTAGTTTATGAAAAGAACATAAATGCAATGAACTCTAGTGGATCCATGCGGTTTATGAAAAGAACACACATGCAATGACACTGGTGGATCCATGTGGTGAAAAGAACACACATGCAATGAACTCTAGTGGATCCATGTGGTTTATGAAAAGAACACACATGCAATGACTCTAGTGGATCCAGGTGGTTTATGAAAATAACACACATGCAATGAACGCTAGTGGATTCATGTGGTTTATGAAAAGAACATGCATGCAATGACACTGATGGATCCATGTGGTTTATAAAAAACACACATGCAATTAACTCTAATGGATCCATGTGGTTTATGAAAAGAACACACATGAAATGATTCTAGTTGTGGTTTATGAAAAGAACACACATGCAATGACACTGGTGGATCCATGTGGTTTATGAAAAGAACACACATGCAATGACACTGGTGGATCCATGTGGTTTATGAAAAGAACACACATGCAATGGCACTTGTGGATCCATGTGGTTTATGAAATGAACACACATGTAAGGACCCTAGTTCTGGTTTATGAAAAGAAAACACATGCAACGACACTTGTTGATCCATGTGGTTTATGAAAAGAACACACATGCAGTGACTCTTGTAGATCCCTGTGGTCTATGAAAAGAACACACATGCAATAACTCTAATTTTAGTTTATGAAAAGAACACAAATGCAATGAACTCTAGTGGATCCATGTGGTTTATGAAAAGAACAAACATGCAATGACTCTAGTGGATCCATGTGGTTTATGAAAAGAACACACATGCAATGAAATCTATTGGATCCATTTGGTTTAGGAAAAGAAGACACATGAAATGACTCTAGTTGTGGTTTATGAAAAGAACACACATGCAATGACACTTGTGTATCTATGTGGTTTATGAAAATAACACACATGCAATGACACTTGTGGATCCATGTGGTTTATGAAAAGAACACACATGCAATGACTCTTGTGGATCCATGTGGTTTATGAAAAGAACACACATGCAATGACTCTAGATGCGGTTTATGAAAAGAACACATGCAATGACATTGTTGGATCCATGTGGTTTATGAAAAGAACACACATGCAATAACACTTGTGGATCCATGTGGTTTTGAAAAGAACACACATGCAATGACCCTTGTGGATCCATGTGGTTTATGACAAGAACACATGTAATGACACTAGTGGATCCATGCGGTTTATAAAAATAACACACGTGCAATGACTCTAGTTGTAGTTTATGAAAAGAACACAAATGCAATAAACTCTAGTGGATCCATGCGGTTTATGAAAAGAACACACATGCAATGACACTGGTGGATCCATGTGGTGAAAAGAACACACATGCAATGAACTCTAGTGGATCCATGTGGTTTATGAATAGAACACACATGCAATGACTCTAGTGGATCTACGCAGTTTATGAAAAGAACACACATGCAATGAACTCTAGTGGATCCATGTGGTTTGTGAAAAGAATACACATGCAATGACTCTAGCTGTAGTTTATGAAAAGATCACACATGCAACAACATTGTTGGTCTTTTTTTTTATGAAAAGAACACACATGCAATGACACTTGTGGATCCATGTGGTTTGTGAAAAGAACACACATGCAATGACACTGGTGGATCCATATGTAGTTTATGGAAAGAACACATATGCAATGACACCGGTGGATCCATATGTGGTCTATGAAAACAACACACATGCAATGACTCTGGTGGATCCTTATGTGGTTTGTGAAAAGAACACACATACAATGACACTAGTGGATCCATATGTGGTTTGTGAAAAGAACACACATGTAATGACTCTAGCTGTGGTTAATGAAAAGAACACACATGCAATGAACTCTGGTGTATCCATATGTGGTTTATGAAAAGGACACACATGCAATGACACTGGTGGATCCTTATGTGGTTTGAGAAAAGAATAGTAATGCAATGACTCTAGTTTTGGTTAATAAAAAGAACACACATGCAATGACACTGGTGGATCCATGTGGTTTATGAAAAGAACACATAGGTAATGACTCTAGTTGTGGTTTATGAAAATAACGCACATGCAATGAACTCTAGTGGATCGATGTGGTTTATGAAAAGAACACACATGCAATGACACTTGTGTATCCATGTAGTTTATGAAAAGAATACACATGCAATGACACTTGTGGATCCATGTAGTTTATGAAAAGAACACATATGCAATGACACCGGTGGATCCATATGTGGTCTATGAAAACAACACACATGCAATGACTCTGGTGGATCCTTATGTGGTTTGTGAAAAGAACACACATACAATGACACTAGTGGATCCATATGTGGTTTGTGAAAAGAACACACATGTAATGACTCTAGCTGTGGTTAATGAAAAGAACACACATGCAATGAACTCTGGTGTATCCATATGTGGTTTATGAAAAGGACACACATGCAATGACACTGGTGGATCCTTATGTGGTTTGAGAAAAGAATAGTAATGCAATGACTCTAGTTTTGGTTAATAAAAAGAACACACATGCAATGACACTGGTGGATCCATGTGGTTTATGAAAAGAACACACATGCAAAGACTCTAGTTGTGATTTATGAAAAGAACACAAATGCAATGAACTCTAGTGGATCCATGTGGTTTATGAAAAGAACACACATGCAATGACTCTAGTGGATGCATGTGGTTGATGAAAAGAACACACATGCAATGAGCACTAGTAGATCCATGTGGTTTATGAAAAGAACACACATGCAATGACTCTAGTTGATGCATGTGGTTTATGAAAAGAACACACATGCAATGACATCTAGTGGATACATGTGGTTTATGAACACATGCAATGACATCTAGTGGATACATGTGGTTTATGAACACATGCAATGACTCTGGTCGATCCATGTGGTTTCTGAAAATAACACACATGAAATGACTCTAGTTGTGGTTTATGAAAAGAACACACATGCAATGACACTGGTAGATCCATGTGGTTTATGAAAATAACACACATGTAATGACACTTGTGGATCCATCTGGTTTATGAAAAGAACACACATGCAATGACTCTTGTGGATCCATGTGGTTTATGAAAACAAGACACATGCTGACTCTAGTTGTGGTTTATGAAAAGAACACAAATTCAATGAACTCTAATGGATCCATGCGGTTTATGAAAAGAACACACATGCAATGACACTGGTGAATCCATGTGGTTTATCAAAATAACACACATGTAATGACTCTAGCTGTGGTTTATGAAAAGAACACACATGCAATGACACTGGTACATCCATGTGGCTTATGAAAAGAACACACATGCAATGACACAGGTGGATCCATGTGGTTTATGAAAAGAACACACACGCAATGACTCTAGTTGTGGTTTATGAAAATAACACAAATGTAATGAACTCTAGTGGATCCATGTGGTTTATGAAAAGAACACACATGCAATGTACCTTGTGGATCCATGTGGTTTATGAAAACAACACACATGCAATGAACTCTAGTGGATCCATGTGGTTTATGACAAGAACACACATACAATGACTCTGGTGGATCCATGTGGTTTATGAAAAGAACACACATGCAATGACTCTAGTTGTGGTTTATGAAAAGAACACACATGCAATGACACTGGTGGATCCATCTTGTTTATGAACATAACACACATACAATGACTCTGGTGGATCCATGTGGTTTATGAAAAGAACACACATGCAATGACTCTAGCTGTGGTTTATGAAAAGAACACACATGCAATGACACTGGTGGATCCATGTTGTTTATGAAAATAACACACATGCAATGACACTTGTGGATCCATGTGGTTTATAAAAAGAAAACACATGCAATGACTCTTCTGGATCCATGTGGTTTATGAAAAGAACACACATGCAATGACTCTTGTGGATCCATGTGGTTTATTAAAAGAACACACATGCAATGACACTTGTGGATCCATGTGGTTTATGAAAAGAAAACACACGCAATGACTCTATGTGTGGTTTATAAAAAGAACACAAATGCAATAAACTCCAGTGGATCCATGTGGTTTATGAAAAGAACACACATGCAATGACTCTAGTGGATTCATGTGGTTTATGAAAAGAACACACATGCAATGATCTCTAGTGTATCCATGTGGTTTATCAAAAGAACACATGTGCAATGACTCTGGTGGATCCATTTGGTTTATGAAAATCCCACACATGCAATGACTCTAGCTGTGGTTTATGAAAAGAACACACATGCAATGACACTAGTGGATCCATGTGGTTTATGAAAAGAACACACATGCAATGGCATTGGTGGATCCATTTGGTTTATGAAAAGAACACACATGCAAAGACTCTAGTTGTGATTTATGAAAAGAACACAAATGCAATGAACTCTAGTGGATCCATGTGGTTTACGAAAGGAACACACATGCAATGACACTTGTGGATCCATGTGGTTTATGAAAAGAACAGGCATGCAATGACACTTGTGGATCCATGTGGTTTATGAAAAGAACACACATGCAATGACACTTGTGGATCCATGTGGTTTATGAAAAGAACAGGCATGCAATGACTCTAGTTGTGGTTTATGAAAAGAACATAACTGCAATGAACTCTAGTGGGTCCATGCGGTTTATGAAAAGAACACACATGCAATGAGACTCGTGGATCCATGTGGTGAAAAGAACACACATACAATGAACTCTAGTGGATCCATGTGGTTTATGAAAAGAACACAGATGCAATGACTCTAGTGGATCGACGTGGTTTATGAAAAGAGACACATGCAATGAACTCTAGTGGATCCGTGTGGTTTATGAAAAGAACACACATGCAATGACTCTAGTGGATCCATGTGGTTTATAAAAAACACACATGCAATGAACTCTAATGGATCCATGTGGTTTATGAAAAGAACACACATGAAATGATTCTAGTTGTGGTTTATGAAAAGAACACACATGCAATGACACTGGTGGATCCATGTCGTTTATGAAAAGAACACACATGCAATGACCCTAGTTGTGGTTTATGAAAAGAACACACATGCAATGGCATTTGTGGATCCATGTGGTTTATGAAATGAACACACATGTAAGGACCCTAGTTGTGGTTTATGAAAACAAAACACATGCAACGACACTTGTTGATCCATGTGGTTTATGAAAAGAACACACATGCAATAACTCTCATTTTAGTTTATGAAAAGAACACAAATGCAATGAACTCTAGTGGATCCATATGGTCAAAAGAACACACAGGCAATGAACTCTAGTGGATCCATGTGGTTTATGAAAAGAACACACATGCAATGACTCTAGTGGATCCATGTGGTTTATGAAAATAACACACATGCAATGAACGCTAGTGGATTCATGTGGTTTATGAAAATAACACACATGCAATGACTCTGGCGGATCCATGTGGTTTATGAAAAGAACACACATGCAATGACTCTAGCTGTAGTTTATGAAAAGATCACACATGCAATAACACTGTTGGATCCATGTGTTTTATGAAAAGAACACATATGCAATGACACTTGTGGATCCATGTGGTTTATGAAAAGAACACACATGCAATTACTCTAGTTGTGGTTTATGAAAAGAACACACATGCAATGACACTTGTGGATCCATCTGGTTTACAAAAAGAACACACATGTAATGACTCTAGTTGTGGTTTATGAAAATAACGCACATGCAATGAACTCTAGTGGATCCATGTGGTTTATGAAAAGAACAAACATGCAATGACTCTAGTGGATCCATGTGGTTTATGAAAATAACACACATGCAATGAAATCGATTGGATCCATTTGGTTTATGAAAATAAGACACATGAAATGACACTAGTTGTGGTTTATGAAAAGACCACACATGCAATGACACTTGTGTATCTATGTGGTTTATGAAAAGAACACACATGCAATGACACTTGTGGATACATGTGGTTTATGAAAAGAACACACATGCAATGACTCTTGTGGATCCATGTGGTTTATGAAAAGAACACACATGCAACGACTCTAGCTACGGTTTATGAAAAGAACACACATGCAATGACATTGTTGGATCCATGTGGTTTATGAAAAGAACACACATGCAATGACACTTGTGGATCCATGTGGTTTATGAAAAGAACACGCATGCAATGACCCTTGTGGATCCATGTGGTTTATGCAAAGAACACACATGCAATGACACTGCTGCATCCATGTGGCTTATGAAAAGAACACACAGGCAATGACTCTAGTTGTAGTTTATGAAAAGAACATAAATGCAATGAACTCTAGTGGATCCATGCGGTTTATGAAAAGAACACACATGCAATGACACTGGTGGATCCATGTGGTGAAAAGAACACACATGCAATGAACTCTAGTGGATCCATGTGGTTTATGAAAAGAACACACATGCAATGACTCTAGTGGATCCAGGTGGTTTATGAAAATAACACACATGCAATGAACGCTAGTGGATTCATGTGGTTTATGAAAAGAACATGCATGCAATGACACTGATGGATCCATGTGGTTTATAAAAAACACACATGCAATTAACTCTAATGGATCCATGTGGTTTATGAAAAGAACACACATGAAATGATTCTAGTTGTGGTTTATGAAAAGAACACACATGCAATGACACTGGTGGATCCATGTGGTTTATGAAAAGAACACACATGCAATGACACTTGTGGATCCATGTGGTTTATGAAAAGAACACACATGCAATGGCACTTGTGGATCCATGTGGTTTATGAAATGAACACACATGTAAGGACCCTAGTTCTGGTTTATGAAAAGAAAACACATGCAACGACACTTGTTGATCCATGTGGTTTATGAAAAGAACACACATGCAGTGACTCTTGTAGATCCCTGTGGTCTATGAAAAGAACACACATGCAATAACTCTAATTTTAGTTTATGAAAAGAACACAAATGCAATGAACTCTAGTGGATCCATGTGGTTTATGAAAAGAACAAACATGCAATGACTCTAGTGGATCCATGTGGTTTATGAAAAGAACACACATGCAATGAAATCTATTGGATCCATTTGGTTTAGGAAAAGAAGACACATGAAATGACTCTAGTTGTGGTTTATGAAAAGAACACACATGCAATGACACTTGTGTATCTATGTGGTTTATGAAAATAACACACATGCAATGACACTTGTGGATCCATGTGGTTTATGAAAAGAACACACATGCAATGACTCTTGTGGATCCATGTGGTTTATGAAAAGAACACACATGCAACGACTCTAGATGCGGTTTATGAAAAGAACACACATGCAATGACATTGTTGGATCCATGTGGTTTATGAAAAGAACACACATGTAATAACACTTGTGGATCCATGTGGTTTTTGAAAAGAACACACATGCAATGACCCTTGTGGATCCATGTGGTTTATGACAAGAACGCACATGTAATGACACTAGTGCATCCATGTGGCTTATGAAAAGAACCCACGTGCAATGACTCTAGTTGTAGTTTATGAAAAGAACACAAATGCAATAAACTCTAGTGGATCCATGCGGTTTATGAAAAGAACACACATGCAATGACACTGGTGGATCCATGTGGTGAAAAGAACACACATGCAATGAACTCTAGTGGATCCATGTGGTTTATGAATAGAACACACATGCAATGACTCTAGTGGATCTACGCAGTTTATGAAAAGAACACACATGCAATGAACTCTAGTGGATCCATGTGGTTTGTGAAAAGAATACACATGCAATGACTCTAGCTGTAGTTTATGAAAAGATCACACATGCAACAACATTGTTGGTCTTTTTTTTTATGAAAAGAACACACATGCAATGACACTTGTGGATCCATGTGGTTTGTGAAAAGAACACACATGCAATGACACTGGTGGATCCATATGTAGTTTATGGAAAGAACACATATGCAATGACACCGGTGGATCCATATGTGGTCTATGAAAACAACACACATGCAATGACTCTGGTGGATCCTTATGTGGTTTGTGAAAAGAACACACATACAATGACACTAGTGGATCCATATGTGGTTTGTGAAAAGAACACACATGTAATGACTCTAGCTGTGGTTAATGAAAAGAACACACATGCAATGAACTCTGGTGTATCCATATGTGGTTTATGAAAAGGACACACATGCAATGACACTGGTGGATCCTTATGTGGTTTGAGAAAAGAATAGTAATGCAATGACTCTAGTTTTGGTTAATAAAAAGAACACACATGCAATGACACTGGTGGATCCATGTGGTTTATGAAAAGAACACATAGGTAATGACTCTAGTTGTGGTTTATGAAAATAACGCACATGCAATGAACTCTAGTGGATCGATGTGGTTTATGAAAAGAACACACATGCAATGACACTTGTGTATCCATGTAGTTTATGAAAAGAATACACATGCAATGACACTTGTGGATCCATGTAGTTTATGAAAAGAACACATATGCAATGACACCGGTGGATCCATATGTGGTCTATGAAAACAACACACATGCAATGACTCTGGTGGATCCTTATGTGGTTTGTGAAAAGAACACACATACAATGACACTAGTGGATCCATATGTGGTTTGTGAAAAGAACACACATGTAATGACTCTAGCTGTGGTTAATGAAAAGAACACACATGCAATGAACTCTGGTGTATCCATATGTGGTTTATGAAAAGGACACACATGCAATGACACTGGTGGATCCTTATGTGGTTTGAGAAAAGAATAGTAATGCAATGACTCTAGTTTTGGTTAATAAAAAGAACACACATGCAATGACACTGGTGGATCCATGTGGTTTATGAAAAGAACACATAGGTAATGACTCTAGTTGTGGTTTATGAAAATAACGCACATGCAATGAACTCTAGTGGATCGATGTGGTTTATGAAAAGAACACACATGCAATGACACTTGTGTATCCATGTAGTTTATGAAAAGAATACACATGCAATGACACTTGTGGATCCATGTGGTTTATGAAAAGAACACACATGAAATGACTCTTGTGGATCCATGTGGTTTATGAAAACAACACACATGCAATTACTCCAGCTGCGGTTTATGAAAAGAACACAAATACAATGACACTGTTGGATCCATGTGGTTTATGAAAAGAACACACATGCAATGACTCTGGCGGATCCATGTGGTTTATGAAAAGAACACACATGCAATGACTCTAGCTGTAGTTTATGAAAAGATCACACATGCAATAACACTGTTGGATCCATGTGTTTTATGAAAAGAACAGACATGCAATGACACTTGTGGATCCATGTGGTTTATGAAAAGAACACACATGCATTTACTCTAGTTGTGGTTTATGAAAAGAACACACATGCAATGACACTTGTGGATCCATGTGGTTTACGAAACGAACACACATGTAATGACTCTAGTTGTGGTTTATGAAAATAACGCACATGCAATGAACTCTAGTGGATCCATGTGGTTTATGAAAAGAACACACATGAAATGACTCTAGTGGATCCATGTGGTTTATGAAAAGAACACACATGCAATGACACTTGTGGCTCCATGTGGTTTATGAAAAGAACACACATGCAACGACCCTTGTGGATCCATGTGGTTTATCAAAAGAACACACATGCAATGACACTGGTGCATCCATGTGGCTTATGAAAAGAACACACATGCAATGACTCTAGTTGTAGTTTATGAAAAGAACACACATGCAATGAATTCTAGTGGATCCATGCGGTTTATGAAAAGAACACACATGCAATGACACTGGTGGATCCATGTGGTGAAAAGAACACACATGCAATGAACTCTAGTGGATCCATGTGGTTTATAAAAAGAACACACATGCAATGACTCAAGTGGATCCATGTGGTTTATGAAAATAACACACATGCAATGAACGCTAGTGGATTCATGTGGTTTATGAAACAACATGCATGCAATGACACTGATGGATCCATGTGGTTTATAAAAAACACACATGCAATGAACTCTAATGGATCCATGTGGTTTATGAAAAGAACACACATGAAATGATTCTAGTTGTGGTTTATGAAAAGAACACACATGCAATGACACTGGTGGATCCACGTGGTTTATGAAAAGAACACATATGCAATGACCCTAGTTGTGGTTTATGAAAAGAACACACATGCAAAGGCACTTGTGGATCCATGTGGTTTATGAAATGAACAAACATGTAAGGACCCTAGTTGTGGCTTATGAAAAGAAAACACATGAAACGACACTTGTTGATCCATGTGGTTTATGAAAAGAACACACATGCAATGGCTCTTGTGGATCCCTGTGGTCTATGAAAAGAACACACATGCAATAACTCTAATTTTAGTTTATGAAAAGAACACAAATGCAATGAACTCTAGTGGATCCATATGGTCAAAAGAACACACATGCAATGAACGCTAGTGGATTCATGTGGTTTATGAAAATAACACACATGCTATGACTCTGGCGGATCCATGTGGTTTATGAAAAGAACACACATGCAATGACTCTAGCTGTAGTTTATGAAAAGATCACACATGCAATAACACTGTTGGATCCATGTGTTTTATGAAAAGAACACACATGCAATGACACTTGTGGATCCATGTGGTTTATGAAAAGAACACACATGCATTTACTCTAGTTGTGGTTTATGAAAAGAACACACATGCAATGACACTTGTGGATCCATGTGGTTTACGAAACGAACACACATGTAATGACTCTAGTTGTGGTTTATGAAAATAACGCACATGCAATGAAATCTATTGGATCCATTTGGTTTAGGAAAAGAAGACACATGAAATGACTCTAGTTGTGGTTTATGAAAAGAACACACATGCAATAACACTTGTGTATCTATGTGGTTTATGAAAATAACACACATGCAATGACACTTGTGGATCCATGTGGTTTATGAAAAGAACACACATGCAACAACTCTAGCTGCGGTTTATGAAAAGAACACACATGCAATGACTCTTGTGGATCCATGTGGTTTATGAAAAGAACACACATGCAACGACTCTAGCTGCGGTTTATGAAAAGAACACACATGCAATGACATTGTTGGATCCATGTGGTTTATGAAAAGAACACACATGTAATGACACTAGTGGATCCATGTGGTTTATGAAAAGAACACACATGTAATGACTCTAGTGGATCCATGTGGTTTATGAAAAGAACACACATGCAATGAAATCGATTGGATCCATTTGGTTTATGAAAATAAGACACATGAAATGACTCTAGTTGTGGTTTATGAAAAGAACACACATGCAATGACACTTGTGTATCTATGTGGTTTATGAAAAGAACACACATGCAATGACACTTGTGGATACATGTGGTTTATGAAAAGAACACACATGCAATGACTCTTGTGGATCCATGTGGTTTATGAAAAGAACACACATGCAACGACTGTAGCTGCGG
Organism: Avena insularis; assembly: GCA_023614405.1. Taxonomy (NCBI): domain Eukaryota; kingdom Viridiplantae; phylum Streptophyta; class Magnoliopsida; order Poales; family Poaceae; genus Avena; species Avena insularis. Next base: position 751,368 of record JAJUPC010000145.1, on the reverse strand, counting down.
TTTATGAAAAGAACACACATGCAATGACATTGTTGGATCCATCTGGTTTATGAAAAGAACACACATGCAATGACACTTGTGGATCCATGTGGTTTATGAAAAGAAGACACATGCAATGACCCTTGTGGATCCATGTGGTTTATGCAAAGAACACACATGCAATGACACTGGTGCATCCATGTGGCTTATGAAAAGAACACACATGCAATGACTCTAGTTGTAGTTTATGAAAAGAACACAAATGCAATGAACTCTAGTGGATCCATGCGGTTTATGAAAAGAACACACATGCAATGACACTGGTGGATCCATGTGGTGAAAAGAACACACATGCAATGAACTCTAGTGGATTCATGTGGTTTATGAAAAGAACATGCATGCAATGACACTGATGGATCCATGTGGTTTATAAAAAACACACATGCAATTAACTCTAATGGATCCATGTGGTTTATGAAAAGAACACACATGAAATGATTCTAGTTGTGGTTTATGAAAAGAACACACATGCAATGACACTGGTGGATCCATGTGGTTTATGAAAAGAACACACATGCAATGACACTGGTGGATCCATGTGGTTTATGAAAATAACACACATGCAATGGCACTTGTGGATCCATGTGGTTTATGAAATGAACACACATGTAAGGACCCTAGTTGTGGTTTATGAAAAGAAAACACATGCAACGACACTTGTTGATCCATGTGGTTTATGAAAAGAACACACATGCAATGACTCTTGTGGATCCCTGTGGTCTATGAAAAGAACACAAATGCAATAACTCTAATTTTAGTTTATGAAAAGAACACAAATGCAACGAACTCTAGTGGATCCATGTGGTTTATGAAAAGAACAAACATGCAATGACTCTAGTGCATCCATGTGGTTTATGAAAAGAACACACATGCAATGACTCTAGTTGTGGTTTATGAAAAGAACACACATGCAATAACACTTGTGTATCTATGTGGTTTATGAAAATAACACACATGCAATGACACTTGTGGATCCATGTGGTTTATGAAAAGAACACACATGCAATGACTCTTGTGGATCCATGTGGTTTATGAAAAGAACACACATGCAACGACTCTAGCTGCGGTTTATGAAAAGAACACACATGCAATGACATTGTTGGATCCATGTGGTTTATGAAAAGAACACACATGCAATGACACTTGTGGATCCATGTGGTTTATGAAAAGAACACACATGCAATTACCCTTGTGGATCCATGTGGTTTATGAAAAGAACGCACATGTAATGACACTAGTGCATCCATGTGGCTTATGAAAAGAACCCACGTGCAATGACTCTAGTTGTAGTTTATGAAAAGAACACAAATGCAATAAACTCTAGTGGATCCATGCGGTTTATGAAAAGAACACACATGCAATGACACTGGTGGATCCATGTGGTGAAAAGAACACACATGCAATGAACTCTAGTGGATCCATGTGGTTTATGAAAAGAACACACATGCAATGACTCTAGTGGATCTACGCGGTTTATGAAAAGAACACACATGCAATGAACTCTAGTGGATCCATGTGGTTTATGAAAAGAACACACATGCAATGACTCTAGCTGTAGTTTATGAAAAGATCACACATGCAACAACATTGTTGGTCCATGTGTTTTATGAAAAGAACACACATGCAATGACACTTGTGGATCCATGTGGTTTGTGAAAAGAACACATATGCAATTACTCTAGTTGTGGTTTATGAAAATAACACACATGCAATGACACTGGTGGATCCATATGTAGTTTATGGAAATAACACATATGAAATGACACCGGTGGATCCTTATGTGGTCTATGAAAACAACACACATGCAATGACTCTGGTGGATCCTTAAGTGGTTTGTGAAAAGAACACACATACAATGACACTAGTGGATCCATATGTGGTTTGTGAAAAGAACACACATGTAATGACTCTAGCTGTGGTTAATGAAAAGAACACACATGCAATGAACTCTGGTGTATCCATATGTGGTTTATGAAAAGGACACACATGCAATGACACTGGTGGATCCTTATGCGGTTTGTGAAAAGAATAGTAATGCAATGACTCTAGTTGTGGTTAATAAAAAGAACACACATGCAATGACACTGGTGGATCCATGTGGTTTATGAAAAGAACACACATGTAATGACTCTAGTTGTGGTTTATGAAAATAACGCACATGCAATGAACTCTAGTGGATCGATGTGGTTTATGAAAAGAACACACATGCAATGACACTTGTGTATCCATGTAGTTTATGAAAAGAATACACATGCAATGACACTTGTGGATCCATGTGGTTTATGAAAAGAACACACATGAAATGACTCTTGTGGATCCATGTGGTTTATGAAAAGAACACACATGCAATTGCTCCAGCTGCGGTTTATGAAAAGAACACAAATACAATGACACTGTTGGATCCATGTGGTTTATGAAAAGAACACACATGCAATGACACTGGTGGATCCATGTGGTGAAAAGAACACACATGCAATGAACTCTAGTGGATCCATGTGGTTTATGAAAAGAACGCACATGCAATGACTCTAGTGGATCCACGTGGTTTATGAAAAGAACACACATGCAATGAACTCTAGTGGATCCATGTGGTTTATGAAAAGAACACACATGGAATGACTCTAGTGGATCCATGTGGTTTATAAAAAACACACATGCAATGAACTCTAATGGATCCATGTGGTTTATGAAAAGAACACACATGAAATTATTGTAGTTGTGGTTTATGAAAAGAACACACATGCAATGACACTGGTGGATCCATGTGGTTTATGAAAAGAACACACTTGCAATGACCCTAGTTGTGGTTTATGAAAAGAACACACATGCAATGGCACTTGTGGATCCATGTGGTTTATGAAATGAACACACATGTAAGGACCCTAGTTGTGGTGTATGAAAAGAAAACTGTCACATCCCAAGATTTTCCAAATCTTGTAATGTGAAAAATAAAATAAACAAAATAAATTTTGTTGAAAATCAGGGTGAAAAAAAACTTTTGTTACTAAAAGGAAACTGAAATCCCATCTTGAACAAACTTTGGTAGAAGTTTGAATTCAACAAAAATCCAAATCAAGGGAAATGCATTCCTCAATGAATGTATCTGGAAATTTGAACACTAGGAAAGTAAATCAAAATCCCTAAGCCCTAATGGAAGGAAATCATTTTCCAAAGTATCTCCAAATCTATGGATTTGATCCATACCAAATCTGATCAACAAATAATCACAAAGGATCAAGAACAGACCATAGAGATTGGTTTCACTTAGTTTGGAACCATAGACAAAATCTTATGAATATAATAAGATAAGGAAATTGAATTTCCAAAGCCAATAAAGCCCTTACGAGAACCCATACCAATTGGTGAGCATTTAATCCTAAAGGGATTTATAAAGATAAACATTTATTAAAAGAAAATAAAATATTTTGTTTTGATAAAATGAGTAAAGATTTATTTAAATAAAATAGTAAGGATTTAAATATCCAATTTTATTTAAGTAAAGGCTTTTCCCATTTTAAATAAACACTAAAACTTATTTTAAATAAGTTTCCAAGTATTTTGATTTCTCAAAATAAAACCTACTAAAGTGTTTTGATTTTATTTTGGATTTCAAAATAAAGTTTTAAATAAACAAATTCTATATGGATTATTAACTAAGGTCCATTTATTTAATTATTGAATGGATCCTAAAATAAATAAAAATATTATGTCATTTTGAGATTTGGATTATGTTGATAAACAGAACCAAATTCAAATGAAAAGTTGTTGATTGTTTGAATTGATTTGAGTGTGGTTTGATTGTTTGAATAATTGATTGAAATTCAAAACAGAAAAAGATTTAGAAAAGGAAAAAGAAAACAGACAGAAAAAAAGTAGAGCAGCCCACCTTTTGGCCCAACTAGCCCAACAGTAGCCCAGTCCAGCCCACCTTCTTTTCCCCAAAGCATTCTTTTCTCACCCAGATTCTGACCCGCAAAGACAATGACTGGTGGACCCAAACCCCTCTCCTTTTCTATCACTGACAAGATGACCCCACCTCTCCCTTTCCCCCGAGCGAACCGTTTTCTTTACCGCGGAAAGAACCCACTGAGTGAATGACAGTCTGGACCCACTCCTCCTTCCCCTCTTTATTTGTGTAGACCCCACCACCATGTTCTTCTTCCACACCCAATGACCAGTTCTTCTCCCGATTCGCGTTGATTTCTCCGGCTCGTCATAATGTCGAGCCTTTACCTCGCCTTGATCACGCAGACTTAAACGCCCTCTCCTCTATAATTCCCTCGACACCCATGCACGCCTTGACGCCTAATTTTCCCCGATCTCCTCTGTCTCCGGCGAGCTCATGAGCGATTCCGCCACACCCGCCGCCTCACCTACCTGCACGCGAGCATGCTCTCCAAAGCCTGCGCATCTGCCCATAGCCTCAGCTAGCTCCCTCAAGACTGAAGCTCGGCTCGGCCTCGACCTCGACTCGCCCGCCATCCGGTTCTTCTCCGACGAGCTCGCAGTAGTTTCCTCGCCTCTACCTCTCGATCACGCACACAACCTTGCCTTGGTCCTGCGATCTAACAGCGTCCTTGTTATGCCTTGGGGTGATCCATGACGCGCCAACAACGACAACCCGAGCACCGCCGCCGCAAAGAACTCCGACGAGCAATCCACCTCGCCCAAAGGCGCCGACGAACCGATCACGTCTTGAGCTTCACTGCACCGGCAAGCACGGTGAGCATCCCTTTTCTCTCTTGCTTCGCATCGCCGACGCCACCGCCTTGGCCGCTCACGCCGCCGCCGCCACGCCACTGCGCTAGTGGTCAAACGCGTAGCGACCGTAGGATCTTAATCGTAGCGTTGTGATAGAACATGAACGAAAGGGTATCTGTTGATCTGCACCGTGCGTAGCCACTTAGATCTGACGGTCTAGGAAGGCTGATCCGTGCGAACCGGTACGGGCGAATAAGATTATGACGCGTGGCACTAGATCTGTTTAAAAGAAATTTGAAAACAGATTTATTTGCCATTTTCAAACCCTTGTATCTTTGAATCCACACGTCCAAAAATTACAAATTTTATGTCGTTGGATTCAGGAGAACAAGCCCTAACCAACCCTGCCTTTAGTTTAGCAAATAGTAACTGTTAGTTTGCTTGATTTTGCAGAAACATTTGATTGCTTGTTTAGATTAGAAAAATTGTTTAAAAATGATTTTAGGGTTAAAACCTTTGCAAATTGGTTTGTTGTGACCTTACTGACCCTAGAGACCAACCCATGTTTTGGAAAATGATTTGGAAAAGTTTAGAATGGATTACTTGGTTTAGTCCATTTCTAGCTAAATAAAACTATTGTTTTGTTTATGAAAATGTTTTTGAGTAAAAACTTTGAGAAAATGTTTTGATCCAAACCTACTGACCAAAGACACCAAGTTTTGCAATAGCAACTCATTTGGTGAAACAAAATAATGATTCTTTGATTTAAAACCATTTCTAGTCAAATAGAAATGTGGTTTTTATTAAAAATGGTTTTGGAGGAAAACCTTTGGAAAATGTTTTGTTTTAAACTCACTAACCCCAAACCCCAAGTTTTGTGAAAACATACTTGGTGAACCCTATGGGTTAATGCCCTAGTGAAACCTTTTTCAAATGACTTTGCCATTTTGGTAAATGACCAATTTGGAACTTACAAAGTTTAGAAGCCTAGTAGAGACCATCCTTACAATAGAACCAACCTTTGCATGCTTATGCATGACTTAGATGTTGGAATTATGCCCTAGAGGCAATAATAAAGATGTTATTATTATAATTCTTGTTCATGATAAAGTTTATATTCCATGCTAGAATTGTATTAAGCGGAAACTTTAATACTTGTGTGGTTTGTGAACAACACCGTGTCCCTAGTACGCCTCTATGGACTAGCTCATTGATCAATGATGGTTAAGGTTTCCTAACCATAGACATGAGTTGTCAATTGATAATGAGATCATATCATTGGGAGAATGATATGGTGGAATGGACCAAACTAAGCAAAGCTATTAGATCGTTTCATCGTGTTCGTCTTTGAAGCTTTTCTCATGTCAAATATTGTATTCCTTAGACCATGAGATAATACAACTCCACAGTATCGGAAGAAAGCTTTGAGGTCATCAAACGTCATCCTATGAGAGGGTGATCATAAAGGTGTCTCTCGGTGATCGGAAAGTATCATTGGGTTGTATGTATCGAGATGGGATTTGTCCCTCAAGTCGGAGAGATATGCTTGGGCCACTCGTGTCGATATCAACACCGCTTGCAAGCATGTGGTTAAGGAGTTAATCACAAAGTGATATCGGATTCTGAAGCGAGTAAAGTACTAACGTGAGCGAGATTGAACTAGGTATGAAGATACCGATCGAATCTCGGGCAAGTAAAATATCGCGACGAAGGGAATATATATATGGGATTGATTGAATCCTGGCATCGTGGTTCATCCGATATGATCATCGATGAATGTGTGGGAGTCAATATGGGTTCCTGCACCCATTGTTGATTATTGATAGAAGATCATGTACGCATATTCTCGAACCTGAGGTCACACACTTAACGTGTCTCGGCGCTAGGATAGATTGGATAATTGGTTTATGAATTTTTGTTCGGTCTCGGATGGGATCCGGGATATCACGAGAGGTTCGAAATGGTGGAGAATAAGATTCATATAAGGCAGTGCAGTTTTTGGAGTTCGGAATAGTTCCGGGTTAATCGGTATTGTACCGGAAGCTTCTAGAACCTTCCGAAAGGGGACCAACGTGGCCCCACCTTCCGGGAGGGGGCATGGGACTATGAGGGAGTGTCCTGGCCGCATTGTGCCAGGGGCACAAGGCCCCATAGGGCCTAGCCGATCCTAGATAAGTTTAAATCGTTTAAACTAGAGATAAGATAGGGTTTCTAGAAGGGAGAGTTTAAATCGTTTAAACTAGAGATAGGCTTGGAGGATGGGCAGGCTGTCCGCACCCCTCTATATATAGAGGCTGGTGCCCCTTCCCCACACACACCTTCCTCCAAACCCTAGTTGCCCTGCTGCCCTCCTCTCTCCCTCCCGACTGTTTGTAGGCGAAGCCCTGCGGCAGAAATTCTCTACCATATACACCACGCCGTCGTGTTGTAGATCCAATCCATCTCTCCACCCTACTTGCTGGTCCGAGGAAGGAGGAGACGTCGAGGTGCTGCACGTGTGCATCTCACGGAGGCACCGCCACTTGTGGTGCTAGATCGGATCAGATCGCGAGGAGGAGAAGCGAGTACGACTACATCACCCACGTTCCGACGAACGTTCCGCTGTGCGAATCTTCAAGGGTATGAAGATCTAATCCAATCTCTCTTGTTGTTTGCATATCCTAGATTAGATCTTGGCTTTCCCTCTGTTAAGCCAAGTAGAAAATTTTGATTTACTATGCTGCGAAACCCTTCAGTGGTATCAGAGCTAGATCTATGCGTAGATGTGATTCACGAGTAGAACGCAACATGGTTGTTGCGGGCGTTGATGTTTTCTGTTGCAAGCCTCTTGTTTTCGTTCTTCTTATGACGCGGGATAGTGAGATTGAAGCGGTCTAGGCCAACCTTACGCGACGTCGTTCGCGAGACCGGCTCCGCACTTGACGTGTGGCTTGTACCACACATGCGGCTGGTGGATGTCAGTTTCTCTCACTATAGTTGTCATGGGATTAACACCGGAGTTTGGCAACCATAATATCACCGTTGTGGCTTTCCGTAGGTAAGAATCGTTCTTAGCATCTACTCCCATAAGCCACGTAAAACATGCAACAACAAAGTAGAGGCGTCTAACTTGTTTTTGCAGGAGTGTTCTGTGATATGGTATGGCCTAAGATGTGATGTGTATATTGTATGCGATGATCATGTTTTGTAATGTTTCACGACTTGCATGTCGATGAGTACACAACCGGCAGGAGCCATATGGTTGTCTTTATAATTGTGTATGACCTGCGAGTCAACTTCTTATACGCCATGTAATAGCTTTACTTTATCGCTAAGTAGTTAGCAATAGTTGTAGTTGCTATTCGTGGTGGAGGCAATCATGGTGGAGTGATGGAGATCATGCCGGAACGCACAAGATGGAGATCATTGTGCGAAGATTGGCTATACCATGTCACATAAAGTTATATGCATGTGATGTTTATCCTTTTATGTATCTTATTATGCTTAGATCACGACGGTAGCATTATAAGGTGATTCCTCACTTAAAGATCAAGATAAAACTGTTCTCCCCAAGTATGCACCGTTCGAAAGTTCGTGTCCAAGCATCATGTGATGACCGGGTGCTATAGACTCTACGCTCACATACAACGGGTGCAAGCCAGTTTTGCACACGCGGAAATACTTGGGTCTAACTTGACGAGCCTAGCATGTACAGACATGGCCTCGGAACACAAGAACCGAAAGGTTAAGCATGAGTCATATGAATGATATGATCGACATCAACTTTGTCCACCATTGAAACCACATCTCTTCGTGATGATCGGATTAGGTGTGGTGAATTTGGATCGTGTTCACTAAACAACTTGAGGGATGTTGAATTTAGTGGGAGTTCATCTAGTAATTTGATTAAGTTGAACTATTTATCATGAACATAGTCTATATTGTACTTGCAACTTCTGTAGATCACATGGCCAAGTCCAACTTCAACTTCAACGTTTTTGCTGAGAAAGAAAAGCTTAGAAACAATGGGTCTAACTTCACCAAGCGGTTCCAATCTAAGAATCATTATGTCTGGCGGACAAAAGGACTATGTCCTTGGAAAGCGTTAGGTGACCCCCACTTTAAGCTACCGGTGATGAAAGCTATTTATCGATCGCGCAAAGATGATTATGCTGTGATAAAGAGCACCATGTAGTTTGCTATGGAACCGAACTTCAAAATCGTTTTGAAAACTATCCGGGCCCTTTGAGATTCTCGAGAGCTGAAAACCATGTTTCAGACTCGGGCCCATTCGAGAGATATGAGATCTCGAAGTTCTTTAGCGCAAGATGGAGGAAGGGAGTTCCGTTAGTGAGCACGCCATTAAGATGTCGGGCTACACTCAACGCCTTGAGCAAGCTGCGCAAGATTCGGAAGGAGCTCAAGATTGAGGGTTCTGCAATCACTCCTCCCAGCTACAAAAGTTTTGTAGTGACTCATAATCAGATTGGTTCCATCGATCGATCACGAGCTCTTCGCCAAAGCTGAAGGCTGCGGAGGTGGACATCAAGAAGGATAATCATGTGTTGATGGTCAACAAGCCCTCCTTTAAGAAAGGTAAAGGTGCAAAGAAGCCCTTCAAGAAAAGCGGCGAAGCGCGCTGCCCTGAGAAGAAGCTCAAGTCTGGACCTAAGCGGACCTTTGAGTTCTTCTATTGCAAGGACAAGGGTCCTTTGGGCATAACTGTCCGAAGTACTTAGCGGACAAGAAGGTGGCACAATCAAAGGTATATTTGATATACATGTTATTGATGTTTTCCTTACTAGCCCTCGTTGTAGTGCACAGGTATTTGATCTTGGTTGGGTTGCTAATATTTGTAACTCGAAGCAGGAGCTACGGAATAGAACATGGCTGCGAGGATGAGGTGACGATCGGCGTTGCAGCGGATCAAGAGTTGATGTGATGGCCATCGACGCTCTCCTTAGTTTTACCTTGGGATTAGTTTTAAACCTTAATAAATGTTATTATGTGCTGCGTTGAGCATGAACATTATTTCTGGATCGTGTTTATTGCAAGGCGGTTATTCATTTAAATCGGAGAATAATGGTTGTTCTATTTATATGAGTAACATCTTTTATGGTCATGCACCCTTGTAAATGGTTTATTTCTTCTAAATCTCGAAAGGGATGAAACACACATCCATAACATTGAGGCTAAGAGATGTCAAGTAGATAGTGATAAAACTACATATTTGTGGCACTCACGTCTAGGACAGATTGGTGTAAAGCGCATGAAGAAACTACATACTGATGGAATTTTTGAGTCTCTTTAATATGAATCATTTGACACATGAACCATGCCTCATGGGCAAGATGATCAAAACCCGTTCTCGGTATGATGGAGCGAAACAACGGACTTGTTGGAAATCATACATACCGATGTATGCGGATGATGAGTGTTTAACGCCGCGGTGGATATCGCTATTTTCTCACTTTTACCGATGACTTAAGTAGATATGGGTATATCTATTTAATGAAACATAAATCTGAAAGCGTTTGAAAAGTTCAAAGAATTTCAGAATGAAGTGGAGAACCATCATGTAAAAGATTAAGTTTCTACGATCCGATCGTGGGGCGAATATTTGAGTTATGATTTTCTCACGCATCTCAAGGCAAGTGGAATCGTTTCACAACTCACACCACCGGAACACCACAGCGCAATGGTGTGTGCGAGCGCGAATCGAACCCTATTAGATATGGTCCGATCGATGATGTCTCTTCTTGATTTGCCGTTATCGTTTTGGGGTTATGCATTAGAAACGCTGCATTCACTTTAAATAGGGCTCCATCTAAATTCGTTGAGGCGACACCGTATGAACTGGTTTGGTGCTAAACCTAAGTTGTCGTTTCTTAAAGTTTGGGGATCTGAAGCTTCGTCAAGAAGTTGATGCGGACAAGCTCGAACCCAAAGCGAGAAATGCGTCTTCATAGGATACCCTAAGGAAACTATTGGGTATACCTTCTATCCGAACCGAAGGCAAAGTGTTTATGCATGAAACGGTTCCTTTCTTGAGAAGGAGTTTCTCTCGAAAGAAGTGAGTGGGAGGAAAGTAGAGCTAGACGAGGTTGTTGAACCTTCTGTTGAATTGGAGAGTAGCGCAGCACCTGAAATTGTTCCAGTGCCATCTGCACCAACAATAGAGGAAGCTAATGACAAGGATCATGAAGCTTTGGACGATCTTTGCTCTTGAGCGTCAGCAGTCGACAAGGTCGCGTGCCCCTCTGAGTGAATGCAACCTGTCTTGGCAGTCTTGTTAGTAGAAGACAGTGAACCTCGAACTATGAGGCGATGATGAGCCCAGACTCTGAGAAATGGCTAGAAGCCATGAAATCCGAATTGGGATCCATGAGCGAAAAAAAAGTATGGACTTTGGTGGACCCTCCTAGCGACCGAAAGGTCGTTGAGTGCAAATGGATCTTTAAGAAGAAGACGGACGCGGATGGTAATGTTACCGTCTATAAAGCACGGCTTGTCGCGAAAGGTTTTCGACAAGTTCAAGGTGTTGACTACGATGAGACTTTCTCTCCCGTAGCGATGTTTAAGTCTATTCGGATTTTATTAGCAATTGCTGCGTTTCATGATTATGAAATATGGCAGATGGATGTCAAGACTACGTTCCTCAATGGCAATGTAACTACCTCGGTGAATTACGCTCCTAGTACAAGCCTGGATGTTCAGAAATGGTTGAAATAGTACGGTGGGGCCCAAATGCCACTCACAGGTAGACCTTTCGGCCGTCCCAACCATTTCCAAACATCGGGACAAGAACGGGCGGCGTGTCGGCTAAGGGATCAACTACATACACAAATGAGTATGTATGCAAGCCACCATACAACAGTACATCAGAGCCATTCCATCTAAAAAGAAAGGAAATATAGCAACGCCATACGGCAAGATCCAAATATCCTAGATAGATAATAGTTTAGGATATCTCCTCATACATCAATCAATAGAGTATCAAGCGGAAGCGGAAGACAAATTCCGAGTACGGATAAGAAGCAAATCGGCATAAGATGCCCCATAAATAAGTACATCCCGCCCACAGATCTCACGGATCCCCGTTCCCGGAATCTCTACACCGAATGATCGTTGCCCACATCGTCCGTCTCCTCCACCCAGTATCCATCTTGTGAGTGTACCTGTTCATCTGGACCAATAATTTATCGTGTGAGACCCTAGGGGTACTCAGCAAGTCTTTATGCCTCTAAAGGGGACACAACACAGGGTGCAATTTGCAGCAAAAGATAAACCCTAGCAATTCTATAGATACTGCTAAGCATCCTCCTAACCATAGATGAGCGGATGTCCGTGAATTAATAACAACAGTTATAACGGTAATCTTAACAGATCCATCCTCCTCCTCGCTTACAAGCGAGGAAGCGGACGAACAACCCCCATCCGTTGGCGGTTTTATTATCCATTTAAGTGAGTGTTGCACTATTTACTAGTCGGTACCTAGTCTAGTCAAATTAAAAGCGGTACTTTAGTTATGCTTGTCTATGATCGGCGTGCTCCAAGTCGTCCATAACGCGGACACGGATTTGAAAGTTTTACCCTGAGGGTGCACAAATAGCAACACACTCGATATGCCTCGGAAAAACCAAATCAAAACCCAACGAGGCGATCACGACAAAGCAATTACAGGATTCAGAAATATTTGAGGCCACCCATTGAGCTACCATAGCGAAGTTAGTGACTCGAGGCGGCCTCAAGGTTTGTGGAGCCGTTGTAAGCAATGGGAACCCGAAAGTGTGACTGGGCTTGTCGATACAGCGGAAACGGGTCATGGTCCTAAACAGTACAGTGTGCAGTACCTCGCACAATCTTAAATAAAGCAGTAAAGCATGGCATAATTACAGGATAGTAAATAAAACCTAAAACTAGTTTTTGGCCCCAAGAAATAAGAATGAATCAAGCTCTGGCTCAGGGGGGTTCATAAGCCTCCCGGATGTGGATAGCACGAATATTCTTGGAACAGGAATCAAGTACTCGGGGTCTTACGGGACACAAGTGAGCCTGAAAAACCAAATAGCGAATATGGCTCACCGATGCCACTTTCATTAGTTATCCCATTACTACTCAGGTTAAGTTGTTTAGGTACCTCGTTATCCAACAGACACTCACATACCCTACACATGCTGTTCTACGACTCGCATGGCTCAACCAACTCCTGTAGTAATGGCTCATGGGATGGAGGAACAAGCTTCGGTGGGGTTTAAAAGTAAAGGCTATGCAATACTTGGGATTCAGATTAATGCAAACACGACTCAATGATGCAAGAGTAAGATAGAGGCAATAGGTACTATATGTATGCAAGCATGTGGTAGTGCTTGCCTGGCAGCTCAGTTGAAGCGAGAGAAGGATCTGGGTAGTACTCCTAGTTCTCCTGATATATCCCACCTCTATTCGAAGAAGAACCAAACAAACAAGGGCCAACATAAATAAAGTGCACAAGCATATGAATAAATGCATCAAGCAAGCAATCATGCCATGATGAATGATGCACAAATTGCATGGCATTAAAGTAGCATGGCATGGGTGAGGTGTGAAGTACAAGATTAAATCATTTTATTTAGTTTTGGCCACAATTTATTCTCATTTTAGTTGCTGTTCACTTTATATTTATATGATGCATGCTCCAAATCAAACCATGGAATGCATAAACAGAAAGGTCTCGTTGAGCTAATCATTTTAGACATATCATTTATTAAATTTGGAGTTATAAAACAAAAGTTATTAATTTGTTAAGTCAAAAGGGCATTTTATTGTAATTTAATTCAACTTGGAATTTTAAATGTCCAAAATATATTTTGAAGGCTATATTTGAAATCCTCATATTTTTCTGATTTGAAAACATATATTATTTGTATTATTTGGATTTGTATTTTAAAAGATATATTAAAACAGATTTGAATTTTGAATTTGAAATAAATTTTAAAAAGATTTGAATTAAAACAGATAGACTGAAATACTTTTTATACTCAGGGTTAGCTAGCCGCAGACACAGACATGTGGGGCCACTGGCTGACTGGACCAAGCCTTGTGAAAAACTTTCCACAGCGGCTGACCTAACCACCGTCGATGTGGTGGGGACACAGCGTGTGAGGCCTATGGTAGCGTCCAGTGACGCCACGTGGGCGATCCAGGCGCGCGGAAGGGGGGATCGGTCTGTGGCGGTCAAGATATTTCGGGGTTGTTTTAGCAAAACCAACGGGCTGGCTGACTGGTGGGCCCCTAGGGAGCGCGGGTTGAGGCGGGAAATACTACAGGGGGTAAACCGCAAAACGGCCATCGCTGCTGCTGATCGCTAACAGATAGAGGCCATGCGGCGGCGGATCCGGCCGTCTTCCAGCGACGAAGGCGACGCTGTCGCTGGAAGAAACACGACGCGGTAAAAACGAAAGATGACGAAACTCCGACTCTGACTTCGTTTAAGGAATGCGTCAACGGAGGTCTACAGCCTTGAGCGAGGCGATGAAACGAGGCGAAGCGCTTCTGCTGCGAGCACACGCCTGGCCTTGTGTATGAGCCTTCGGCAGAGGCGGTGGCGATGCAGCGAGAGGAAGGAGAGGATGTCCAGGGAGGCTGTGGGCTCACCTGTGACCCTCAGGTGCAGCGAGCAGGCTCGGGGTGGCGTAGATCGGCGAGGAGGCAGCAGGCCGGAGGAGTCCTGGTGCTCACGGGCACGGCGGCGGGGGGGCTTCTCCGGCGAGGTCCAGCGGGTTCTGGCGCTTCAGGGCGAAGAAGAGGAAGCAGAGGGCACCCTGGTACTCTGGCACGCTTGGCTCGCTCCGGACGTCTAGAGGGAGAAGTGGCCGAGGCTACGGGTTTTGGGGCATGGTGGCGCGCTGGCCATGGCCTAGGGAGGAAGAAGGAGACGGGTGGGGAGTTGGGCGCCTCCTGGATGCGATCTGGGTGGTTAGGTGAGGTGAGGGTAGATGAGGGAGGAGGAGAGAGCACATGGGGGGTTTCCACCTTTTGCCAAAGCAAGAGGGGCTCGGGTAGGGTAGGTTTCTCCTCTCTTTCCTTGTTCTTTAGCTAGAGAAGGAAGAGGAGGACCAGGGAGGAGGGTAGGTAGATGGGCTCGGGTTGGCTAGGTCTAGAGAGAAAAGGGGAGGGCCGAGAGAGGGTGGAGGTAGGGTTTGGTTTAGAGGGGGTCGATGATGGGGTGGTCTCGGTTAAGTTAGAGGGTAGCTAGGGTTTAGGGGGAAAGAAAGAGAGGGGGGTATGGTGCTAGGGGTAGGCGATTAGAGGGGACTTAGATAGAGGATTAGAGATAGAGGGGTGAGAGCTAGGGTCTTAGAAGCATGCATGCTCCAAACCTAGATCAAGCAAGATCATGAGGAAAAGAGAGAGAGAGGGATGTGGTTTAATAAAAGATCTACTCAAAAATGCAATTAGGAACCAAAGCTAGAAAAAGATGGTTCTTGCATGGCCCATGCAATCAATTAATGCCATGCTTATTTTGTGAAAACAAGATTATCACATGGCATTAAACTTAGGCATTCCCACAAGTGGAATAAAGCCAAACAAGAATTTGAAAGGGATGCCCCATGTGGAATAGATGGAGATGACCATGTTTGAATACTGATGGGACTTGCCAGTGTGTATGTGCCACTAGGCATTTAATAAGCCCAAAAATATCCAAACATGAAAATAACCCCAAAACAATCCATATGGAAGCTAGCAAAAGGTTCCGTTCACAAGGCATGCAAAGATGGCCATGTGGCTCTCCACATGTCCATATTGTGAAAACAACATTATTGATATATGAGAGCATGTGGAAAAAGAATTGGATCCATCCCAACCCACATGAGCTAGAGGTAAAACCCAAATAAAGTGCAAAGCTCATATTTGTTTGGATGGTGGAATTATAAGGTGGTGAAAGAAAGGTGGTGGAGTTCATAAGAGATATGCCCCCAACTCCACTTGGGCATTAAACAATATATCAATAACCAAATACAATATCAAGAGGCAAATACAATTAATAATGCATATGAGATAAGAACCAAATCAAAAAGGGTTTTATATGATGCTCAAATGCAAGGTGGCATGATGACATGAGCATGATATAATGATGATGCAACAATTATATATATGAAGTAGCCAATATATATAGACTAGGCTAGTAGAATTGCAATTGTTAGACAATTGGGATGCTACAACTCTCCCCCACTAAACAAGAATCTTGCCCCGAGATTCCTAGGAAAAAGAAAACCACACAAGGAGGCGGGTGTTGAGCGAAGGTGACCCTCACGTTCCCAAGTTGATGAACAGCAGAATGGTGCGACCACTACACCTTGCAAAACTTGCTAGACTTGTTGAGTCTTGCATTTTGCTTGAGAAACAATGGTCGAAGAGTTGTGGATTGTCGTGAGACAAGAGGATAGGATGGACATAGCTCCGGTTTTCTCAAGAAACATGATAAGAGAAAAAGAACCACCTGTGAAAGAAAGGTCAAGATGATGTATCATGGATAAAGAAAGACACACCATTAAGATTAACGATTTACCGATACTAGAGAGGATGAAAACTTTGTCTCGCCGGAAGAAAAAGAGCTAGATTGATGAGGTTTGAACCACTATGACAATAGCATCGTACCTGCTCTCAGATGAGAAAAGAAGTATGGAAACAATATTGCCTTCAAACAACAGAGTCCCTTGATATCAAAAGAAAGATTTAGATAGACATCGTCAGATTAGATTCTTGTTGCGGTAAGAACCAAGGATCACGCATAATTGAGGTCTTGGGATATAACTTCGAGACGGATGTGAAGCTAGATCATGGTGGAATCCCGAGAAGCAAGAATAGGGAGGATCTGGAGTTTATTGTAGAGATACTTATTGCTTTCTTTAGCCTTGAGGCTAACGCAATAGATTTGCGGCTGATGGCATCAACCATAATTGGCTTTACCATAGCAAAAGAATTGATAAAACCAGGAGAGATATAGTTTCCTTTCATCTTGTTTGGGGATGTCGAGCACCGGTAGAAAAGCGAGGATAGAAAAGAGTTTGCGTTTGTTTCCACGGATAATTGAAGATTTTGCTCCGTGTAGAAAGACGAGATCACCAACCGAGATTATTGATTACTTTCTTGAGAGAGCACTCCGGGAAAAACAAAGGCGGAAGTTAAAGTCTCGAGGATAAAGGCCACTTCTATCTTCCGTGGAATGAGTGAAATCACATTAATTCACCAATTCAATGTACAAGAGCGAATGATAAGAGTAGTGGTATGGTAGCTACTCCATCCCGCACTCAAAGCATTACTCCGCACATGAATAAGAAAACCATGCAACCCAACTACTGAAACAGACTGAAGGTATTGATAAGAAGAGCTCATGGAACTCCGTAAGAAAACAAAGATTGATGCAACGATTCACCGGATCCAAGGTAGATAAGGGTGATGATGTTGTCGTCATATCATAAGTAGCCAGCCACCGGAAAGATATGAAGGAAGACCACGGAGACAACTGCAAGATTCCACAGATATAGAAAAAGATAACACCAACTTGAACAAAAGGAATACGAAAGATCTGAAAAGTCTTCATGGCCTCCGGTGGATTGAGCATAGATGATAGAACGAGAGGGTTTCAAAAGATCACTTGACGAGATAGAGGTGAAAGAACTCCATGTTCTTCTTGAAATGATTGAGAGAGATTTAGCAGTCTTGAGGAAAATCTTCGGCGTAACGACGATGATAACTTGCCCACAAGGAAAACTCCGGATTGATTGATGATGGAAGATGGAATTAACAATGGACTTGCTGATTTCAGAATTGAAGCGATCTATATAGCAGAAGGACGTGGTCGAGATAGGTGACTTCAAAAAGTCAGAATTCTTACTTTGAGACTTTGCACACAGGCAGTGCTCACGAAGCTTGAGAGAAAGAGACACAGATGATCTTCCATGTCCTTCCATTGATATCGAATAGGCTAGCATATTATCAACATATACCACCATGGATTAACAAGATATTCCCTGAATACCAAGTTCAAAAGACGAGAGAAACGAACAAATGATCGAACATTTCCTGAGCTCAACGCTCGTAGAAAGATCAATATTAAGAGCACGGGTCCGTGTTGAAGAGGGTGCACTGGAAGAATAGATTATCTGGTCCTTCGGAAGAAAAAGAGATGTCACCTGATTCACATTGTCGATTGGATCACCGGTTACAAAGATAAAGAGATCTTGGATAAGAAAAGATGATAGATCATACCTCAAGCAAAGCTATCAGAAGCGAACAGATGCAATTCCCTCGTATCCAGGAGAATTTTGCAGACATGGAGTTCAAAAAGATGTGCAGCATGATGGACAGATGATAGACCGCCGTAGTGCTTTGAGAAACTCCGGATTGCCAAAGATTCTTGAATATGCATAGATATGATCACGGTGTACCTGCGTTGATAGCATTTTCCATATTCCAATCGACACTTATCATGAGTGGAATATAGCTTTGCCGAGAACCAAATTACAATCACCAGCATCGGATCGACACATGTTATGTAATTAGCCCAAGAGAATTGAAGATGAAGTGAAACTCTAGGATTAAGCGCCGGTGACAAAAGATTGAGTTAGCATGGACATGCTGATAAAAGGGAGATACATAATGTTTCACACACGACTGGAAAGGAGTGTGGAAACACAGATGTATCAAAGAAAAATTTTCCGCATTTTTCGGCATTAAAATACCAATAGATGCGCAAAATCACTTATCAGGTAGCGATTAGCAACAGATGCTTGCACAGAATGTGGAGTTGCTAGAAGGAAGGACACCCTTAAGAAGATGGCACCGGTTAACAAGGAATCAGATAGATCGCGCCGGTTCTCAAAAGCCTGTCAGTATGGAATGTACCAACAGTTGATAACCAAAGGCAGATTATGATAACAAAAAGGATGCAACAGATAGACAAGGAATTACACACACACACACACTTTCTATGGTACTCTGAGCCGAACACGTGAATCCTAGTTTGAATTTTAAGAAGAGGATTGAAAATGTTACACTTCCTTACCAGAAAAGGGTGGTGGGTGGGTAAGAAGAAAAGTGGAAGCAGTCCTACTCTCACGTTTTGTTTTTCCCTAGTATACATAACTACCAAAAATATTTGCTAGACAGACAACGACCATTTGGCTGAGACCCTGAAGGGCGGGATGGCTCTGATACCAATTGTAACTACCTCGGTGAATTACGCTCCTAGTACAAGCCTGGATGTTCAGAAATGGTTGAAATAGTACGGTGGGGCCCAAATGCCACTCACAGTGAACCTTTCGGCCGTCCCAACCATTTCCAAACATCGGGACAAGAACAGGCGTGCGAATCGGCGGCCGAAGGATCAACTACATACACAAATGAGTATGTATGCAAGCCACCATACAACAGTACATCGAGCCATTCCATCTAAAAAGAAAGGAAATATATAGCATCAGGCAAGATCCAAATATCCTAGATAGATAATAGTTTAGGATATCTCCTCATACATCAATCAATAGAGTATCAAGCGGAAGCGGAAGACAAATTCCGAATACGGATAAGAAGCAAATCGGCATAAGATGCCCCATAAATAAGCACATCCCGCCCACAGATCTCACGGATCCCCGTTCCCGGAATCTCTACACCGAATGATCGTTGCCCACATCGTCCGTCTCCTCCACCCAGTATCCATCTTGTGAGTGTACATGTTCATCTGAACCAATAATTTATCGTGTGAGACCCTAGAATTTTCAGCAAGTCTTTATGCCTCTAAAGGGGACACAACCTGGGGTGACGCAATTGCAGCAAAAGATAAACCCTAGCAATTCTATAGATACTCGCTAAGCATCCTCCTAACCATAGATAGACGGATGTCCGTGAATTAATAACAACAGTTATAACGGTAATCTTAACAGATCCATCCTCCTCCTCGCTTACCGACGAGGAAGCGGACGAACAACCCCCCATCCGTTGGCAGTTTTATTATCCATTTCGTGAGTGTTGCACTATTTACTAGTCAGGTACCTAGTCTAGTCAAATTAAAAGCGGTACTTTAGTTATGCTTGTCTATGATCGAGAAACTGTGCTCCAAGTCGTCCATAACCGCGGACACGGATTTCAGAAAGTTTTACCCTCCAGGGGTGCACAAATAGCAACACACACTCGATATGCCTCAGAAAAACCAAATCAAAACCCAACGAGGCAGTCACGACAAAGCAATTACAGGATTCAGAAATATTTCAGGGGCCACCCCATTGAGCTACCCGCAACGAAGTTAGCTGACTCCGAGACGGCCTCAAGGTTTGTGGAGCCATGTAACGCATCGGGAACCCGAAAGTGTGACCGGCTTGTCGATATACAGCGAAACGGGTCATGGTCCTAAAAGACAAGATGCGATACCTCGCACAATCTTAAATAAAGCAGTAAAGCATGGCATAATTACAGGATAGTAAATAAAACCTAAAACTAGTTTTTGGCCCCAAGAAATAAGAATGAATCAAGCTCTGGCTCAGGGGGGTTCATAAGCCTCCCGGATGTGGATAGCACGAATATTCTTGGAACAGGAATCAAGTACTCGGGGTCTTACGGGACACAAGTGAGCCTGAAAAACCAAATAGCGAATATGGCTCACCGATGCCACTTTCATTAGTTATCCCATTACTACTCAGGTTAAGTTGTTTAGGTACCTCGTTATCCAACAGACACTCACATACCCTACACATGCTGTTCTACGACTCGCATGGCTCAACCAACTCCTGTAGTAATGGCTCATGGGATGGAGGAACAAGCTTCGGTGGGGTTTAAAAGTAAAGGCTATGCAATACTTGGGATTCAGATTAATGCAAACGCGACTCAATGATGAAAGAGTAAGATAGAGGCAATAGGTACTATATGTATGCAAGCATGTGGTAGTGCTTGCCTGGCAGCTCAGTTGAAGCGAGAGAAGGATCTGGGTAGTACTCCTGGTTCTCCTGATATATCCCCTGCTCAGCGTCTATTCGAAGAAGAACCAAACAAACAAGGGCCAACATAAATAAAGTGCACAAGCATATGAATAAATGCATCAAGCAAGCAATCATGCCATGATGAATGATGCACAAATTGCATGGCATTAAAGTAGCATGGCATGGGTGAGGTGTGAAGTACAAGATTAAATCATTTTATTTAGTTTTGGCCACAATTTATTCTCATTTTAGTTGCTGTTCACTTTATATTTATATGATGCATGCTCCAAATCAAACCATGGAATGCATAAACAGAAAGGTCTCGTTGAGCTAATCATTTTAGACATATCATTTATTAAATTTGGAGTTATAAAACAAAAGTTATTAATTTGTTAAGTCAAAAGGGCATTTTATTGTAATTTAATTCAACTTGGAATTTTAAATGTCCAAAATATATTTTGAAGGCTATATTTGAAATCCTCATATTTTTCTGATTTGAAAACATATATTATTTGTATTATTTGGATTTGTATTTTAAAAGATATATTAAAACAGATTTGAATTTTGAATTTGAAATAAATTTAAAAAGATTTGAATTAAAACAGATAGACTGAAATACTTTTTATACTCAGGGTTAGCTAGCCGAACCAGACATGTGGGGCCCTTGGCTGGACCAAGCGCCAGAAAACTTTTTCCACCGGCTGACCTAACCACCGTCGATGACAGGTGGGGACACGGCAAGCGTGGCCACTGCCGCGTCAATGACGCCACGTGGGCGATCGGTAGCGTGGAAGGGGGGATCGGTCTGTGGCGGTCAAGATCTTCCGGGGTTGTTTTAGCAAAACCAACGGGCTGGCTGACTGGTGGGCCCCTAGGGAGCGCGGGTTGAGGCGGAAATACTACAAGGGTAAACCGCAAAACGGCGCCATATCGCCGCTGATCGCTAATGCGAGAGGCCATGCGGCGGATCCGGCCGTCTTCCGGCGACGGCGACGCGTCGCTGGACGAAACACGACGGTAAAACGAAGATGACGAGGAAACTCGCTCTGACTTTCGTTTAAGGAGTCGTCAACGGAGGTCTGTATGAGGCAGGCGAGGCGAGTGCAATGGAAACGCTGCTGCTGACCAGCGGCCTTGCAAGGCGCTTCGGAGGCGTGGCGATGCACGCCGAGAGGGGAAGGGAGAGGATGTCCAGGGAGGCTGTGGGCTCACTGCGACCCTCAGTCGTGGCAGGCTCGTGGCGTGGATCGGCGAGGAGGCAAGAGTCGGAGGCATCCCGGTGCTCACGGGCACGGCTGGCGGGCTTCTCGGCGAGGTCCAGAGGTTCTGGCGCTTCAGCGAAGAAAGAGGCAGAGGGCACCTGGTACTCTGGTGGCAGCTCGCTCCAGCACGTCTAGAGGGAGAAGTGGCCGAGGCTAGGGTTTTTGGGGCATGGTGGCGCGCTGGCCATGGCCTAGGGAGGAAGAAGGAGAAGGGTGGGGAGCTGGGCGCCTCCTGGATGCGATCTGGGTGGTTAGGTGAGGTGAGGGTAGATGAGGGAGGAGGAGAGAGCACATGGGGGGTTTTCCACCTTTTTGCCAAAGCAAGAGGGGCTCGGGTAGGGGGTTTCTCCTCTCTTTCCTTGTTCTTTAGCTAGAGAAGGGAAGAGGGAGGACCAGGGGAGGAGGGGTAGGTAGATGGGCTCGGGTTGGCTAGGTCTAGAGAGAAAAGGGGGAGGGCCGAGAGAGAGGGTGGAGGTAGGGTTTGGTTTAGAGGGGGTAGATCATGGGGTGGTCTCGGTTAAGTTAGAGGGTAGCTAGGGTTTAGGGGGAAAGAAAGAGAGGGGGGTATGGTGCTAGGGGTAGGTGATTAGAGGGGACTTAGATAGAGGATTAGAGATAGAGGGGTGAGAGCTAGGGTCTTATAAGCATGCATGCTCCAAACCTAGATCAAGCAAGATCATGAGGAAAAGAGAGAGAGAGGGATGTGGTTTAATAAAAGATCTACTCAAAAATGCAATTAGGAACCAAAGCTAGAAAAAGATGGTTCTTGCATGGCCCATGCAATCAATTAATGCCATGCTTATTTTGTGAAAACAAGATTATCACATGGCATTAAACTTAGGCATTCCCACAAGTGGAATAAAGCCAAACAAGAATTTGAAAGGGATGCCCCATGTGGAATAGATGGAGATGACCATGTTTGAATAGAGATGGGACTTGTCAGTGTGTATGTGCCACTAGGAATTTAATAAGCCCAAAAATATCCAAACATGAAAATAACCCCAAAACAATCCATATGGAAGCTAGCAAAAGGTTCCGTTCACAAGGCATGCAAAGATGGCCATGTGGCTCTCCACATGTCCATATTGTGAAAACAACATTATTGATATATGAGAGCATGTGGAAAAAGAATTGGATCCATCCCAACCCACATGAGCTAGAGGTAAAACCCAAATAAAGTGCAAAGCTCATATTTGTTTGGATGGTGGAATTATAAGGTGGTGAAAGAAAGGTGGTGGAGTTCATAAGAGATATGCCCCCAACTCCACTTGGGCATTAAACAATATATCAATAACCAAATACAATATCAAGAGGCAAATACAATTAATAATGCATATGAGATAAGAACCAAATCAAAAAGGGTTTTATATGATGCTCAAATGCAAGGTGGCATGATGACATGAGCATGATATAATGATGATGCAACAATTATATATATGAAGTAGCCAATATATATAGACTAGGCTAGTAGCATTGCAATTGTTAGACAATTGGGATGCTACAGGCAACATTGATGAAGAGTTGTATATGATGCAACCCGAAGGTTTTGTCGATCCTAAGGATGCTGATAAAGTATGCAAACTTCAGCGTTCCATTTATGGACTGAAGCAAGCATCTCGGAGTTGGAACCTTCGTTTTGATCAAGTGATCAAGAGCTTTGGATTTGTTCCAAATTGCTACGAAGCTTGCATCTACAAGAAAGTGAGTGGGAGCTCGGTGACGTTTCTGGTACTATATGTGGATGACATATTGATTATTGGAAATGACATCAACATGCTTAACGATGTGAAGAGTTATTTGAACAAGTGTTTTTCAATGAAAGACCTAGGTGAAGCTGCTTATATATTGGGCATCAAGATCTATAGAGATAGACAAAGACGCCTGATAGCTTTAAGCAGTACATACCTAGACAAAGTTACGAAAAGGTTCAGAATGGATAAGGCATTGAAAGGTTCGATTGCCTATGTTGTCGAGGAAGATATTGAGCAAGGCTCGGTGTCCACTACGGTAAATGATAGGGAAGCTATGAGCAAAGTGCCTTATGCCTCGGCCATAGGTTCCATCATGTATGCCATCTTGTGTACTAGACGGATGTGTCCAATGCTCTTAGTTTGACGAGCATATATCAAAGTGATCCAGTGGAACATGGACTGCCGTGAAGAACATCCTAAGGTACCTAAATAGGACTAAAGAAATGTTCTTAGTCTATGGGGGTGATGAACACGTCAGAAAAGGTTACGTCGATGCTATTTTCGACAATCGACAAGGATGATTGTAAATCTCAGATGTGATACGTGTATATTTTGAATGGAGGAGTGAGCTGGAGAAGCGCAAGCAAAGCATGATCATGGGATCTACAATGAGAAGCGGAATACATGGCTGCCGAAGCGTCAAGTGAAGGAGTTTGGATCAGAAACTTCATCATGAGCTTGGCGTGGTTCAAGTGCATTGGACCCATGGAGATATTGTGTGACAACACTGGCGCCATAGCACTCGCTAAGGAACCAAGATATCATCCAAAGACCAAGCATATCAATCAAGTTTCATATAATCCGAGATTATATAGCAGATGGAGATCTGAAGATCAGCAAAGTACATACAGATCTGAATGTCGCAGATCCATTGACTAAACCTCTTCCACGTGTAAAACATGATCAGCACCTCAGTGCCATGGGTGTGAGATTGTTGCCAAATGTAAACTAGATTATTGACTCTAGTGCAAGTGGGAGGCTGTTGGAATTATGCCCTAGAGGCAATAATAAAGATGTTATTATTATAATTCTTGTTCATGATAAAGTTTATATTCCATGCTAGAATTGTATTAAGAGGAAACTTTAATACTTGTGTGGTTTGTGAACAACACCGTGTCCCTAGTACGCCTCTATGGACTAGCTCATTGATCAATGATGGTTAAGGTTTCCTAACCATAGACATGAGTTGTCAATTGATAATGAGATCATATCATTGGGAGAATGATATGGTGGACAGACACAAACTAAGCAAAGCTATTAGATCGTTTCATCGTGTTCGTCTTTGCGAAGCTTTTCTCATGTCAAATATTGTATTCCTTAGACCATGAGATAATACAACTCCACAGTATCGGAAGAAAGCTTTGAGGTCATCAAACGTCATCCTATGAGAGGTGATCATAAAGGTGTCTCTCGGTGATCGGAAAGTATCATTGGGTTGTATGTATCGAGATGGGATTTGTCCCTCCCAAGTCGGAGAGATATGCTTGGGCCCACTCGTGTCGATATCAACACCGCTTGCAAGCATGTGGTTAAGGAGTTAATCACAAAGTGATATCGGATTACGAACGAGTAAAGTACTTCGTGAATGAGATTGAACTAGGTATGACGATACCGACGATCGAATCTCGGGCAAGTAAAATATCGCGAGACGAAGGGAATATATATATGGGATTGATTGAATCCTGGCATCGTGGTTCATCCGATATGATCATCGATGAATGTGTGGGAGTCAATATGGGTGCAGACCATTGTTGATTATTGATAGAAGATCATGTCCGCATATTCTCGAACCCGCAGGTCACACATAACGTGTCTCGACGCTAGGATAGATTGGATAATTGGTTTATGAATTTTTTCGAGTCTCGGATGGGATCCGGGATATCACGAGAGGTTCGGAATGGTCCGGAGAATAAGATTCATATAAGGCGGTGCAGTTTTGGAGTTCGGAATAGTTAAGGTTAATCGGTATTATACCGGAAGCTTCTAGAACCTTCCGGAAGGGGACCAACGTGGCCCCACCTTCTGGGAGGGGGCATGGGCCTATGAGGGAGTGTCCTGACCGCATTGGGCCAGGGGCACAAGGCCCCATAGGGCCCAGCCGATCCTAGATAAGTTTAAATCGTTTAAACTAGAGATAGGCTTGGAGGATGGGCAAGGGCTGGCCGCACCCCCCCTCTATATATAGAGGGCTGGTGCGCCCCCTCCCCCACACACACACCTTCCTCCAAACCCTAGTTGCCCTGCTGCCCTCCTCTCTCCCTCACGACTGTTTGTAGGCGAAGCCCTGCGGCAGAAATTCTCTACCATATACACCACGCCGTCGTGTTGTAGATCCAATCCATCTCTCCACCCTACTTGCTGGTCCGAGGAAGGAGGAGACGTCGAGGTGCTGCATGTGTGCATCTCACGGAGGCACCGCCACTTGTGGTGCTAGATCGGATCGGATCGCGAGGAGGAGAAGCGAGTACGACTACATCACCCACGTTAACCAGGCGTTCATGTCGAATCTTCAAGGGTATGAAGATCTAATCCAATCTCTCTCGTTGTTTGCATCTCCTAGATTAGATCTTGGCTTTCCCTCTGTTCGCTTCCGTAGAAAATTTTGATTTACTATGCTGCGAAACCCTTCATTAGATCCCATTACTTTGTGTGTGAAAAATTGTTTGTTTGACTTTGGTTTGGAATGTGAATTGAATTTGTGTTTGCTTGATTGGTAGATTAAGTTTGTGCCTTGCTTGATTGATTTGTAGTGACTTGAAGAGTGTGGTTGTTGCAAGGACAAGAAGTGAACTTATACCCTCTACCAAAAAGGCAAGTGATGCTTCATATCTTTTGTCCCATTATTTTCACTATGCATTAGTGTTTTTGCTAAGTAAAACTTGCATGGATTTTGTTTTGCTAAGTATAGACTTTGCTATAGGAAAACCTAGTAGATGAATCCTTAGTAGGATTTTCCTAAGTTAGGAATCCTATTACTACCAAGCTTAGCCTAGCTAATAGAAAACCTGGGTGGAATATATATTCATACTATGGAAAAATCTCTAAGTCTGAGGACTTGTGTTTTATTTAACAAAACAACTAAGTTAATGAATCTCCTGGGTGGAATGGGACTTGCTTGGTGGATTTTGGTTGAGTGGTTCACAAGGCCCATGTTTATGGTTTACCTTAGTGTATCTCACTTGTGGATGGCCACCTGAAACAAAGAGATTTAAGATGTCAAATGTTGAGAAGCTTCAAGTGCAACCACTTGGCAATATGGGCTCTGCCATGATCATATAGGTTGCAAGAACTTAGACATATGGACAGTGGGTGGTAGTGTTTGATAGGTTGGAGCGTCCATGATGGTCTAAGGAAGGCTTCAAAGATCTTGTCTTGGGAAACCAAGTCTTGTGGGAAAGTGCACCACCTCTGCAGTGTAAAACCTAAGTACTTAGCCATGTCCTGGTAAAGGACAATTTGAGCATCAAGACATGGAAGCAATCAAGAATCTCATCATTCAAATTTCTAAATTAAAACTTGTGGGTGAACAAGGGTTGTGTGAATTCTTCAATCTTTGATGGAGAGATGGCTTGGAACAAGGATCTTGAAATCTTTGATTGAGGAAAATGACTTTGCCAAGCAAATCTTCAGTCTTTGATTGGTAGATGCCCTGAGTGGATCTTCAGTCTTTGATTGGTAGATGTCTTGGGAAAGATTTTATCAAAGCAAAAACATAGTATTTTCAAAGTGTTAGGGAAAAATCTATTTTGAGCAATGCAAGCCTCAACTCCACTTAGCCAAATGCATATATATGTTAGACTCCACTATACTATCAGTATCACTTGCCAATACAATTCAAATGTATTGACCCTTGTGGCTGTAATTTGTAATGTTGCAGGTTTGATTGATTTTAGTGAAGATTGATTGATTAGGATTACAAAGTCTACAACCAACATCTGCTGTGGCACTTTGAAGATGAAGGACCCCATGCTTATAGTTATTCCGCTGCAATGTAATGTAAATAGCCAATGAGCTATGTTTGATGTAATAAAATTATTTTATTCCTGGTTATAAAGTTGTATTATGACCTTTGTTTCTTGATATTACATCTAAACTGTGGATGCTAGCTATTGATCCGAGGACTAGCATTGTAAACACAGGGGCTCAATCTTATTAAAGGTTGGGGACCTTACAGATGGTATCAGAGCATTGTGTTGCCTGTAGGATTTGTAACCCTAGGATTGGACAAAAAACCCTTAGAAAAATAGGAGTTGTATTTGTTCCAAAACTTATTTACAAAAATCTTGTAAATTCTTTCTTCAACCATTTTTGTTTCAACTCTACATCTCATCTATATTCAAACTTGATGGAAAAGCCTACCCCATGACCAAAGACTTCACCATGAGCAAAGGACATCTTCAACTTCTTCAACTCTAATGACTTCAACATCTTCAGCATATTCACCAAGGACTTCCAACTTGGATGACACTAAGGACTACAAGTGATACAAGAAATCTTGCTCAAGATTTGAAGACTAAGGAAACCCAACTTAGAAGAAGCCATCATCACCTTTGAAGTTTTGTGACCAAGACACAAGAATTCTCCAAGGATACAAAGATCTCATTCAAGAAGAACCAAGAAGAATGGGAAGATCACAAGTGAACTGTAACTACCTCGGTGAATTACGCTCCTAGTACAAGCCTGGATGATCAGAAATGGTTGAAATAGTACGGTGGGGCCCAAATGCCACTCACAGGTAGACCTTTTGGCCGTCCCAACCATTTCCAAACATCAGGACAAGAACGGGCGACGTAATCGGCAGGCGAAGGGATCAACTACATACACAAATGAGTATGTATGCAAGCCACAATACAATAGTACATCAGAGCCATTCCATCTAAAAAGAAAGGAAATATAGCAACGCCATACGGCAAGATCCAAATATCCTAGATAGATATAATAGTTAAGGATATCTCCTCATACATAAAAAAACAGAGTATCAAGCGAGCGGAAGACAAAATGAGTCGGATAAGAAGCAAATCGGCATAAGATGCCCCATAAATAAGCACATCCCGCCCACAGATCTCACGGATCCCCGTTCCCGGAATCTCTACACCGAATGATCGTTGCCCACATCGTCCGTCTCTTCCACCCAGTATCCATCTTGCGAGTGTACCTGTTCATCTGAACCAATAATTTATCGTGTGAGACCCTAGGGTTTTCAGCAAGTCTTTATGCCTCTAAAGGGACACAACACAGGGTGACGAATTGCAGCAAAAAGATAACCCTAACAGTTCTATAGATACTGCTAACCATCCGCCTAACCAGAGATAGCGGATGTCCGTGAATTAATAACAACAGTTATAACAGTTATAAAGGTAATCTTAACAGATCCATCCTCCTCCTCGCTTCCGACGAGGGCCGGACGAACAACCCCCATCCGCTGGCAGTTTTATTATCCATTCCATGAGTGTTGCACTATTTACTAGTCGGTACCTAGTCTAGTCGATTAAAAGCGGTACTTTAGTTATGCTTGTCTATGGTCGTGCTCCAAGTCGTCCATAACCGCGGACACGGCTTTCAGAAAGTTTTACCCTGCAGGGGTGCACAAATAGCAACACACACTCGATATGCCTCGGAAAAACCAAATCAAAACCCAACGAGGCAGTCACGACAAAGCAATCACAGGATTCAGAAATATTTCAGGGGCCACCCATTAAGCTACCCATAGAGTTAGTGACTCGAGACGGACTCAAGGTTTGCGTCAATGGCTGTGAGCGGGGAACCCGAAAATGTGGTGGGCTTGTCGACACCGCGAAAACACTCCGCTTCCTAACAAAGACAGTGTGCAGTACCTCGCACAATTTAAAATAAAGCAGTAAAGCATGGCATAAGTACAGGATAGTAAATAAAACCTCAAACTAGTTTGTGGCCCCAAGAAATAAGAATGAATCAAGCTCTGGCTCAGGGGGTCCATAAGCCTCCCGGATGTGGATAGCGCGAATATTCTTGGAACAGGAATCAAGTACTCGGGGTCTTACGGGACACAAGTGAGCCTGAAAAACCAAATAGCGAATATGGCTCACCGATGCCACTTTCATTAGTTATCCCATTACTACTCAGGTTAAGTTGTTTAGGTACCTCGTTATCCATCAGACACTCACATACCCTACACATCTTGTTCTCGACTCGCATGGCTCAAACAACTCCTGTAGTAATGGCTCATGGGATGGAGGAACAAGCTTGTGGGGTTTAAAAAGGCTATGCATTACTTGGGATTCAGTTTAATGCAATCATGACTCAATGATGCAAGAATAAGATAGAGGCAATAGGTACTATGTATGCAAGCATGTGGTAGTGCTTGCACAGCAGCTCGATTGAAGCAAGGAATGGATGGGTAGTGCTCTGGTTCTCTTGATATATCCCCTGCTCAGCGTCTATCCGAAGAAGAACCAAACAAACAAGGGCCAACATAAATAAAGTGCACAAGCATATGAATAAATGCATCAAGCAAACAATCATGCCATGATGAATGATGCACAATTTGCATGGCAATAAGGTAGCATGGCATGTGTGAGGTGTGAGATACAAGATTAAATCATTTTATTGAGTTTTGGGCCCATTTTATTCACAATTAAGTTGCTGTCCACAATATATTTATATGATGCATGCTTCAAATCAAACTATGGAATGCATAAACAGAAAGGTCTCGTCGAGCTAATCATTTTAGACATATCATTTATTAAATTTGGAGTTATAAATCAAAAGTTATTAATTAATTAAAGAAAAGGGGCATTTTATTGTAATTTAAATAAACTTGGAATTTTAAGGGTTCAAAATATATTTTGGATTGCATATTTGAAATCCTCACATTTTTCTGATTTGAAAACATATATTATTTGCATTATTTGGATTAATATTTGAAAAGTTATTTAAAACAGAATTAAATTTGAATTTGAAATAATTAGAAAAAGATTTGAATTTAAAACAGATTCGCAGAATTACTTTTGTTACTCCAGACACTCCTAGCCAGAGACGATGACAGGTGGGGTCACTACTGACTGGGCAGACACGCGCGCACAGAGTCTTTTCACACCGGGGCTATGGCTAGCCACCGCGAATGACAAAGCGGGCAGGCGAGCGGGCCACGCCTGCAGCGCCGCCACCGAGGCGTGCACGTGTGCGATCCGGGCGCTGGTGTGAAACAATGGAAGCCGAGGACCCTTTTGCAAAGTTCCAGCGCCGCAGGTGGGGTCGTGGGGCTGGTTTAGGCGGGAGATCTTGCAGGGGCTTAGCGCCAAAAACGTTAGCCGTTCTGCCGTCACGACAGACCTTGCTGCCGTGGCTAAACCGACGACTTCCGGCGGCGATGGCGGCGTTCCACGCGATTCTCGCCACGCCAAAAACCAAAGATGGAGAGGGCGCCACCGGCTACAAGATTCGTTCAGGCGAAACTACGGGGAGGCTGTCTGGCGGGCTTGACGAGAACAGAGGCGACGGGCTGCAGCTCTTCTGCTCTTGTCGTTCGTCCATGTGGCAGCGTGCATCTGTATAAGGTGCTCGGCAATGACGGCGACGCCAGTGCACTAGGGAAGGGGCACGTCAGGGGTGTGGTTGCTCACGAGGAGCTTCGCCGTGGAAGTCGCCGCTGCGGTGGAGGAGATCGGGCGGGGGCTCGTGGACGTCGAGCTCGGCTGAGGCGGTGTCTGCGGCGTTGGCTGCTCCGGCATGGTCCGTGACTTCCTCGTGTCTGGCGGCGAAGAGGAGGCAGAGGGGGGCCCTGGTGCTTCTGGCTGGCCTTGGCGTTCACCAGAACAGCGAGGGCAGAGGCCGAGGCTAGGGTTTAGGAGATGGACATGGGCATGGCTATGGTGGTAGAGGAGAGGAGATGGTGAGGAAGGAGAGGATGGAGATGCTCCTGGATCGAGATCTGAGAGGTGGGGTGGTTGAGGAGATAAGGGAGAGAGGAGAGAGGCACATGGGGTGGTAGCTTTTGAAAAAGGTGAGGAGGAGGGATCGGGCTAGATCTTGCTCTCCTTCCCTTTCTCCTTGTCTTGAAGCCAAAGAAAGGGGAAGGCAGAGAGGCTGCTAGGTGGGGCCAGGGGGCCCAGCTAGGTCAGGTCATGGTGGGGTGGTTCGGCATAGAGAGACCAAGGGGAGGGTTAGGTGGTAACTAGGGTAGATGAGGGTTAGGCTAGATGGGGTGGTTTAGGGAGAGGGGTAGATGGTTTAGGTTTAGATGGGGGTGGCTTAGAGAGAAAGGTAAAGAGAGAGGGTGAGAGCTTGGGTTTAAAAGAAAAGATGGCATGCTCCAACTAGATCAAGCAACACAAGAGAGGGGTGTGGTGATGATGGTCTAAAGCAAGCTCAAACAAGATCAAAGCTAAGAGGAGAGAGAGATGTGGTTTAAACTCACTCAAGATTCAAATAAAGTCCAAAGAACAAGCAAAGGGTGGGGCTTGCATGGCCCATGCAAACATTTATTGCCATGTTGATTATTGTGAGAACAACATTATTACATGGCATTATTCATTTGCACTTCCAAAAATTGGAGTAAGGCCCAAGCAAAAGAATTTAGAAAGAATTCCAAGTGGAGTATATGGAGATGATCACATTGGATTATATTTGGGACTTGCTAGTGTGTTTATGCCACTAGGCATTTAATAAGCCCACAAAAATATCCCAACATGATGATAACCCCAAAACAACACAAAAGGTAGCTAGAAATAGGGCTCCACCCACAAGGCATGCAAAGGTGGCCATGTGGCTCTCATATATCAATAATGTGAAAACAAAATGATGCCAAGATGAGAGCATGTGGAAAAGAATTGGATCCATCCCAACCCACATGAGCTAGAGGTAAAACTAATAAGTGCCAAGCTCATATTTAGTTGGATGGTGGAATTATAAGGTGGTGAAAGAAAAGGTGGTGGAGTTAATAAGAGATATGCCCCCAACTCAACTTGGGCATTAAACAATATATCAAGAACCAAATACAATATCAAGAGGCAAATACAATTAACAATGCATATGAGAGAAGAACCAAATCAAAAGGGTTTCATATGATGCTCAAATGCAAGGTGGCATGATGACATGAGCATGATATAATTATGATGCAACAATTATATATTTGAAGTAGCATATGTCTAGACTAGGCTAGAAGCATTGCAATCGTTAGACAATTGGGATGCTACAACTCTCCCCCACTAAACAAGAATCTCGCCCCGAGATTCCTAGGAAAAAGAAAACCACACAAGGAGAGGCGGGTGTTCGAACGAAGGTGACCCTCACGTTCCCAAGTTGATGAACAACGGAATGGTGCGACCACTACACCTTGCAAAACTTGCTAGACTTGTTGCGAGTCTTGCATTTTGCTGGAGAGACAACGGGTAGAAGAGTTGAAGGATTGTCGTGAGACAAGAAGGATAGGATGGACATAGCTCCGGTTTTCGAGAACAAGATAAAAGACTAGAACCACTTGCGAAAGAAAAGGAAAAGATGATGGATCATGAATAAGAGAAACACGCCGTTAAGATTAAAGATTTACCGATACAAGAGAGGATGGATCTTTGTGTCGCCGGAAGAAAAGAGCTAGATTGGAGAGGTTTTGAACCACTATGACAATAGCATCGTATCCTCTCTCGGATTAGAGAAATGAAGTTCGGAAACAATATTGCCTTCAAACAATAGAGTCCCTTGATATCGACAGAAAGATTTAGTTAGACATCGTCGGATTAGAGTCTTCTTACGCCGGTAAGAACCAAAGGATCACGCAATTGAGGTGCGCGGATATAACTTCCAGATACGGATGTGAAGATAGATCATGGGGGATAGGTTCCTTTCATCTTGTTTGGGGATGTAGAGCTCCGGTATAAAGACGAGGATAGAAAAGAATTTGCGTTTGTTTCCACCAGATAATCGAGGATTTTGCTTCGTGTAGAAAGGACGAGATCACCAACAAGAGATTATCGATTACTTTCTTCGAGAGAGCACTCCGGAAAAACAAGGACGGAAGTAAAAGTATCAAGGGATAAAGGCCACTTCTAACTTCCGTGGAATGAGTGAAATCACATAAATTCCCCAATTCAATGTACAAGAGCGAATGATAAGAGTAGTGGTATGGTAGCTACTCCATCCCGCACTCAAAGCATTACTCCGCACATGAATAAGAAAACCATGCATTCCAACTACCGAAACAGACTGAAGGTATTGATAAGAAGAGCTCCTGGAACTCCGTTAGAAAACAAGGATAGATGCAAACGATTCACTGGATCCAAGATAGATAAGGTGATGATGTTGTCGTCATATCTGAAATACCAAGCCACCGGAAAGATATGGAGGAAGATCACGGGGACAACTGCAAGATTCAACAACTACAGAAAAGATAGCACCAACTTGAACAGAAGGATTACGAAAGATCTGAAAAGTCTTCATGGCCTCCGGTGGATTGAGCATAGATGATAGAACGAGAGGGTTTCAAAAGATCACTTGACGAGACTGAGATAAAAGAATTCCATGTTCTTCTTGAAATGATTGAGAGAGATTTGGCAGCCTTGAGGAAACCTCAGCGAAACGATGATGATAACTTGTCAACAAGGAAACTCCGGGTTTGATTGAAGATGGAAGATGGAATTAACAATGGACTTGCTGATTCCAGAATTGAAGAAGATGCACTGGAAGAATAGATTATCTGGTCCTTCGGAAGAAAAAGAGATGCCGCCTGATTCACATTGTCGATCGGATCACCGGTTACAAAGATAAAGAGATCTTGGACAAGAAACGATGATATAGCTTTGCTTATGGTATGAGCTATCGAGAGGCGAAAAAGATGTGCGATATGGAGTTCAAAAGATGTGAAGCATGATAAGCAGATGATAGACCGGTGGTGCCTTGAGAAACTCGGATTTCCAAGGATGCTTGAATTTGCATAGATATGATCACGGTGTACTCCAAATCACGAGGAGATAACCGTATCCATCCGGAGGATAGAGTTGATAGCATTTTCCATATTCCAATCGACACTTATCATGAGTGGGATATAGCTTTCTTTGAGAACCAAATTACAATCACCAACATCGGATCGACACATGTTATGTAATTAGCCCAAGAGAAAAGAAGATGAAGTGAAAACTCCAGGATTAAGCCGGTGACAAAAGAATGAGTTAGCATGGACATGCCGATAAAGAGAGATAGATAATGTTTCACACGATGAAAAGGTGTGGAAACCTGATGGATCAAAGAAAATTTTCCGCATTTTTCGGCATTAAAATACCGATAGATCATAAAATCACTTAGCAGATAGGGATTAGCATCAGATGCCTGCACAGAAGAACACCCTTTAAGAAGATGGCACCGGTCAACAAGGAGTCAGATAGATCGCGCCGGTTTTCAAAAGCCTGTCGATATGGAACGTACCAACAGTTGATAACCAAAGGCAGATTGTGATAACAAAAGGATGCAACAGATAGACAAGGAATTACACACACACACACACACACTTTCTATGGTACTACGGAAACCCATAACACGTGAATCCTAGTTTGAATTTTAAGAAGAGGATTGAAAACGTTACACTTCCTTACCAGAAAAGGGTGGGTAGTTGGGTAAGAAGAAAAGTGGAAGCAGTCCTACTCTCGCGTTTTTGTTTTCCCCTAGTATACATAACTACCAAAAATATTTGCTAGATGCAGAACGACCATTTGGCTGAGACCACGAAGGTCGGGATGGCTCGATACCAATTGTAACTACCTCGGTGAATTACGCCCTAGTACAAGCCCGGATGATCAGAAATGGTTGAAATAATGCGGTGGGGCCCAAATGCCACTCACAGGTGAACCTTTCGGCCGTCCCAACCATTTCCAAACATCGGGACAAGAGCAGGCGACGTGTCGGCGAAGGATCAACTACATACACAAATGAGTATGTATGCAAGCCACCATACAATAGTACATCAGAGCCATTCCATCTAAAAAGAAAGGAAATATAGCAACGCCATACGGCAAGATCCAAATATCCTAGATAGATATAATAGTTAAGGATATCTCCTCATACATCAAACAACAGAGTATCAAGCGGAAGCGGAAGACAAAATCTGAGTACGGATAAGAAGCAAATCGGCATAAGATGCCCCATAAATAAGCACATCCCCACAAATCTCACGGATCCCGTTCGGAATCTCTACACGAATGATCGTTGCCCACATCGTCTGTCTCTTCCACCCAAAGATCCATCTTGCAGTGTACTGTTCATCTGAACCAATAATTTATCGTGTGAGACCCTAGGGTACTCAGCAAGTCTTTATGCCTCTAAAGGGACACAACACAGGGTGACGAATTGCAGCAAAAGATAACCCTAACAGTTCTAGATACTGCTAACCATCCGCCTAACCAGA
This sequence comes from Avena insularis, assembly GCA_023614405.1. Classification (NCBI taxonomy): domain Eukaryota; kingdom Viridiplantae; phylum Streptophyta; class Magnoliopsida; order Poales; family Poaceae; genus Avena; species Avena insularis. The sequence goes on along the minus strand of JAJUPC010000145.1, from coordinate 715,313 downwards.
GATGAGCGGATGTCCGTGAATTAATAACAACAGTTATAACAGTTATAAAGGTAATCTTAACAGATCCATCCTCCTCCTCGCCATCGACGAGGGAGCGGACGAACAACCCCCCATCCGCTGGCAGTTTTATTATCCATTCCATGAGTGTTGCACTATTTACTAGTCGGTACCTAGTCTAGTCGATTAAAAGCGGTACTTTAGTTATGCTTGTCTATGGTCGAGACTGTGCTCCAAGTCGTCCATAACCATGGACACGGCTTTGAGAAAGTTTTACCCTGCAGGGGTGCACAAATAGCAACACACACTCGATATGCCTCGGAAAAACCAAATCAAAACCCAACGAGGCGGTCACGACAAAGCAATCACAGGATTCAGAAATATTTCAGGGGGCCACCCCATTAAGCTACCATAACGAGTTAGCTGACTCAGACGGACTCAAGGTTTGCGTCAATGGCTGTGAAACGGGAACCCGAAATGTGACTGGCTTGTCGACACCACGAAACACTCCGCTTTCCTAACAAAGATGTGCACCTCGCACAATTTAAAATAAAGCAGTAAAGCATGGCATAAGTACAGGATAGTAAATAAAACCTCAAACTAGTTTGTGGCCCCAAGAAATAAGAATGAATCAAGCTCTGGCTCAGGGGGTCCATAAGCCTTGATGTGGATAGCGAATATTCTTGGAACAGAATCAAGTACTGGGTCTTACGGACACAAGTGAGCCTGAAAACCAAATAGCGAATATGGCTCACCGATGCCACTTTCATTAGTTATCCCATTACTACCAAAGGTTAAGTTGTTTAGGTACCTCGTTATCCATCGACACTCACATACCCTACACATGTGTTCTACGACTCGCATGGCTCAAACAACTCGTAGTAATGGCTCATGGGATGGAGGAACAAGCTCGTGGGTTTAAAAGTAAAGGCTATGCATTACTTGGGATTCAGTTTAATGCAATCACGACTCAATGATGCAAGAATAAGATAGAGGCAATAGGTACTATATGTATGCAAGCATGTGGTAGTGCTTGCTGGCAGCTCAGTTGAAGCAAGGAATGGATCTGGTAGTGCTCTCGGTTCTCTTGATATATCCCCGCTCATTGCCTATCCAAGAAGAACCAAACAAACAAGGGCCAACATAAATAAAGTGCACAAGCATATGAATAAATGCATCAAGCAAACAATCATGCCATGATGAATGATGCACAATTTGCATGGCAATAAGGTAGCATGGCATGTGTGGTGTGAGATACAAGATTAAATCATTTTATTGAGTTTTGGGCCCATTTTATTCACAATTAAGTTGCTGTCCACAATATATTTATATGATGCATGCTTCAAATCAAACTATGGAATGCATAAACAGAAAGGTCTCAGAGCTAATCATTTTAGACATATCATTTATTAAATTTGGAGTTATAAATCAAAAGTTATTAATTAATTAAAGAAAAGGGCATTTTATTGTAATTTAAATAAACTTGGAATTTTAAGGGTTCAAAATATATTTTGATTGCATATTTGAAATCCTCACATTTTTCTGATTTGAAAACATATATTATTTGCATTATTTGGATTAATATTTGAAAAGTTATTTAAAATGTAATTAAATTTGAATTTGAAATAATTAGAAAAGATTTGAATTTAAAATGATTCGCAGAATTACTTTTGTTACTCCGCACATTCCTAGCCGAGAGACGATGACAGGTGGGGTCACCGCTGATCGGGCGACACGCCGCCAGAGTCTTTTTCACACCGGGCTATGGCTAGCCACCGCTGAATGACAAAGTGCCAGGCGGAAGCCACGACGCACGCTGCCGCCACCGAGGCGTGCACGTAGCGCGATCCGGGCGCTGGTGAAACAATGAAGCCGAGGACCCTTTTTGCAAAGTTCCGCAGCGCTGGCAGCGGGTCGTGGGGCTGCGGGTTTAGGCGGAGATCTTGCAGGGGCTTAAGCGCAAAGCACGCAGCTGGCCGCCGCTCACGACAGACGCGCTGCCGGCGGCGCGAAACCGACGACTTCCGGCGACGATGGCGAGCGTTCCACGGCGATTCTCGCCACGCCGCAAAAACCAAAGATGGAGAGGGCGCTACCGGCTACAAGATTCGTTCAGGGCGCAACTACGGGGGAGGGCTGTGCTGGCCGGGCTTCGACGAGGAACAGGCGACGGGTTGCCAAGGCTGCGGCGCCAAGCAAGGTGCTCGACGGCGGCCGACGACGCTGCGGTGCACTAGGGGGAAGGGGGGCACGTCAGGGGGGTGTGGTTGCTCACCAGGAGCTCGCCGGCGTGGAAGTCGTCGCTGCGGTGGAGGAGATCGGGCGGCGGGCTCGTGGACGTCGAGCTCGGCCTGAGGCGGTGCACGGCGGCGTTGGGCTGCTCCGGCGTGGTCCGGCGGCTTCCTCGTGTCCTGGGCGACGAAGAGGAGGCAGAGGGGGGCCCTGGTGCTTCTGGCTGGCCTTGGCGTTCACCAGAACAGCGAGGGCAGAGGGAGGCCGAGGCTAGGGTTTAGGAGATGGACATGGGCATGGCTATGGTGGTAGAGGAGAGGAGATGGTGAGGAAGGAGAGGATGGAGATGCTCCTGGATCGAGATCTGAGAGGTGGGGTGGTTGAGGAGATAAGGGAGAGAGGAGAGAGGCACATGGGGTGGTAGCTTTTGAAAAAGGTGAGGGGGAGGGATCGGGCTAGATCTTTCTCTCCTTCCCTTTCTCCTTGTCTTGAAGCCAAAGAAAGGGGGAGGCAGAGAGGCTGCTAGGTGGGGCCAGGGGGCCCAGCTAGGTCAGGTCATGGTGGGGTGGTTCGGCATAGAGAGACCAAGGGGAGGGTTAGGTGGTAACTAGGGTAGATGAGGGTTAGGCTAGATGGGGTGGTTTAGGAGAGGGGTAGATGGTTTAGGTTTAGATGGGGGTGGCTTAGAGAGAAAGGTAAAGAGAGAGGGTGAGAGCTTGGGTTTAAAAGAAAAGATGGCATGCTCCAACTAGATCAAGCAACACAAGAGAGGGGTGTGGTGATGATGGTCTAAAGCAAGCTCAAACAAGATCAAAGCTAAGAGGAGAGAGAGATGTGGTTTAAACTCACTCAAGATTCAAATAAAGTCCAAAGAACAAGCAAAGGGTGGGGCTTGCATGGCCCATGCAAACATTTATTGCCATGTTGATTATTGTGAGAACAACATTATTACATGGCATTATTCATTTGCACTTCCAAAAATTGGAGTAAGGCCCAAGCAAAAGAATTTAGAAAGAATTCCAAGTGGAGTATATGGAGATGATCACATTGGATTATATTTGGGACTTGCTAGTGTGTTTATGCCACTAGGCATTTAATAAGCCCACAAAAATATCCCAACATGATGATAACCCCAAAACAACACAAAAGGTAGCTAGAAATAGGGCTCCACCCACAAGGCATGCAAAGGTGGCCATGTGGCTCTCATATATCAATAATGTGAAAACAAAATGATGCCAAGATGAGAGCATGTGGAAAAGAATTGGATCCATCCCAACCCACATGAGCTAGAGGTAAAACTAATAAGTGCCAAGCTCATATTTAGTTGGATGGTGGAATTATAAGGTGGTGAAAGAAAAGGTGGTGGAGTTAATAAGAGATATGCCCCCAACTCAACTTGGGCATTAAACAATATATCAAGAACCAAATACAATATCAAGAGGCAAATACAATTAACAATGCATATGAGAGAAGAACCAAATCAAAAGGGTTTCATATGATGCTCAAATGCAAGGTGGCATGATGACATGAGCATGATATAATTATGAGGCAACAATTATATATTTGAAGTAGCATATGTCTAGACTAGGCTAGTAGCATTGCAATCGTTAGACAATTGGGATGCTACATGAACCATATAGATGGACCACCATATTTAGTTTAAGTCAAACCCACCAACTTATGTGGTGTAACAAAAATATTTTTGGTTGCCTAAGTATGTGCTTGAAACTTGTTGTTTGAGTGGAGTGTTTGTTTGTGATTGCTTGCACATTGCTTGTGTGTTTTGTGATGTGTGTGATTAGAAATATTTCCTTAGAAAAATCTTTTGTCTATTCTAATCCCAAATCCAACCCCAAACAGATGACTTCTCCAAGAAACTCCAACATCAAGGATGGTGACAACAACAACAATCAAGAGGACAACATGAGAGAACTCATAGCAACCCAAAACCAGTTGAGCCAAGAGACAACTCAGCTTTTAGCCAACAACAATGGATTAGACCCAGCCATACAAAGGATTTTGAAACTTCAATCCCAACTATTGCAAGGATTGGTTACTCAAATGATCAACATGAGAGAAAACTTTTCCCAAGGAGCTAATGACAACAAGGATGACAAAGATGTTAATCTAGAAGGAACCCAAGCTAGCAATACTTTTGGATACAAGGAACATGCATCCAAGGAACATGAAGATCAATGCCCCAAGAAGAGAGAAAGATCTCCCACCTATGAAGAACATGAACTAGAAGAACTCCTAGCTTTGGAGAGACCCAAAAAGAAGAAGAAGAAATGCCCCAACACTAGCAAGAAGGATATTACACAAGTGCAATGTTTCAAATGCAAAGAGATGGGACATTATGCCAATGAATGCCCAGAAAAGAAGATGGACCAAATAAACAAACAAGAGGCAATGACACCAAAGGAAAAGAAAGATATCAGCCAATTGATATGTTTCAATTGCAAGAACCCAGGACACTATGCAAGCAACTGTCCAGAAAAGATGAAGAACAAGTTGATCAAGCCTATGGAGAAACTCAACCTTGGCTCATGAGTCAAGTATGGAAATAAAGGCCACTATGCAGAAGTTTTCCCAAGGAAGTTTCATCAAGATTCCAAGCAAGCCAAGATGTAGTTAGTTGGAAAAATTTTAAGGGTGGTAGTACCCTAGTTGTTTTGAACCTGCTTGTAACCCTAGCCTCCCCAAATCTCGGGACGAGATTTCTTTTAAGGGTGGTAGCCTGTCACATCCCAAGATTTTCCAAATCTTGTAATGTGAAAAATAAAATAAACAAAATAAATTTTGTTGAAAATCAGGGTGAAAAGAAACTTTTGTTTCTAAAAGGAAACTGAAATCCCATCTTGAACAAACTTTGGTAGAAGTTTGAATTCAACAAAAATCCAAATCAAGGGAAATGCATTCCTCAATGAATGTATTTGGAAATTTGAACACTAGGAAAGTAAATCAAAATCCCTAAGCCCTAATGGAAGGAAATCATTTTCCAAAGTATCTCCAAATCTATGATTTGATCCATACCAAATCTGATCAACAAATAATCACAAAGGATCAAGAAAAGACCATAGAGATTGGTTCACTTAGTTTGGAACCATAGACAAAATCTTATGAATATAATAAGATAAGGAAATTGAATTTCCAAAGCCAATAAAGCCCTTACCAGAACCCATACCAATTGGTGAGCATTTAATCCTAAAGGGATTTATAAATATAAACATTTATTAAAAGAAAATAAAATATTTTGTTTTGATAAAATGAGTAAAGATTTATTTAAATAAAATAGTAAGGATTTAAATATCCAATTTTATTTAAGTAAAGGCTTTTCCCATTTTAAATAAACACTAAAACTTATTTTAAATAAGTTTTCCAAGTATTTTGATTTCTCAAAACAAAACCTACTAAAGTGTTTTGGTTTTATTTTGGATTTCAAAATAAAGTTTTAAATAAACAAATCCTATATGGATTATTAACTAAGGTCCATTTATTTAATTATTGAATGGATCCTAAAATAAATAAAAATATTATTTCATTTTGAGATTTGGATTACGTTGATAAACAGAACCAAATTCAAATGAAAAGTTGTTGATTGTTTGAATTGATTTGAGTGTGGTTTGATTGTTTGAATAATTGATTGAAATTCAAAACAGAAAAATATTTAGAAAAGGAAAAAGAAAACAGACAGAAAAAAATAGAGCAGCCCACCTTTTGGCCCAACTAGCCCAACAGCAGCCCAGTCCAGCCCACCTTCTTTTCCCCGAAGCATTCTTTTCTCACCCAGATTCTGACCACTTAAAGACAATGACTGGTGGACCCAAACCCTCTCCTTTTCTATCACGACAAGACGACCCCACCTCTCCCTTTCCCCGAGCGAACTGCTTTTCTTTATGAAAGAACCCACTGAGTGAATGACAGTCTGGACCCACTCCTCCTTCCCCTCTTTCGCTGACAGGTAGACCCCACCACCACTGTTCTTCTTCCACACCCGCAGCGACCAGTTCTTCTCCCCCGTTCTGCCGTTGATTTCTCCGACTTAATTCGTCATAATGCCGAGCCTTTACCTCGCCTTGATCACGCAGACTTAAACGCCTCCCTCTCCTCTATAATTCCCCTCTGACACCCCGCACTGGCACGCCTTAGATCGCCCCTAATTTCTCCCCCGAGCTCCTCTGTCTCCGGCGAGCTCATGAGCGATTCCGCCACACCCGCCGCCTCACCTACCTCACGCGAGCATGCTCTCCAGCACTGCGCATCTGCCCATAGCCTCAGCTAGCTCCTCACAAGATTGAAGCTCGGCCCGTCGACCTCGACTTCGCCTTGCCCGGTTCTTCTCCGACGAGCTCCGCAGGTAGTTTCCGGTCGCCCCTCTACCTCTCGATCACGCACACAACCTTGCCTTGGTCCTGCGCATCTAACAGCGTCCTTGTTATGCCTTGGGGTGATCCACAGCGACGCCAACGATGACAACCCGAGAGCACCGCCGCCCGCAGCAACTCCGACGAGCAATCCACCTCGTTCCATTGTGCCCCTCGACGAACTGATCACGTCTTGAGCTTCACTGCACTTCGGCAAGCACGGTGAGCATCCCCTTTTCCTCTCTTGCTTCCTGCATCGCCGGCAACGCCACCGCCAGTCGCCGCCGCCAGCGCCGCTGCTTAGTGGTCAAACGCGTAGCGACCGTAGGATCTTAATCGTAGCGTTGTGATAGAACGTGAATGAAAGGGTATCTGTTGATCTGCACCATGCATAGCCACTTAGATCTGACGGTCCAGGAAGGATGATCCGTGCGAACCGGTACGGGCGAATAAGATTATGACGCGTGGCACTAGATCTGTTTAAAAGAAATTTGAAAACAGATTTATTTGCCATTTTCAAACCCTTGTATCTTTGAATCCACACGTCCAAAAATTACAAATTTTATGTCGTTGGATTCAGGAGAACAATCCCTAACCAACCCTGCCTTTAGTTTAGCAAATAGTAACTGTTAGTTTGCTTGATTTTGCAGAAACATTTGATTGCTTGTTTAGATTAGAAAAATTGTTTAAAAATGATTTTAGGGTTAAAACCTTTGCAAATTGGTTTGTTGTGACCTTACTGACCCTAGAGACCAACCCATGTTTTGGAAAATGATTTGGAAAAGTTTAGAATGGATTACTTGGTTTAGTCCATTTCTAGCTAAATAAAACTATTGTTTTGTTTATGAAAATGTTTTTGAGTAAAAACTTTGAGAAAATGTTTTGATCCAAACCTACTGACCAAAGACACCAAGTTTTGCAATAGCAACTCATTTGGTGAAACAAAATAATGATTCTTTGATTTAAAACCATTTCTAGTCAAATAGAAATGTGGTTTTTATTAAAAATGGTTTTGGAGGAAAACCTTTGGAAAATGTTTTGTTTTAAACTCACTAACCCCAAACCCCAAGTTTTGTGAAAACATACTTGGTGAACCCTATGGGTTAATGCCCTAGTGAAACCTTTTTCAAATGACTTTGCCATTTTGGTAAATGACCAATTTGGAACTTACAAAGTTTAGAAGCCTAGTAGAGACCATCCTTACAATAGAACCAACCTTTGCATGCTTATGCATGACTTAGATCCCATTACTTTGTGTGTGAAAAATTGTTTGTTTGACTTTGGTTTGGAATGTGAATTGAATTTGTGTTTGCTTGATTGGTAGATTAAGTTTGTGCCTTGCTTGATTGATTTGTAGTGACTTGAAGAGTGTGGTTGTTGCAAGGACAAGAAGTGAACTTATACCCTCTACCAAAAGGCAAGTGATGCTTCATATCTTTTGTCCCATTATTTTCAATATGCATTAGTGTTTTGCTAAGTAAAACTTGCATGGATTTTGTTTTGCTAAGTATAGACTTTGCTATAGGAAAACCTAGTAGATGAATCCTTAGTAGGATTTTCCTAAGTTAGGAATCCTATTACTACCAAGCTTAGCCTAGCTAATAGAAAACCTGGGTGGAATATATATTCATACTATGGAAAAATCTCTAAGTCTGAGGACTTGTGTTTTATTTAACAAAACAACTAAGTTAATGAATCTCCTGGGTGGAATGGGACTTGCTTGGTGGATTTTGGTTGAGTGGTTCACAAGGCCCATGTTTATGGTTTACCTTAGTGTATCTCACTTGTGGATGGCCACCCAGGAAACAAAGAGATTTAAGATGTCAAATGTTGAGAAGCTTCAAGTGCAACCACTTGGCAATATGGGCTCTGCCATGATCATATAGGTTGCAAGAACTTAGCCATATGGACAGTGGGTGGTAGTGTTTGATAGGTTGGAGAGCGTCCATGATGGTCTAAGGAAGGCTTCAAAAGATCTTGTCTTGGGAAACCAAGTCTTGTGGGGAAAGTGCACCACCTCTGCAGAGTGTAAAACCTAAGTACTTAGCCATGTCCCTGGTAAAGGACAATTTGAGCATCAAGACATGGAAGCAATCAAGAATCTCATCATTCAAATTTCTAAATTAAAACTTGTGGGTGAACAAGGGTTGTGTGAATTCTTCAATCTTTGATGGAGAGATGGCTTGGAACAAGGATCTTGAAATCTTTGATTGAGGAAAAATGACTTTGCCAAGCAAATCTTCAGTCTTTGATTGGTAGATGCCCTGAGTGGATCTTCAGTCTTTGATTGGTAGATGTCTTGGGAAAGATTTTATCAAAGCAAAAACTTAGTATTTTCAAAGTGTTAGGGAAAAATTTATTTTGAGCAATGCAAGCCTCAACTCCACTTAGCCAAATGCATATAGATGTTAGACTCCACTATACTACCAAAGTATCACTTGCCAATACAATTCAAATGTATTGACCCTTGTGGCTGTAATTTGTAATGTTGCAGGTTTGATTGATTTTAGTGAAGATTGATTGATTAGGATTACAAAGTCTACAACCAACATCTGCCTATGGCACTTTGAAGATGAAGGACCCCATGCTTATAGTTATTCCGTTGCAATGTAATGTAAATAGCCAATGAGCTATGTTTGATGTAATAAAATTATTTTATTCCTGGTTATAAAGTTGTATTATGACCTTTGTTTCTTGATATTACATCTAAACTGTGGATGCTAGCTATTGATCCAGGGACTAGCATTGTAAACACAGGGGGCTCAATCTTATTAAAGGTTGGGGACCTTACAAAAACACATGCAACGACACTTGTTGAACCATGTGGTTTATGAAAAGAACACATATGCAATGACTCTTGTGGATCCCTGTGGTCTATGAAAAGAACACACATGCAATAACTCTAATTTTAGTTTATGAAAAGAACACAAATGCAATGAACTCTAGTGGATCCATATGGTTAAAAGAACACACATTCAATGAACTCTAGTGGATCCATGTGGTTTATGAAAAGAACACGCATGCAATGACTCTAGTGGATCCATGTGGTTTATGAAAATAACACACATGCAATGAACGCTAGTGGATTCATGTGGTTTATGAAAAGAACACACATGCAATGACTCTGGCGGATCCATGTGGTTTATGAAAAGAACACACATGCAATGACTCTAGCTGTAGTTTATGAAAAGATCACACATGCAATAACACTGTTGGATCCATGTGTTTTATGAAAAGAACACACATGCAATGACACTTGTGTATCCATGTGGTTTATGAAAAGAACACACATGCATTTACTCTAGTTGTGGTTTATGAAAAGAACACACATGCAATGACACTTGTGGATCCATGTGGTTTACGAAAAGAACACACATGTAATGACTCTAGTTGTGGTTTATGAAAATAACGCACATGCAATGAACTCTAGTGGATCCATGTGGTTTATGAAAAGAACACACATGCAATGACTCTAGTGGATCCATGTGGTTTATGAAAAGAACACACATGCAATGACTCTTGTGGATCCATGTGGTTTATGAAAAGAACACACATCCAACGACGCTAGCTGCGGTTTATGAAAAGAACACACATGCAATGACATTGTTGGATCCATGTGGTTTATGAAAAGAACACACATGCAATGACACTTGTGGATCCATGTGGTTTATGAAAAGGACACACATGCAACGACCCTTGTGGATACATGTGGTTTATGGAAAGAACACACATGCAATGACACTGGTGCATCCATGTGGCTTATGAAAAGAACACACATGCAATGACTCTAGTTGTAGTTTATGAAAAGAACACACATGCAATGAATTCTAGTGGATCCATGCGGTTTATGACAAGAACACACATGCAATGACACTGGTGGATCCATGTGGTGAAAAGAACACACATGCAATGAACTCTAGTGGATCCATGTGGTTTATAAAAAGAACACACATGCAATGACTCTAGTGGATCCATGTGGTTTATGAAAATAACACACATGCAATGAACGCTAGTGGATTCATGTGGTTTATGAAACAACATGCATGCAATGACACTGATGGATCCATGTGGTTTATAAAAAACACACATGCAATGAACTCTAATGGATCCATGTGGTTTATGAAAAGAACACACATGAAATGATTCTGGTTGTGGTTTATGAAAAGAACACACATGCAATGACACTGGTGGATCCATGTGGTTTATGAAAAGAACACATATGCAATGACCCTAGTTGTGGTTTATGAAAAGAACACACATGCAAAGGCACTTGTGGATCCATGTGGTTTATGAAATGAACACACATGTAAGGACCCTAGTTGTGGCTTATGAAAAGAAAACACATGAAACGACACTTGTTGATCCATGTGGTTTATGAAAAGAACACACATCCAATGACTCTTGTGGATCCCTGTGGTCTATGAAAAGAACACATATGCAATAACTCTAATTTTAGTTTATGAAAGGAACACAAATGCAATAAACTCTAGTGGATCCATATGGTCAAAAGAGCACACATGCAATGAACTCTAGTGGATCCATGTGGTTTATGAAAAGAACACACATGCAATGACTCTAGTGGATCCATGTGGTTTATGATAATAACACATATGCAATGAACGCTAGTGGATTCATGTGGTTTATGAAAATAACACACATGCAATGACTCTGGCGGATCCATGTGGTTTATGAAAAGAACACACATGCAATGACTCTAGTTGTAGTTTATGAAAAGATCACACATGCAATAACACTGTTGGATCCATGTGTTTTATGAAAAGAACACACATGCAATGACACTTGTGGATCCATGTGGTTTATGAAAAGAACACACATGCAATTACTCTAGTTGTGGTTTATGAAAAGAACACACATGCAATGACACTTGTGGATCCATGTGGTTTACGAAAAGAACACACATGTAATGACTCTAGTTGTGGTTTATGAAAATAACGCACATACAATGAACTCTAGTGGATCCATGTGGTTTATGAAAAGAACAAACATGCAATGACTCTAGTGGATCCATGTGGTTTATGAAACGAACACACATCTAATGAAATCTATTGGATCCATTTGGTTTAGGAAAAGAAGACACATGAAATGACTCTAGTTGTGGTTTATGAAAAGAACACACATGCAATGACACTTGTGTATCTATGTGGTTTATGAAAAGAACACACATGCAATGACTCTTGTGGATCCATGTGGTTTATGAAAAGAACACACATGCAACGACTCTAGCTGCGGTTTATGAAAAGAACACACATGCAATGACATTGTTGGATCCATGTGGTTTATGAAAAGAACACACATGCAATGACACTTGTGGATCCATGTGGTTTATGAAAAGAACACACATGCAATGACCCTTGTGGATCCATGTGGTTTATGAAAAGAACACACATGTAATGACACTAGTGCATCCATGTGGCTTATGAAAAGAACCCACATGCAATGACTCTAGTTGTAGTTTATGAAAAGAACACAAATGCAATAAACTCTAGTGGATCCATGCGGTTTATGAAAAGAACACACATGCAATGACACTGGTGGATCCATGTGCTGAAAAGAACACATGCAATGAACTCTAGTGGATCCATGTGGTTTATGAAAAGAACACACATGCAATGACTCTAGTGGATCTACGCGGTTTATGAAAAGAACACACATGCAATGAACTCTAGTGGATCCATGTGGTTTATGAAAAGAATACACATGCAATGACTCTAGCTGTAGTTTATGAAAAGATCACACATGCAACAACATTGTTGGATCCATGTGTTTTATGAAAAGAACACACATGCAATGACACTTGTGGATCCATGTGGTTTATGAAAAGAACACACATGCAATTACTCTAGTTGTGGTTTATGAAAAGAACACACATGCAATGACACTTGTGGATCCATGTGGTTTATGAAAAGAACACACATGTAATGACTCTAGTTGTGGTTTATGAAAATAACGCACATGCAATGAACTCTAGTGGATCCATGTGGTTTATGAAAAGAACAAACATGCAATGACTCTAGTGGATCCATGTGGTTTATGAAACGAACACACATCTAATGAAATCTATTGGATCCATTTGGTTTAGGAAAAGAAGACACATGAAATGACTCTAGTTGTGGTTTATGAAAAGAACACACATGCAATGACACTTGTGTATCTATGTGGTTTATGAAAAGAACACACATGCAATGACTCTTGTGGATCCATGTGGTTTATGAAAAGAACACACATGCAACGACTCTAGCTGCGGTTTATGAAAAGAACACACATGCAATGACATTGTTGGATCCATGTGGTTTATGAAAAGAACACACATGCAATGACACTTGTGGATCCATGTGGTTTATGAAAAGAACACACATGCAATGACCCTTGTGGATCCATGTGGTTTATGAAAAGAACACACATGTAATGACACTAGTGCATCCATGTGGCTTATGAAAAGAACCCACATGCAATGACTCTAGTTGTAGTTTATGAAAAGAACACAAATGCAATAAACTCTAGTGGATCCATGCGGTTTATGAAAAGAACACACATGCAATGACACTGGTGGATCCATGTGCTGAAAAGAACACACATGCAATGAACTCTAGTGGATTCATGTGGTTTATGAAAAGAACACACATGCAATGACTCTAGTGGATCTACGCGGTTTATGAAAAGAACACACATGCAATGAACTCTAGTGGATCCATGTGGTTTGTGAAAAGAATACACATGCAATGACTCTAGCTGTAGTTTATGAAAAGATCACACATGCAACAACATTGTTGGTCCATGTGTTTTATGAAAAGAACACACATGCAATGACACTTGTGGATCCATGTGGTTTATGAAAAGAACACACATGCAATTACTCTAGTTGTGGTTTATGAAAAGAACACACATGCAATGACACTGGTGGATCCCTATGTAGTTTATGGAAAGAACACACATGCAATGACACCGGTGGATCCATATGTGGTCTATGAAAACAACACACATGCAATGACTCTGGTGGATCCTTATGTGGTTTGTGAAAAGAACACACATATAATGACACTAGTGGATCCATATGTGGTTTGTGAAAAGAACACACATGTAATGACTCTAGCTGTGGTTAATGAAAAGAACACACATGCAATGAACTCTGGTGTATCCATATGTGGTTTATGAAAAGGACACACATGCAATGACACTGGTGGATCCTTATGTGGTTTGTGAAAAGAATCGTAATGCAATGACTCTAGTTGTGGTTAATAAAAAGAACACACATGCAATGACACTGGTGGATCCATGTGGTTTATGAGAAGAACACACATGTAATGACTCTAGTTGTGGTTGATGAAAATAACGCACATGCAATGAACTCTAGTGGATCGATGTGGTTTATGAAAAGAACACACATGCAATGACTCTAGTGGATCCATGTGGTTTATGAGAAGAACACACATGCAATGAAATCTATTGGATCCATTTGGTTTATGAAAAGAAGACACATGAAATGACTCTAGTTGTGGTGTATGAAAAGAACACACATAAAATGACACTTGTGTATCCATGTAGTTTATGAAAAGAATACACATGCAATGACACTTGTGGATCCATGTGGTTTATGAAAAGAACACACATGAAATGACTCTTGTGGATCCATGTGGTTTATGAAAAGAACACACATGCAATTACTCCAGCTGCGGTATATGAAAACAACACAAATACAATGACACTATTGGATCCATGTGGTTTATGAAAAGAACACACATGCAATGACACTGGTGGATCCGTGTGGTGAAAAGAACACACATGCAATGAACTCTAGTGGATCCATGTGGTTTATGAAAAGAACACACATGCAATGACTCTAGTGGATCCACGTGGTTTTTGAAAAGAACACACATGCAATGAACTCTAGTGGATCCATGTGGTTTATGAAAAGAACACACATGCAACGACTCTAGTGGATCCATGTGGTTTATAAAAAACACACATGCAATGAACTCTAATGGATCCATGTGGTTTATGAAAAGAACACACATGAAATTATTCTAGTTGTGGTTTATGAAAAGAACACACATGCAATGACACTGGTGGATCCATGTGGTTTATGAAAAGAAAACACATGCAATGACCCTAGTTATGGTTTATGAAAAGAACACACATGCAATGGCACTTGTGGATCCATGTGGTTTATGAAATGAACACACATGTAAGGACCCTAGTTGTGGTTTATGAAAAGAAAACAATGCAACGGCACTTGTTGATCCATGTGGTTTATGAAAAGAACACACATGCAATGACTCTGGCGGATCCATGTGGTTTATGAAAATAACACACATGCAATAACTCTAGCTGTAGTTTATGAAAAGATCACACATGCAATAACACTGTTGGATCCATGTGTTTTATGAAAAGAACACACATGCAATGACACTTGTGGATCCATGTGGTTTATGAAAAGAACACACATTCAATTACTCTAGTTGTGGTTTATGAAAAGAACAGACATGCAATGACACTTGTGGATCCATGTGGTTTACGAAGAGAACACACATGTAATGACTCTAGTTGTGGTTTATGAAAATAACGCACATGCAATGAACTCTAGTGTATCCATGTGGTTTATGAAAAGAACACACATGCAATGACTCTAGTGGATCCATGTGGCTTATAAAAAGAACACACATGCAATGACTCTTGTGGATCCATGTGGTTTATGAAAAGAACACACATGCAACGACTCTGGCTGCGGTTTATGAAAAGAACACACATGCAATGACATTGTTGGATCCATGTGGTTTATGAAAATAACACACATGCAATGACACTTGTGGATCCATGTGGTTTATGAAAAGAACACACATGCAATGACACTTGTGGATCCATGTGGTTTATGAAAAGAACACACATGCAATGACACTGGTGCATCCATGTGGCTTATGAAAAGAACACACATGCAATGACTCTAGTTGTAGTTTATGAAAAGAACACACATGCAATGAATTCTAGTGGATCCATGCGGTTTATGAAAAGAACACACATGCAATGACACTGGTCGATCCATGTGGTGAAAAGAACACACATGCAATGAACTCTAGTGGATCCATCTGGTTTATGAAAAGAACACACATGCAATGACTCTAATGGATCCATGTGGTTTATGAAAATAACACACATGCAATGAACGCTAGTGGATTCATGTGGTTTATGAAAAGAACATGCATGCAATGACACTGATGGATCCATGTGGTTTATAAAAAACACACATGCAATGAACTCTAATGGATCCATGTGGTTTATGAAAAGAACACACATGAAATGATTCTAGTTGTGGTTTATGAAAACAACACACATGCAATGACACTGGTGGATCCATGTGGTTTATAAAAAGAACACACATGCAATGACACTGGTGGATCCGTGTGGTGAAAAGAACACACATGCAATGAACTCTAGTGGATCCATGTGGTTGATGAAAAGAACACACATGCAATGACTCTAGTGGATCCACGTGGTTTATGCAAAGAACACACATGCAATGAAATCTAGTGGATCCATGTGGTTTATGAAAAGAACACACATGCAATGACTCTAGTGGATCCATGTGGTTTATAAAAAACACACATGCAATGAACTCTAATGGATCCATGTGGTTTATGAAAAGAACACACAAGAAATTATTCTAGTTGTGGTTTATGAAAAGAACACACATGCAATGAAACTGGTGGATCCATGTGGTTTATGAAAAGAAAACACATGCAATGACCCTAGTTGTGGTTTATGAAAAGAACACACATGCAATGGCACTTGTGGATCCATGTGGTTTATGAAATTAACACACATGTAAGGACCCTAGTTGTGGTTTATGAAAAGAAAACACATGCAACGACACTTGTTGATCCATGTGGTTTATGAAAAGAACACATATGCAATGACTCTTGTGGATCCCTGTGGTCTATGAAAAGAACACACATGCAATAACTCTAATTTTAGTTTATGAAAAGAACACAAATGCAATGAACTCTAGTGGATCCATATGGTCAAAAGAACACACATGCAATAAACTCCAGTGGATCCATGTGGTTTATGAAAAGAACACACATGCAATGACTCTAGTGGATCCATGTGGTTTACGAAAATAACACACATGCAATGAACGCTAGTGGATTCATGTGGTTTATGAAAAGAACACACATGCAATGACTCTGGCGGATCCATGTGGTTTATGAAAAGAACACACGTGCAATGACTCTAGCTGTAGTTTATGAAAAGATCACACATGCAATAACACTGTTGGATCCATGTGTTTTATGAAAAGAACACACATGCAATGACACTTGTGGATCCATGTGGTTTATGAAAAGAACACACATGCAATTACTCTAGTTGTGGTTTATGAAAAGAACACACATGCAATGACACTTGTGGATCCATGTGGTTTACGAAAAGAACACACATGTAATGACTCTAGTTGTGGTTTATGAAAATAACGCACATGCAATGAACTCTAGTGGATCCATGTGGTTTATGAAAAGAACACACATGCAATGACTCTAGTGGATCCATGTGGCTTATGAAAAGAGCACACATGCAATGACTCTTGTGGATCCATGTGGTTTATGAAAAGAACACACATGCAACGACTCTGGATGTGGTTTATGAAAAGAACACACATGCAATGACATTGTTGGATCCATGTTGTTTATGAAAATAACACACATGCAATGACACTTGTGGATCCATGTGGTTTATGAAAAGAACACACATGCAATGACCCTTGTGGATCCATGTGGTTTATGAAAAGAACACACATGCAATGACACTGGTGCATCCATGTGGCTTATGAAAAGAACACACATGCAAGGACTCTAGTTGTAGTTTATGAAAAGAACACACATGCAATGAATTCTAGTGGATCCATGCGGTTTATGAAAAGAACACACATGCAATGACACTGGTGGATCCATGTGGTGAAAAGAACACACATGCAATGAACTCTAGTGGATCCATGTGGTTTATGAAAAGAACACACATGCAATGACTCTAATGGATCCATGTGGTTTATGAAAATAACACGCATGCAATGAACGCTAGTGGATTCATGTGGTTTATGAAAAGAACATGCATGCAATGACACTGATGGATCCATGTGGTTTATAAAAAACACACATGCAATGAACTCTAATGGATCCATGTGGTTTATGAAAAGAACACATATGAAATGATTCTAGTTGTGGTTTATGAAAAGAACACACATGCAATGACACTGGTGGATCCATGTGGTTTATGAAAAGAACACACATGCAATGACCCTAGTTGTGGTTTATGAAAAGAACACACATGCTATGGCACTTGTGTATCCATGTGGTTTATGAAATGAACACACATGTAAGGACCCTAGTTGTAGTTTATGAAAAGAAAACACATGCAACGACACTTGTTGATCCATGTGGTTTATGAAAAGAACACACAAGCAATGACTCTTGTGGATCCCTGTGGTCTATGAAAAGAACACACATGCAATAACTCTAATTTTAGTTTATGAAAAGAACACAAATGCATTGAACTCTAGTGGATCCATATGGTCAAAAGAACACACATGCAATGAACTCTAGTGGATCCACGTGGTTTGTGAAAAGAACACACATGCAATGACTCTAGTGGATCCATGTGGTTTATGAAAATAACACACATGCAATGAACGCTAGTCGATTCATGTGGTTTATGAAAAGAACACACATGCAATGACTCTAGCGGATCCATGTCGTTTATGAAAATAACACACATGCAATGACTCTAGCTGTAGTTTATGAAAAGATCACACATGGAATAACACAGTTCGATCCATGTGTTTTATGAAAAGAACACACATGCAATGACACTTGTGGATACATGTGGGTTATGAAAAGAACACACATGAAATTACTCTAGTTGTGGTTTATGAAAAGAACACACATGCAATGACACTTGTGGATCCATGTGGTTTACTAAAAGAACACACATGTAATGACTCTAGTTGTGGTTTATGAAAATAACGCACATGCAATGAACTCTAGTGGATCCATGTGGTTTATGAAAGGAACAAACATGCAATGACTCTAGTGGATCCATGTGGTTTATGAAAAGAACACACATGCAATGAAATCTATTGGATCCAATTGGTTTAGGAAAAGAAGACACATGAAATGACTCTAGTTGTGGTTTATGAAAAGAACACACATGCAATGACACTTGTGTATCTATGTGGTTTATGAAAAGAACACACATGCAATGAATCTTGTGGATCCATGTTGTTTATGAAAAGAACACACATGCAACGACTCTAGCTGCAGTTTATGAAAAGAACACACATGCAATGACATTGTTGGATCCATGTGGTTTATGAAAAGAACACACATGCAATGACACTTGCGGATCCATGTGGTTTATGAAAAGAACACACATGCAATGACACTCGTGGATCCATGTGGTTTATGAAAAGAACACACATGCAATGACACTGGTGCATCCATGTGGCTTATGAAAAGAACACACATGAAATGACTCTAGTTGTAGTTTATGAAAAGAACACAAATGCAAATTCACTCTAGTGGGTCCATGCGGTTTATGAAAAGAACACACATGTAATGACACTGGTGGATCCATGTGGTGAAAAGAACACACATGCAATGAACTCTAGTGGATCCATGTGGTTTATGAAAAGAACACACATGCAATGACTCTAGCTGTAGTTTATGAAAAGATCACACATGCAACAACATTGTTGGATCCATGTGTTTTATGAAAAGAACACACATGCAATGACACCTGTGGATCCATGTGGTTTATGAAAAGAACACACATGCAATTACTCTAGTTGTGGTTTATGAAAAGAACACACATGCAATGACACTTGTGGATCCATGTGGTTTATGAAAAGAACACACATTTAATGACTCTAGTTATGGTTTATAAAAATAACGCACATGCAATGAACTCTAGTGGATCCATGTGGTTTATGAAAAGAACAGACATGCAATGACTCTAGTGGATCCATGTGGTTTATGAAAAGAACACACATGCAATGAAATCTATTGGATGCATTTGGTTTATGAAAAGAAGACACATGAAATGACTCTAGTTGTGGTTTATGAAAAGAACACACATGCAATGACACTTGTGGATCCATGTGGTTTATGAAAAGAACACACATGCAATGACCCTTGTGGATCCATGTGGTTTATGAAAAGAACACACATGCAATGACACTGGTGCATCCATGTGGCTTATGAAAAGAACACACATGCAAGGACTCTAGTTGTAGTTTATGAAAAGAACACACATGCAATGAATTCTAGTGGATCCATGCGGTTTATGAAAAGAACACACATGCAATGACACTGGTGGATCCATGTGGTGAAAAGAACACACATGCAATGAACTCTAGTGGATCCATGTGGTTTATGAAAAGAACACACATGCAATGACTCTAATGGATCCATGTGGTTTATGAAAATAACACGCATGCAATGAACGCTAGTGGATTCATGTGGTTTATGAAAAGAACATGCATGCAATGACACTGATGGATCCATGTGGTTTATAAAAAACACACATGCAATGAACTCTAATGGATCCATGTGGTTTATGAAAAGAACACATATGAAATGATTCTAGTTGTGGTTTATGAAAAGAACACACATGCAATGACACTGGTGGATCCATGTGGTTTATGAAAAGAACACACATGCAATGACCCTAGTTGTGGTTTATGAAAAGAACACACATGCTATGGCACTTGTGTATCCATGTGGTTTATGAAATGAACACACATGTAAGGACCCTAGTTGTAGTTTATGAAAAGAAAACACATGCAACGACACTTGTTGATCCATGTGGTTTATGAAAAGAACACACAAGCAATGACTCTTGTGGATCCCTGTGGTCTATGAAAAGAACACACATGCAATAACTCTAATTTTAGTTTATGAAAAGAACACAAATGCATTGAACTCTAGTGGATCCATATGGTCAAAAGAACACACATGCAATGAACTCTAGTGGATCCACGTGGTTTGTGAAAAGAACACACATGCAATGACTCTAGTGGATCCATGTGGTTTATGAAAATAACACACATGCAATGAACGCTAGTCGATTCATGTGGTTTATGAAAAGAACACACATGCAATGACTCTAGCGGATCCATGTCGTTTATGAAAATAACACACATGCAATGACTCTAGCTGTAGTTTATGAAAAGATCACACATGGAATAACACAGTTCGATCCATGTGTTTTATGAAAAGAACACACATGCAATGACACTTGTGGATACATGTGGGTTATGAAAAGAACACACATGAAATTACTCTAGTTGTGGTTTATGAAAAGAACACACATGCAATGACACTTGTGGATCCATGTGGTTTACTAAAAGAACACACATGTAATGACTCTAGTTGTTGTTTATGAAAATAAAGAACATCCAAAGAACTCTAGTGGATCCATGTGGTTTATGAAAGGAACAAACATGCAATGACTCTAGTGGATCCATGTGGTTTATGAAAAGAACACACATGCAATGAAATCTATTGGATCCAATTGGTTTAGGAAAAGAAGACACATGAAATGACTCTAGTTGTGGTTTATGAAAAGAACACACATGCAATGACACTTGTGTATCTATGTGGTTTATGAAAAGAACACACATGCAATGAATCTTGTGGATCCATGTTGTTTATGAAAAGAACACACATGCAACGACTCTAGCTGCAGTTTATGAAAAGAACACACATGCAATGACATTGTTGGATCCATGTGGTTTATGAAAAGAACACACATGCAATGACACTTGCGGATCCATGTGGTTTATGAAAAGAACACACATGAAATGACCCTTGTGGATCCATGTGGTTTATGAAAAGAACACACATGTAATGACACTAGTGCATCCATGTGGCTTATGAAAAGAACCCACATGCAATGACTCTAGTTGTAGTTTATGACAAGAACACAAATGCAATAAACTCTAGTGGATCCATGCGGTTTATGAAAAGAACACACACGCAATGACACTGGTGGATCCATGTGGTGAAAAGAACACACATGCAATGAACTCTAGTGGATCCATGTGGTTTATGAAAAGAACACACATGCAATGACTCTAGTGGATTTACGCGGTTTATGAAAAGAACACACATGGAATGAACTCTAGTGGATCCATGTGGTTTGTGAAAAGAATACACATGCAATGACTCTAGCTGTAGTTTATGAAAAGATCACAGATGCAACAACATTGTTGGTCCATGTTTTTTATGAAAAGAACACACATGCAATGACACTTGTGGATCCATGTGGTTTATGAAAAGAACACACATGCAATTACTCTAGTTGTGGTTTATGAAAAGAACACACATGTAATGACACTGGTGGATCCCTATGTAGTTTATGGAAAGAACACACATGCAATGACACCGGTGGATCCATATGTGGTCTATGAAAACAACACACATGCAATGACTCTGGTGGATCCTTATGTGGTTTGTGAAAAGAACACACATACAATGACACTAGTGGATCCATATGTGGTTTGTGAAAAGAACACACATGTAATGACTCTAGCTGTGGTTAACAAAAAGAACACACATGCAATGAACTCTGGTGTATCCATATGTGGTTTATGAAAAGGACACACATGCAATGACACTGGTGGATCCTTATGTGGTTTGTGAAAAGAATAGTAATGCAATGACTCTAGTTGTGGTTAATAAAAAGAACACACATGCAATGACAGTGGTGGATCCATGTGGTTAATGAAAAGAACACACATGTAATGACTGTAGTTGTGGTTTATGAAAATAACGCACATGCAATGAACTCTAGTGGATCGATGTGGTTTATGAAAAGAACACACATGCAATGACTCTAGTGGATCCATGTGGTTTATGAAAAGAACACACATGCAATGAAATCTATTGGATCCATTTGGTTTATGAAAAGAAGACACATGAAATGACTCTAGTTGTGGTTTATGAAAAGAACACACATGCAATGACACTTGTGTATCCATGTAGTTTATGAAAAGAATACACATGCAATGACACTTGTGGATCCATGTGGTTTATGAAAAGAACACACATGAAATGACTCTTGTGGATCCATGTGGTTTATGAAAAGAACACACATGCAATTACTCCAGCTGCGGTTTATGAAAAGAACACAAATGCAATGACACTGTTTGATCCATGTCGTTTATGAAAAGAACACACATGCAATGACACTGGTGGATCCATGTGGTGAAAAGAACACACATGCAATGAACTCTAGTGGATCCATGTGGTTTATGAAAAGAACACACATGCAATGACTCTAGTGGATCCACGTGGTTTATGAAAAGAACACACATGCAATGAACTCTAGTGGATCCATGTGGTTTATGAAAAGAACACACATGCAATGACTCTAGTGGATCCATGTGGTTTATAAAAAACACACATGCAATGAACTCTAATGGATCCATGTGGTTTATGAAAAGAACACACATGAAATGATTCTAGTTGTGGTTTATGAAAAGAACACACATGCAATGACACTGGTGGATCCATGTGGTTTATGAAAAGAACACACATGCAATGACCCTAGTTGTGGTTTATGAAAAGAACACACATGCAATGGCACTTGTGGATCCATGTGGTTTATGAAATGAACACACATGTAAGGACCCTAGTTGTGGTTTATGAAAAGAAAACACATGCAACGACACTTGTTGATCCATGTGGTTTATGAAAAGAACACACATGCAATGACTCTTGTGGATCCCCGTGGTCTATGAAGAGAAAACACATGCAATAACTCTAATTTTAGTTTATGAAAAGAACACAAATGCAATGAACTCTAGTGGATCCATATGGTCAAAAGAACACACATGCAATGAACTCTAGTGGATCCATGTGGTTTATGAAAAGAACACACAAGAAATTATTCTAGTTGTGGTTTATGAAAAGAACACACATGCAATGAAACTGGTGGATCCATGTGGTTTATGAAAAGAAAACACATGCAATGACCCTAGTTGTGGTTTATGAAGAGAACACACATGCAATGGCACTTGTGGATCCATGTGGTTTATGAAATTAACACACATGTAAGGACCCTAGTTGTGGTTTATGAAAAGAAAACACATGCAATGACACTTGTTGATCCATGTGGTTTATGAAAAGAACACATATGCAATGACTCTTGTGGATCCCTGTGGTCTATGAAAAGAACACACATGCAATAACTCTAATTTTAGTTTATGAAAAGAACACAAATGCAATGAACTCTAGTGGATCCATATGGTCAAAAGAACACACATGCAATGAACTCTAGTGGATCCATGTGGTTTATGAAAAGAACACACATGCAATGACTCTAGTGGATCCATGTGGTTTATGAAAATAACACACATGCAATGAACGCTAGTGGATTCATGTGGTTTATGAAAAGAACACACATGCAATGACTCTGGCGGATCCATGTGGTTTACGAAAAGAACACACATGCAATGACTCTAGCTGTAGTTTATGAAAAGATCACACATGCAATAACACTGTTGGATCCATGTGTTTTATGAAAAGAACACACATGCAATGACACTTGTGGATCCATGTGGTTTATGAAAAGAACACACATGCAATTACTCTAGTTGTGGTTTATGAAAAGAACACACATGCAATGACACTTGTGGATCCATGTGGTTTACGAAAAGAACACACATGTAATGACTCTAGTTGTGGTTTATGAAAATAACGCACATGCAATGAACTCTAGTGGATCCATGTGGTTTATGAAAAGAACACACATGCAATGACTCTAGTGGATCCATGTGGCTTATGAAAAGAGCACACATGCAATGACTCTTGTGGATCCATGTGGTTTATGAAAAGAACACACATGCAACGACTCTGGATGTGGTTTATGAAAAGAACACACATGCAATGACATTGTTGGATCCATGTTGTTTATGAAAATAACACACATGCAATGACACTTGTGGATCCATGTGGTTTATGAAAAGAACACACATGCAATGACCCTTGTGGATCCATGTGGTTTATGAAAAGAACACACATGCAATGACACTGGTGCATCCATGTGGCTTATGAAAAGAACACACATGCAAGGACTCTAGTTGTAGTTTATGAAAAGAACACACATGCAATGAATTCTAGTGGATCCATGCGGTTTATGAAAAGAACACACATGCAATGACACTGGTGGATCCATGTGGTGAAAAGAACACACATGCAATGAACTCTAGTGGATCCATGTGGTTTATGAAAAGAACACACATGCAATGACTCTAATGGATCCATGTGGTTTATGAAAATAACACGCATGCAATGAACGCTAGTGGATTCATGTGGTTTATGAAAAGAACATGCATGCAATGACACTGATGGATCCATGTGGTTTATAAAAAACACACATGCAATGAATTCTAATGGATCCATGTGGTTTATGAAAAGAACACATATGAAATGATTCTAGTTGTGGTTTATGAAAAGAACACACATGCAATGACACTGGTGGATCCATGTGGTTTATGAAAAGAACACACATGCAATGACCCTAGTTGTGGTTTATGAAAAGAACACACATGCTATGGCACTTGTGTATCCATGTGGTTTATGAAATGAACACACATGTAAGGACCCTAGTTGTAGTTTATGAAAAGAAAACACATGCAACGACACTTGTTGATCCATGTGGTTTATGAAAAGAACACACATGCAATGACTCTTGTGGATCCCTGTGGTCTATGAAAAGAACACACATGCAATAACTCTAATTTTAGTTTATGAAAAGAACACAAATGCATTGAACTCTAGTGGATCCATATGGTCAAAAGAACACACATGCAATGAACTCTAGTGGATCCACGTGGTTTGTGAAAAGAACACACATGCAATGACTCTAGTGGATCCATGTGGTTTATGAAAATAACACACATGCAATGAACGCTAGTCGATTCATGTGGTTTATGAAAAGAACACACATGCAATGACTCTAGAGGATCCATGTCGTTTATGAAAAGAACACACATGCAATGACTCTAGCTGTAGTTTATGAAAAGATCACACATGGAATAACACAGTTCGATCCATGTGTTTTATGAAAAGAACACACATGCAATGACACTTGTGGATACATGTGGGTTATGAAAAGAACACACATGAAATTACTCTAGTTGTGGTTTATGAAAAGAACACACATGCAATGACACTTGTGGATCCATGTGGTTTACTAAAAGAACACACATGTAATGACTCTAGTTGTGGTTTATGAAAATAACGCACATGCAATGAACTCTAGTGGATCCATGTGGTTTATGAAAAGAACACACATGCAATGACTCTAGTGGATCTACGCGGTTTATGAAAAGAACACACATGCAATGAACTCTAGTGGATCCATGTGGTTTGTGAAAAGAATACACATGCAATGACTCTAGCTGTAGTTTATGAAAAGATCACAGATGCAACAACATTGTTGGTCCATGTTTTTTATGAAAAGAACACACATGCAATGACACTTGTGGATCCATGTGGTTTATGAAAAGAACACACATGCAATTACTCTAGTTGTGGTTTATGAAAAGAACACACATGCAATGACACTGGTGGATCCCTATGTAGTTTATGGAAAGAACACACATGCAATGACACCGGTGGATCCATATGTGGTCTATGAAAACAACACACATGCAATGACTCTGGTGGATCCTTATGTGGTTTGTGAAAAGAACACACATACAATGACACTAGTGGATCCATATGTGGTTTGTGAAAAGAACACACATGTAATGACTCTAGCTGTGGTTAACAAAAAGAACACACATGCAATGAACTCTGGTGTATCCATATGTGGTTTATGAAAAGGACACACATGCAATGACACTGGTGGATCCTTATGTGGTTTGTGAAAAGAATAGTAATGCAATGACTCTAGTTGTGGTTAATAAAAAGAACACACATGCAATGACAGTGGTGGATCCATGTGGTTAATGAAAGGAACACACATGTAATGACTGTAGTTGTGGTTTATGAAAATAACGCACATGCAATGAACTCTAGTGGATCGATGTGGTTTATGAAAAGAACACACATGCAATGACTCTAGTGGATCCATGTGGTTTATGAGAAGAACACACATGCAATGAAATCTATTGGATCCATTTGGTTTATGAAAAGAAGACACATGAAATGTCACATCCCAAATTTTAGATTTGGTCTTGCATATCATTCATTGCATCGCATCATATCTTTCCATGCATTACCGTCGAGTAGAGAGGATCGACGAAACGCTATTTGCAAAACCCCGTTTCTCCTTAAGCCCGAGTTTCTGCGGGAGGCTTCAGAGGGGCTTGCTACAACCACCCCTGTAGGTTCGAGCTTTCGCTCAAACTTCGACTGAAGGTTGTTCCCCTCAACGATACGAACCCGTAGGCGCGAAAATCGCTCCAATCGGAGTTCGTATGCAAAAGACTCGGACGTTTTAGTAAACCGCCGGAAAACGGTCCGAAAATCCGGACCGATTTCCGAGTTGTAGTCCAGTTCTGGACCGTTTCTGTTTCATTTTTTTTTTTTCACGCGTGGGACTTCTTAAAGGCTGCCTCGTTTTCCGTGCCCACCTACCCGCCGCCCAGACCTCCTGCGCGACCTCCTCCTGGTGCGTAGCCGCCCGCCGCCTCGCTGCCGCTACCCCTCCGTCGCCGTTCGTCTCGCCGCCCTCTTTCCGTTCCCGTGCTCCGCGTCTCCATCCGCCGCCGCCAACTGCGCCCTGCAGATCGCCGCGTACGCGCACGCGTTTATTATTCCGGGAGCCGTAGTTGACCGTGTGTGTACTTGCAGGAGTTTCCACGCCACCGGAACCGACCGTCGCCGCCGTCCGGAGCTCGTTCGCCGTCCGTTTCGGTAAGACAGCGCCACCGTCAGATCTCAGATCAGCGACTTAGATCGTTCGTTGACTGGTCAGCACTCAGACGTTGACTAGTCAGAGGCCCCAGACGTTGACTGGTCGACGCCCAGTCAGCCTGATCATCAACACGATTGGCTGGGTCAATTTCGTTAATCCTATTAGTTGACAGATTTCGGTAGAATCTTGTAAATTGCGTAGAAATTAAACCGCTTGGCCAAAATTTGCAAATAAAATATGCACGCGTTCAGTGAGTCGTGTAGAATCTCGCTGTAGCTTTGGTTCAGACTTTTACTGTCAGGTTTAGTACAGTTTAATCAAACTAGTTAGTGGCCTTTTCGGAGTAATAAATTCGTAGTAAAAGTTTCGTAGCTCCAAAAATCACGTATGATATGTCCCTGAACTCGTATGAACGAGGGGAATCTCATCGTGAAATAAAAAGATAGGCTTACAGTAAAAACTTCTGCAGTATTTGTCTAATGGCTTTCTGCAGTGTTTTAATTACTCGGGATGTTTTATAACTCCTTTTTGAGTAATTCCAATTGGTACTGTTTCTTATCAGCGATGCCTATGCGGTAGAATTTTTCCAAGATTTTACAAACAGTATACTACCGGTAGTGAATTATTTAAGTTCTAGCTCTAGTAGAGATCTCTACTTTTGGTTAATAGTTTTTCTAGCGCCAAATCTATTTTCCATGCATGTATTCGGTAGTAATATGTATTAGTATTATGTGGTGCAGCTGTAGCACCAATTCACTTGCCGTTCTTGCATTCATGCATCATCTTTGTTGCATATGTTTGTGAATTGTTTGTTTATGAATGCAATTGTGTCGTGTAGATTGTGTGGAGTGCAACCCTTGCTCGTGTTTGGATTGTTCTTCCGACCGCTACAATCAAGGCAAGTAGATGCTACTTTGTTCATGATATCGTCCTACTATTTTTAATGCATTGTCGTGTATTTTGTAGATGCATGTGTAGGATGATACTATCGCTATGCTATGTCCTATTATGTGGTAGGGCTTTCCTTGTAGATGAACCACCGTTGTAGATGTGCTTAGCCATGCTATGTTGAACGAGGGCTGGGTTACATCATTGATACTTGTTTTCTCAAAGT
The DNA here is from genome assembly GCA_023614405.1 of Avena insularis. Taxonomy (NCBI): domain Eukaryota; kingdom Viridiplantae; phylum Streptophyta; class Magnoliopsida; order Poales; family Poaceae; genus Avena; species Avena insularis. The sequence continues at coordinate 686,672 of JAJUPC010000145.1, read as the reverse complement.
ATTGGTTTGTGAAAACTAAAAACAACTTAATCAATGAATCCCCTGGGTGTGATGGTATTGATAATTTTTGGTGGTTTCATTGCGGAAAGGCACCTAGGTATCAAGAGAGAATGTTTGGCTTCTTTATTGCGTAGCTTACGTGTACAACCATGTGCCAATAATGGAATGGGCGGTTGGTTGGACTTAGTAGGTTGTGGTAACTCGAACCCGCGTATCCAGAGATGTAGAATTTTGGTAGGTTGGACCGGTCGGTCGGGATTGAGGAGCTACTTCCCGAACAGTCTCTTCTTGGTCTTCTCCCTATCATCACCCAAAATGAGAGTGATGGTACGAGCTGGGCTGGCCAAGTCACATGGGTAAAGTGTACTAACCTCTGCAGAGTGTATAATCTAATCGATTAGCCGTGTCCCCGGTTATGGACATCTGAGTTGCTAGATATTGATTCCATGACATGTTTCTCGCTCATTCTAATTTCATAATTGTTTTAATCTTGTTGGGTTAACTTAATTGGGATCTTTTCAAAAAAAAATTCAAAACTGTTTATGAAAGTAGGACAAATGTATTTGCAAATGCAAGCCAGACACAGCTCCACTTGCCAGATATGCATGTAGATGTTAGTATTATTGTCTCCATTTACTAGCTCTACTTGCCATACATTCCATGTATTGACCCTTCGGGGCTGTTGCGTTTTATGCTGCAGGTTATTCCGATTCTGATTGATCGTTATAGGCCACGGTACTCCACTCGGCACTTGTTCACTTGTGGGCAATTTGAAGAATGGAGGATTTATCTCGTTTATGTTGCTACCTGAATAATTTGAGCTAGCTTTGTGCTAAGCTTTTATTGTAATAATGGTACTCTGGATCTTCGTTATCTATGATACACGGATATTTTGCTATGTTATCTATCTTACTCTATTGTGGGCCAATGAACCGATCCAGGGATTGGCATGTCACATAGAGGCCACGGTCTTTTCAGAACCGGGGTGTCACAGGATGGTATCAGAGCCCGTGTGTCGACTGTAGGATCGTGACCTAGAATTGGATTAGGAAGCCATAGATTTATTAAAGCCTATATTAACTCTATCTTTCATCTTATGCCTTTCACCCTCGTAAATTCTTACCATATGCTATTCTCACACTTTCCTCTTTTACTTGATAGATGGGAGAAGTCAGGACTGAGTATGTCACCATGGAGTCACCAAGGCCCTTTGCAAGGCAGTTAGCTCAGCTCTCTCAGTCATTGGGATTGCCACTGCCTATGTTCAAGGGAAGAAGGCTGTACACCTATGGATATGGAGAGGATGCATGGGAGATCACTACCTTCATATTCAGAGGTGCCGCCTTGCCAAACCCCGCGCACTTGGTCTACACCAAGACATACTGCAACTGGGGACTTGGAATCAACTTGGCCATACATGAAGCCCTGTCTCGCCAGTGCCATCAAGTCCGACACCTACTACCGGCAGATTCACCCTACCGTGACTATGGAAGGCGTGATGAAGATGGGAACATTGTGGTTACCCCGGGTGACAGGAACAACATGCCGCCCCGTCGGAGGCACATAGAGGACATGGAGAGAGAGAATGGAGCTCTAGCAGAGAAGGTGAGGATGATAAAGGAGATTGCAGATTTTACTAGCAATGGTATGGTGGTCCAAGGACAGGAGATTGACACTTTGCATGAAGCTGTGGGAGTTACGGAGAATGCCACGATAGCCAGAGATGCAACCATAGCACATCTTCATGGTCTTGCAGGAGAACACCGAACATACAGCAAGCGCAAGGGACAATCCGGAAAGGGATCAAACTATTGAAGCTATGACAGCCCAGATTGCCGCTCTCCAAGCACAGCTGAATCCACCCTCTGATGATGACAATGGAGATGATGGCAACAATGGGGATGATGATGACAGTGGAGATGATGATGATGAGGACGAGGATGATGATGATGGAGACGATGATGGTGGAGGAGATGAAGCTGTTGCAGTTGGAGCTGAGGATGAAGAAGAAGAGGAGGATCCAGAAGAGGTGGAGTTTGACGTTTCAAGTGATGGTTCAGGAGAGGTGTACACTCCGCCGCCATGGTTGTACCGCGAGCCGAAGCGCCAACGCATGACAGCGAGGACCTACCGCAACCTCTTCAAGCAATAGATAGAAGTCCACCAATTAGTCCTCGTTAAGTAAATCGTTAGGATTATTCTCGATCATTGTGATACTTAGTTCGTGTTAGTGTAAGAGTGTTTAGATGCTTATTTGTGTACTCCAATATCTCAGGAATTATTTGTGCAAATTATATGAAAGAGTTATGGCAATTTGGTTACTATCTGTGTTGTTTTCGCTGCAGTTTTTCTGCTGATACAGCAGTACTGCGCGATTTTTCATATTTTTCTGGTAACTCGGAAAAATCTGAAAAAAATTGGGCTGATGCGGAACTTCCTGTTCTATATGCACAAAAATTGGCTTAATTTTCTGACGAGTTTAAGTCAGGCGGAAAAATTCGCGAACACAGCTGAACTGTTCTGTCAGAATTGCTGTTTTGTCATTTTGATGCTCAATTGTTTAGTTAACCATTGCCAACTCTTGCAAAACTATTTCAGTAGTTATATACTACTAGGATAACACCTGGGATGTTGCTGGACCGCTTGTTTGTTGATGTGTTGCTTGCTTGTGATTGTCTGCTATTGTTTGTTGTTGATTGCTCATATGCATGGGTAGAATCCTATTACCGTAGATGATTCTTTCTAAACTTACCTATGCTGAACCGCAGATGCCTCCCCGCCGCCAACCCACTGAGTTGGAGCAGCTCATGGCAGCTCAGGCACAGCTGACCCAAGTGATGACCCAGTTCATGGCAAATCAGAACAATAACAATGGAAACAATCAGCCTCAGGGAGATGCTCTCACCAGATTTCTGAGGCTAAGGCCAGCTAAGTTCTCTCTTGCGGAACCAATGGTTGCTCTCGACTGGTTGCGTTCAGTCAACAAGGATCTAGTAACTGTCGGATGCACTGATGCTGAGAAGGTAAGGTTCGCGCTCACCTCTTTGGAGGGACCAGCTTCTTGGTGGGACACATTTCAGATCACCCACCCTCTGAATACCGTGACTTGGGCTATGTTTGAGGAAGGTTTCAGGACCGACCACGTGTCTTCAGGAGTTCTGAGCCTGAAGAGGAAAGAGTTCATAACTTGCCAAACCAATCGCACCGTGGCCGAGTACATTGAGGAGTTCAATAACCTGTCCCGTTATGCACCTGAGGATGTTGACACTGATGCAAAAAGGAGGGAGAGATTCCTGGATGGCCTCAGTGATGAGCTTTCAGTACAGCTACTTGTGGTTTACTGCCCCACTTTCCAGGAGCTCATGGACAAGGCCAGAATCTTGGAAGGGAAGCACAAGCAAGTGGAGAACCGCAAGAGAAAGAATAACAATCACCACTCTGGCTCACACCACAAGTCTCGCACTTCATATGATGGATACTCCAAGCATGGAGGAAGTGACCATGGGAGCCATGACCGCCACCACCATGGAGGCGATGGACATCATCATGACAACCATAGGAGCAGTCACCACAGCCACAAGGGAGGACACTCTCACCACTCTGGAGGACACGGTGGACATGACCGCAACCGTGATCGCAACTTCGTGAAGAAGGATCTGAGTGAGGTGACGTGCTTCAAGTGCAAGCAGAAGGGACACTATGCTGACAACTGTCCGGAGAGGAAAGGACTGAAGCCAACCAACGGCGAGAAGGCCACAGTGAACCACATGAATGTGGAGGAGATTCCAGATGAGCCTGACCTTGTGATTGGTAAGTTTCCAATCAACACTTACCCTGCACTTATACTTTTCGATACTGGTGCATCGCATTCATTCATATCAAGGGCATTTGTGGATAAGTATAAGTTACCTACTGAGTCTATGAAAAGGGCTATTAGAGTGAGTTCACCTGGAGGAGATATGATAGCTAGCGCGGGATGCCGCGACTTGACTGTGAGGATTGGAACACACAACTTCATTGCACATTTGGTAGTGTTGGATTCACAAGGGTTAGATGTCATTCTGGGTATGGATTGGATGTCTATGCATGGGGACACATAGATTGTGCAATGAGCTATTTCACTCAAAACCCCGGATGGTAAGAGGATTAGATTCAAGTCACTGTACGACCAAGAAGGTGTAAGTTGAATTCTCTTAAGGGGTTAGCATGGATCTTGTGCGGTGATTAGGGATTACCCAGCGTGTTTCGGAAGAGCTTCGGGGATGCCACTGACAGAGATGTAGAGTTTTTATCGACTGATGCGGGAACAGGACCTATAGCAAAGAAACCATATAAGATGGATGTCGATGAGCTGAAGGAATTGAAGAAAGCAGTTGAAGGAACAACTGGAAAAGGGATTCATTCAGCCTAGTTCGTCGACATGGGGAGCACCTGTTCTGTTTGTTGAGAAGAAGGACAGCAGCAAGAGATTAGTGGTGGACTATCGTTCGCTGAATGAAGTGACCATCAAGAACAAGTACCCTCTGCGAACATAAATGATTTATTTGATCAACCTGAAGGAGCAAAGGTGTTCACAAGATTGATCTGCGATCGGCTACTTTCAATTGAAGATCCGGAAGGAGGATGTACCAAAACCGCCTTCACCACTAGGTATGGTCTATATGAGTATCTGATTATGTCTTTTGGACTAACGAATGCCCTGCGTATTTCATGACCATGATGAACAAGGTATTTATGGAGTATTTGGACAAGTTCGTGGTGGTGTTTATTGATGACATCTTGATATATTCCAAGGATGATCTTGAGCATGAGAAGCATCTGCGGTGATTATGGGCGAGAGAACACCATGTATGCCAAATTCAGCAAGTGTGAATTCGGCTTAACACCGTTGGGTTTCTTGGACACGTAGTGTCGGGAGAAGAATTCTTTGTTGATCCAAACAAAGTGACTGATAGCAGTGGGAAGCACCCAAGAATGCGGAGAGATTGAAGCTTTTGGGACTTCTGGATATTACGAAGGTTCATAGAAAACTTTTCTAAGATTGCTAAGCCGATGGTGAACTTGAAGAAGGAGAGGAAGTTTGAATGGTCGGATGTATGTGAAGCCAGCTTTCGAGAACCAGGCGTCGACTAGTGATGCGCATTACTGTGTTTACGGATCTTGGAAGGATTTCCAAGTGTCTTGTGATGCTTCACGACGGGGACTTGGGAGTGTCTTGATGCAAGATGGGAGAGTAGTGTCATATGCCTCGCGACAACTCAAGCACCATGAGCGGAATTACCCCACACGACTTGGAGTTAGCGTCGGTGGTTCATGCGCTCAAGGTATGGAGGCATTACTTAATGGGAAAACAACATGATGTGTACACCGACCACAAGAGCCTGAAGTACATATTTACACAGAAGGAACTGAACATGAGACAAAGGAGATGGTTGGAACTTATCAAGGATTATGATATGAATCTACAGTACCACCCCGGAAAGGCCAATGTAGTAGCGGATGCTCGAGCGGAAGGTTTATGCCAATGGATTGACAATTGGTGAATTGCACGAGGATTTGTGCAAGCAATTCAAGGACCTTAGACGGAGGTAGTATCTGAAGGGTACTTAGCAACAATGGAAGTCAACCGACGCTTCAAGACAGAATCGAGAAGGCTCAAGTGGGAGACAAGGAAATAGAAGAAATAAAGGAGAAGATGAAGGAGAAGGGAAAAGGATATTCGCGAGGATGAGCATGGTACCTTGTGGTATGGAGATCGTTTGTGTGTTCCCGATCCGAGATAAGGAAGTTGATTCTGCAGAAGCTCATGACTCGCCATATTCCATACATCCGGGCAACACAAAGATGTATATGGATTTGAAGAGCAGATTTTGGTGGAACAACATGAAGGAGAGATATCGCCAAGCATATTGCCCTATGTGATGTATGTAGCAGTGAAGGCGAGAACACTAGAAGCCAGCAGGATTGCTGCAGCCGTTGCCTGTGCCGGATTGGAAATGGGATAGAGTGGGAATGGACTTTATCACAGGACTGCCCAGGACTAGGTCGAGATATGACTCTATTTGGGTAGTGGTCGACCATTTGACCAAGGTAGCCCATTTTATACCGGTAAAGACGACCTATCTGAGTGCAAAGTTGGCCAAGATTTACATGGACAGGATTGTGTGCCTACGGAGTTCCCAAGAGTATTGTATGTCGATAGAGGCACCCAATTTACCTCACACTTGGCGCCAATTTGCACGAGTCACTTGGTACTAGATTGGAGTTTAGCAGCGTTTCACCCTGGTGATGGACAGACCGAGAGGGTGAATCAGATTTTGGAGGACATGCTAAGAGCTTGCGCCTTGGCTTATGGTTCTAGTTGGGATGAGAATTTGCCGTATGCTGAGTTTTCCTACAACAACAGTTATCAAACCAGCATCAAGACGTCACCGTTCGATGTGCTATATGGGAAAGCGGTGCGAACACCATTGCTATGGGATGGAGTAGGAGAACGTCGATTGTTTGGACTGACTTGATCAAGGACGCCGAGGAGAAGGTCGCCTTGATTAGAGAGCAGACTAAAGGTAGCACAATCAAGGCGGAAGAGCTACGCTGATGCCAAGCGCAAGGAAGTGGTATATGAGATAGGTGATAGAGCATACCTCGAGTATCGCCGCCGTGGAATTAAGAGATTTGGTATTAAGGGTGGTGGCACCTCGATTTATTGGACCGTATCGGGTCTTAGCGCGCAAAGGAGAAGTTGCCTATCGGTTGGAGTTGCGGAGGCTACATGCGCTGTTCACAACGTGTTCCACGTATCCCAGCTGAAGAAGTGCCGGCCGGAGATGGTGGATACACGTTGAGAGACAACATGCCGTAGAGGAGGATCAGTGGAGAACGATTTGACCTATGAGGAGAAACCGGTCAAGATTCGGAGACAATGAAAGGACTACCGTACCAAGACAATCAAGTTTTGCAAGGTGCAGTGGAGTCACCACACGAAGAGGAAGCAACTTGGGAGTGAAGATGACATCGAGAGGACTACCCACACCTATTTGCTAGCGCCGAATCTCGAGGACGAGATTCATCTTAAGGGTTAGTCTTGTCACATCCCAAATTTTAGATTTGGTCTTGCATATCATTCATTGCATCGCATCATATCTTTCCATGCATTACCGTCGAGTAGAGAGGATCGGCAACGCTATTTGCAAAACCCGTTTCTCCTTCGCGAGTTTCTGCGGGGAGGCTTCGGAGGGCTTGCTACAACCACCTGTAGGTTCGAGCTTTCGCTCAAACTTCGACTGAAGGTTGTTCCCCTCGACGATCTGAACCCGTAGGCGCGAAAATCGCTCAATCGGAGTTCGTATGCAAAAGACTCGAACGTTTTAGTAAACGCCCGGAAAGCGGTCGAAAATCCGGACCGATTTCCGAGTTGTAATCCGATTCTGGCCCGTTTCTGTTTCAATTTTTTTTTTTTTCACGCGTGGGACTTCTGAAAGGCTGCCTCGTTTTCCGTGCCCACCTACCCCGCCGCCAGACCTCCCCGCGCGCGCGACCTCCGCCGGGTGCACGTAGCCGCCGCGCCCGCCTGCGCCGCCACCCCTCCGTCGCCGTTAAATCGCCGCGTCTGTTGCGGGTTCGTCGCCGCCCTCTTTCCGTTCCGTGCTCGCGCGTCTCCATCCGTCGCCGCCAAGCTGCGCCTGCAGATCGCCGCGTCTGTATAGCGTTTATTATTCCGGAGAGTTGAGTTGACCGTGTGTACTTGCGGGAGTTTCCGCCACGAATCCGATCGTTGCCGCCGTCCGGAGCTCGCGGAGCTCGTTCGCCGTCCGTTTCGGTAAGACAGCAGCCACCGTCGGATCTCAGATCAGCGACTTAGATCGTTCGTTGACTGGTCAGCACTCAGGCGTTGACTAGTCAGAGGCCCCAGACGTTGACTGGTCGACGCCCGATCGGCGCCGATCATCGAACACGATTGGCTGGGTCAATTTCGTTAATCCTATTAGTTGACAGATTTCGGTAAAATCTTGTAAATTGCGTAGAAATTAAACCGCTTGGCCAAAATTTGCAAATAAAATATGCACGCGTTCAGTGAGTCGTGTAGAATCTCGCTGTAGCTTTGGTTCGAACTTTTACTGTCAGGTTTAGTACAGTTTAATCAAACTAGTTAGTGGCCTTTTCGGAGTAATAAATTCGTAGTAAAAGTTTCGTAGCTCCAAAAATCACGTATGATATGTCTCTGAACTCGTATGAACGAGGGGAATCTCATCGTGAAATAAAAAGATAGGCTTACAGTAAAAACTTCTGCAGTATTTGTCTAATGGCTTTCTGCAGTGTTTTAATTACTCGGGATGTTTTATAACTCCTTTTTGAGTAATTCCAATTGGGACTGTTTCTTATCAGCGATGCCTATGCGGTAGAATTTTTCCAAGATTTTACAAACAGTATACTACCGGTAGTGAATTATTTAAGTTCTAGCTCTAGTAGAGATCTCTACTTTTGGTTAATAGTTTTTCTAGCGCCAAATCTATTTTCCATGCATGTATTCGGTAGTAATATGTATTAGTATTATGTGGTGCAGCTGTAGCACCAATTCACTTGCCGTTCTTGCATTCATGCATCATCTTTGTTGCATATGTTTGTGAATTGTTTGTTTATGAATGCAATTGTGTCGTGTAGATTGTGTGGAGTGCAACCCTTGCTCGTGTTTGGATTGTTCTTCCGACCGCTACAATCAAGGCAAGTAGATGCTACTTTGTTCATGATATCGTCCTACTATTTTTAATGCATTGTCGTGTATTTTGTAGATGCATGTGTAGGATGATACTATCGCTATGCTATGTCCTATTATGTGGTAGGGCTTTCCTTGTAGATGAACCACCGTTGTAGATGTGCTTAGCCATGCTATGTTGAGCGAGGCTGGGTTACATCATTGATACTTGTTTTCTCAAAGTATTGGTTTGTGAAAACTAAAACAACTTAATCAATGAATCCAGGTGTGATGGTATTGATAATTTTGGTGGTTTCATTGCGGAAAGGCACCTAGGTATCAGAGAGAATGTTTGGCTTCTTTATTGCGTAGCTTCGTGTACAACCATGTGCCAATAATGGAATGGGCGGTTGGTTGGACTTAGTAGGTTGTGTAACTCGAACCAGCGTATCCGGAGATGTAGAATTTTGGTAGGTTGGACGGTCTTGGCGTCGGGATTGAGGAGCTACTTCGACAGTCTCTTCTTGGTCTTCTCCTATCATCACCCAAAATGAGAGTGATGGTACGAGCTGGGCTGGCCAAGTCACATGGGTAAAGTGTACTAACCTCTGCAGAGTGTATAATCTAATCGATTAGCCGTGTCCCCGGTTATGGACATCTGAGTTGCTAGATATTGATTCCATGACATGTTTCTCGCTCATTCTAATTTCATAATTGTTTTAATCTTGTTGGGTTAACTTAATTGGGATCTTTTCAAAAAAAAATTCAAAACTGTTTATGAAAGTAGGACAAATGTATTTGCAAATGCAAGCCAGACACAGCTCCACTTGCCAGATATGCATGTAGATGTTAGTATTATTGTCTCCATTTACTAGCTCTACTTGCCATACATTCCATGTATTGACCCTTGGGGCTGTTGCGTTTTATCTGCGAGTTATTCCGATTCGATTGATCGTTATAGGCCACGGTACTCCACTCGGCACTTGTTCACTTGTGGGCAATTTGAAGAATGGAGGATTTATCTCGTTTATGTTGCTACCTGAATAATTTGAGCTAGCTTTGTGCTAAGCTTTTATTGTAATAATGGTACTCTGGATCTTCGTTATCTATGATACACGGATATTTTGCTATGTTATCTATCTTACTCTATTGTGGGCCAATGAACCGATCCAGGGATTGGCATGTCACATAGAGGCCACGGTCTTTTCAGAACCGGGGTGTCACATGAAATGACTCTAGTTGTGGTTTATGAAAAGAACACACATAAAATGACACTTGTGTATCCATGTAGTTTATGAAAAGAATACACATGCAATGACACTTGTGGATCCATGTGGTATATGAAAAGAACACACATGAAATGACTCTTGTGGATCCATGTGGTTTATGAAAAGAACACACATGCAATTACTCCAGCTGCGGTATATGAAAAGAACACAAATACAATGACACTGTTGGATCCATGTGGTTTCTGAAAAGAACACACATGCAATGACACTGGTGGATCCATGTGGTGAAAAGAACACACATGCAATGAACTCTAGTGGATCCATGTGGTTTATGAAAAGAACACACATGCAATGACTCTAGTGGATCCACGTGGTTTATGAAAAGAACACACATGCAATGAACTCTAGTGGATCCACGTGGTTTATGAAAAGAACACACATGCAATGACTCTAGTGGATCCATGTGGTTTATAAAAAATACACATGCAATGAACTCTAATGGATCCATGTGGTTTATGAAAAGAACACACATGAAATTATTCTAGTTGTGGTTTATGAAAAGAACACACATGCAATGACACTGGTGGATCCATGTGGTTTATGAAAAGAAAACACATGCAATGACCCTAGTTGTGGTTTATGAAGAGAACACACATGCAATGGCACTTGTGGATCCATGTGGTTTATGAAATGAACACACATGTAAGGACCCTAGTTGTGGTTTATGAAAAGAAAACACATGCAACGACACTTGTTGATCCATGTGGTTTATGAAAAGAACACATATGCAATGACTCTTGTGGATCCCTGTGGTCTATGAAATGAACACACATGCAATAACTCTAATTTTAGTTTATGAAAAGAACACAAATGCAATGAACTCTAGTGGATCCATATGGTCAAAAGAACACACATGCAATAAACTCTAGTGGATCCATGTGGTTTATGAAAAGAACACACATGCAATGACTCGAGCGGATCCATGTGGTTTATGAAAATAACACACATGCAATGAACGCTAGTGGATTCATGTGGTTTATGAAAAGAACACACATGCAATGACTCTGGCGGATCCATGTGGTTTATGAAAAGAACACACATGTAATAACTCTAGTTGTGGTTTATGAAAATAACGCACATGCAATGAACTCTAGTGGATCCATGTGGTTTATGAAAAGAACAAACATGCAATGACTCTAGTGGATCCATGTGGTTTATGAAAAGAACACACATGCAATGAAATCTATTGGATCCATTTGGTTTAGGAAAAGAAGACACATGAAATGACTCTAGTTGTGGTTTATGAAAAGAACACACATGCAATGAAATCTATTGGATCCATTTGGTTTAGGAAAAGAAGACACATGAAATGACTCTAGTTGTGGTTTATGAAAAGAACACACATGCAATGACACTTGTGTATCTATGTGGTTTATGAAAAGAACACACATGCAATGACTCTTGTGGATCCATGTGGTTTATGAAAAGAACACACATGCAATGACTCTAGCTACGGTTTATGAAAAGAACACACATGAAATGACATTGTTGGATCCATGTGGTTTATGAAAAGAACACACATGCAATGACACTTGTGGATCCATGTGGTTTATGAAAAGAACACACATGCAATGACCCTTGTGGATCCATGTGGTTTATGAAAAGAACACACATGTAATGACACTAGTGCATCCATGTGGCTTATGAAAAGAACCCACATGCAATGATTCTAGTTGTAGTTTATGAAAAGAACACAAATGCAATAAACTCTAGTGGAACCATGCGGTTTATGAAAAGAACACACACGCAATGACACTGGTGGATCCATGTGGTGAAAAGAACACACATGCAATGAACTCTAGTGGATCCATGTGGTTTATGAAAAGAACACACATGCAATGACTCTAGTGGATCTACGTGGTTTATGAAAAGAACACACATGCAATTAACTCTAGTGGATCCATGTGGTTTGTGAAAAGAATACACATGCAATGACTCTAGCTGTAGTTTATGAAAAGATCACACATGCAACAACATTGTTGGTCCATGTGTTTTGTGAAAAGAACACACATGCAATGACACTTGTGGATCCATGTGGTTTATGAAAAGAACACACATGCAATTACTCTAGTTGTGGTTTATGAAAAGAACACACATGCAATGACACTGGTAGATCCATATGTAGTTTATGGAAAGAACACACATGCAATGACACCGGTGGATCGAAATGTGGTCTATGAAAACAACACACATGCAATGACTCTGGTGGATCTTTATGTGGTTTGTGAAAAGAACACACATACAATGACACTAGTGGATCCATATGTGGTTTGTGAAAAGAACACACATGTAATGACTCTAGCTATGGTTAATGAAAAGAACACACATGCAATGAACTCTGGTGTATCCATATGTGGTTTATGAAAAAGACACACATGCAATGACACTGGTGGATCCTTATGTGGTTTGTGAAAAGAATAGTAATGCAATGACTCTAGTTGTGGTTAATAAAAAGAACACACATGCAATGACACTGGTGGATCCATGTGGTTTATGAAAAGAACACACATGTAATGACTCTAGTTCTGGTTTATGAAAATAACGCACATGCAATGAACTCTAGTGGATCGATGTGGTTTATGAAAAGAACACACATGCAATGACTCTAGTGGATCCATGTGGTTTATGATAAGAACACACATGCAATGAAATCTATTGGATCCATTTGGTTTATGAAAAGAAGACACATGAAATGACTCTAGTTGTGGTTTATGAAAAGAACACACATGCAATGACACTTGTGTATCCATGTAGTTTATGAAAAGAATACACATGCAATGACACTTGTGGATCCATGTGGTTTATGAAAAGAACACACATGAAATGACTCTTGTGGATCCATGTGGTTTATGAAAATAACACACATGCAATTACTCCAGCTGCGGTATATGAAAAGAACACAAATACAATGACACTGTTGGATCCATGTGGTTTCTGAAAAGAACACACATGCAATGAACTCTAGTGGATCCATGTGGTTTATGAAAAGAACACACATGCAATGACTCTAGTGGATCCACGTGGTTTATGAAAAGAACACACATGCAATGAACTCTAGTGGATCCATGTGGTTTATGAAAAGAACACACATGCAATGACTCTAGTGGATCCATGTGGTTTATAAAAAATACACATGCAATGAACTCTAATGGATCCATGTGGTTTATGAAAAGAACACACATGAAATTATTCTAGTTGTGGTTTATGAAAATAACACACATGCAATGACACTGGTGGATCCATGTGGTTTATGAAAAGAAAACACATGCAATAACTCTAATTTTAGTTTATGAAAAGAACACAAATGCAATAAACTCTAGTGGATCCATATGGTCAAAAGAACACACATGCAATGAACTCTAGTGGATCCATGTGGTTTATGAAAAGAACACACATGCAATGACTCGAGCGGATCCATGTGGTTTATGAAAATAACACACATGCAATGAACGCTAGTGGATTCATGTGGTTTATGAAAAGAACACACATGCAATGACTCTGGCGGATCCATGTGTTTTATGAAAAGAACACACATGCAATGACTCTAGCTGTAGTTTATGAAAAGATCACACACGCAATAACACAGTTCGATCCATGTGTTTTATGAAAAGAACACACATGCAATGACACTTGTGGATCCATGTGGTTTATGAAAAGATACCACATGCAATTACTCTAGTTGTGGTTTATGAAAAGAACACACATGCAATGACACTTGTGGATCCATGTGGTTTACGAAAAGAACACACATGTAATGACTCTAGTTGTGGTTTATGAAAATAACGCACATGCAATGAACTCTAGTGGATCCACATGGTTTATGAAAAGAACACACGTGCAATGAACTCTAGTGGATCCATGTGGTTTATGAAAAGAACACACATGCAATGAAATATGTTGAATCCATTTGGTTTAGGAAAAGAAGACACATGAAATGACTCTAGTTGTGGTTTATGAAAAGAACACACATGCAATGACACTTGTGTATCTATGTGGTTTTGTCACATCCCAAATTTTAGATTTGGTCTTGCATATAATTCATATCATTGCATCATGCTTTTCCATGCAAAATCGTCGAGTAGAGAGGATCGACAAAACGCCATCGTCAAAACCCTTTTTTGTTTCGCTTCGAGGTTCCTGCGGGGAGCTTTAGAGGGACTTGCAACAACCACCCCTGTAGGTTCGAGCTTTCGCTCAAACTTCGACTGAAGGTTGTTCCTCTCGACGATACGAACCCGTAGGCACGAAAATCGCTCCAATCGGAGTTCGTATGCAAAAGACTCGGACGTTTTAGTAAACCGCCGAAAAACGGTCCGAAAATCCGGACCGATTTCCGAGTTGTAGTCAGTTTCCGGACCGATTCGGTTCAGGAATTTTTTTTTCTTTTTTTTTTGCGCGCGAGATACTTTTTAAAGGGCCCCATGCTGCCTCGTTTTGCGTGCCCGTTTTCCCAGGCCCACACCCGACCCCGCCGCCTCCTTGCTCCCGTGCGCACGCACCCAGCCGTCGCCGCCGCCGCCGCTTCTCCTCGCCGTTGCCGGCCGCCCCTTCGTCGTCGGCCATCGCCGCGTTTATTGCCGGGTTTGTCTCGACGCCCTCTTTCCGTTCCCGTGCTCCGCGTCTCCATCCGCCGCCAATCGCGCTGCAGATCGCCGCAGACGCCGACGTTTATTATTCCGGAGCCGAAGTTGACCGTGTGTATACTTGCAGGAGTTTCACGCCACCGGAACGATCGCCGCCGTCCGGAGCTCGCCGGAGTTCGTTTCGCCGTCTGCTTCGGTAAGACAGCAGCCACCGCCGATCTCAGATCAGCGGCTTAGATCGCTCGTTGACTGGTCAGCACTCGACGTTGACTAGTCAGAGGCCCAGACGTTGACTGGTCAGACGCCCGATCAGCGCCAGTCATCGAATTACGATTGATCGGGTCAATTTCGTTAATCCCTTTAATTGGCAGATTTCGGTAGAATCTTGTAAATTGCGTAGAAATTAAATCGCTTGGCCAAAATTTGCAAATAAAATATGCACGAGTTCAGTGAGTCGTGTAGAATCTCGCTGTAGCTTTGGTTCAGACTTTTACCGTCAGGTTTAGTACAGTTTAATCAAACTAGTTAGTGGCCTTTTCGGAGTAATAAATTCGTAGTAAAGGTTTCATAGCTCCAAAAATCATGTATGATATGTCTCTGAACTCGTATGAACGAGGGGAATCGCATCGTGAAATAAAAAGATAGGCTTACAGTAAAAACTTCTGCAGTATTTGTCTAATGGCTTTCTGCAGTGTTTTAATTACTCGGGATGTTTTATAACTCCTTTTTGAGTAATTCCAATTGGTACTGTTTCTTATCGGCGATGCCTATGCGGTAGAATTTTTCCGGGATTTTACAAACAGTATACTACCAGTAGTGAATTATTTAAGTTCTAGCTCTAGTAGAGATCTCTACTTTTGGTTAATAGTTTTCCTAGCGCCAAATCTATTTTCCATGCATGTATTCGGTAGTAATATGTATTAGTATTATGTGGTGCAGCTGTAGCACCAATTCACTTGCCGTTCTTGCATTCATGCATCGTCTTTGTTGCATATGTTTGTGAATTGTTTGTTTATAAATGCAATTGTGTCGTGTAGATTGTGTGGAGTGCAACCCTTGCTCGTGTTTGGATTGTTCCTCCGACCGCTTCAATCAAGGCAAGTAGATGCTACTTTGTTCATGATATCGTCCTACTATTTTCAATGCATTGTCGTGTATTTTGTAGATGCATGCGTAGGATGATACTATCGCTATGCTATGTCCTATTATGTGGTAGGGCTTTCCTTGTAGATGAACCACCGTTGTAGATGTGCTTAGCCATGCTATGTTGAACGAGGGCTGGGTTACATCATTGATACTTGTTTTCTCAAAGTATTGGTTTGTAAAAACTAAAACAACTTAATCAATGAATCTGGTGTGATGGTATTGATAATTTTGGTGGTTTCATTATGAAAGGCACCTGGTATCAAGAGAGAATGATTGGCTTCTTTATTGTGTAGCTTACGTGTACAACCATGTGCCAATAATGAAATGGGCGGTTGGTTGGACTTAGTAGGTTGTGGTAACTCGAACCCGCGTATCCAGAGATGTAGAATTTTGGTAGGTTGGACCGGTGCGCGTCGGGATTGAGGAGCTACTTCCCGAACAGTCTCTTCTTGGTCTTCTCCCTATCATCACCCAAAATGAGAGTGATGGTACGAGCTGGGCTGTCCAAGTCACATGGGTAAAGTGTACTAACCTCTGAAGAGTGTATAATCTAATCGATTAGCCGTGTCCCCGGTTATGGACAACTGAGTTGCTTGATATTGATTCCATGACATGTTTCTCGCTCATTCTAATTTCATAATTGTTTTAATGTTGTTGGGATAACTTAATTGGGATCTTTTCAAAGAAAATCAAAAACTGTTTATGAAAGTAGGACAAAGTTATTTGCAAATGCAAGCCAGACACAGCTCCACTTGCCAAATATGCATGTAGATGTTAGTACTATTGTCTCCATTTACTAGCTCTACTTGCCATACATTCCATGTATTGACCCTTCAGGGCTGTTGCGTTTTACGCTGCAGGTTATTCCGATTTTGATTGATCGTTATAGGCCATGGTACTCCACTCGGCACTTGTTCACTTGTGGGCAATTTGAAGAATGGAGGATTTAATCGTTTATGTTGCTACCTGAATAATTTGAGCTAGCTTGTGCTAAGCTTTTATTGTAATAATGGTACTGGATCTTCGTATCTATGATACACGGATATTTTGCTATGTTATCTATCTTACTCTATTGTGGGCCAATGAACCGATCCAGGGATTGGCATGTCACATAGAGGCCACGGTCTTTTCAGAACCGGGGTGTCACAGGATGGTATCAGAGCCCGTGTGTCGACTGTAGGATCGTGACCTGGAATTGGATTAGGAAGCCATAGATTTATTAAAGCCTATATTAACTCTATCTTTCATCTTATGCCTTTCACCCTCGTAAATTCTTACCATATGCTATTCTCACACTTTCCTCTTTTACTTGATAGATGGGAGAAGTCAGGACTGAGTATGCCACCATGGAGTCACCAAGGCCCTTTGCAAGGCAATTAGCTCAGCTCGCAGTCATTGGGATTGCACTGCCCAAGTTCAAGGGAAGAAGGCTGTACACCTATGGATATGGAGAGGATGCATGGGAGAACACTACCTTCATATTCACAGATGCCGCATTGCCAAACCCCGTGCACTTGATCTACACCAAGACATACTGCAACTGGGGACTTGGAATCAACTTGGCCATACATGAAGCCTGTCGCCAAAGGCCATCAAGTCCACACCTACTACCGACAGATTCACCCTACCGTGACTATGGAAGGCGCGCGATGAAGATGGGAACATTGTGGTTACCGGCGACAGGAACAACATGCCGCCCCGTCGGAGGCACATAGAGGACATGGAAAGGGAGAATGGAGCTCTAGCAGAGAAGGTGAGGATGATAAAGGAGATTGCAGATTTTACTAGCAATGGTATGGTGGCCCAAGGACAGGAGATTAACACTTTGCATGAAGCTGTGGGAGTTCTGGAGAATGCCCTGATAGCCAGAGATGCAACCATAGCACATCTTCATGGTATTGTGCAGGAGAACACCCAGAACATACAGCAACTGCAAGGGACAATCCAGGAAAGGGATCAAACTATTGAAGCTATGACAGTCCAGATTGCCGCTCTCCAAGCACAGCTGAATCCACCCTCTGATGATGACAATGGAGATGATGGCAATAATGGGGATGATGATGACAGTGGAGATGATGATGATGAGGACGAGGATGATGATGATGGAGACGATGATGGTGGAGGAGATGAAGCTGTTGCAGTTGCAGCTGAGGATGAAAAAGAAGAGGAGGATCCAGAAGAGGTGGAGTTTGACATTTCAAGTGATGGTTCAGGAGAGGTGTACACTCCGCCGCCATGATTGTACCGTGAGCCGAAGCGCCAACGCATGACCGCAAGGGCCTACCTCAAACTCTTCAAGCAATAGATAGAACTCCACCAATTAGTCCTCGTTAGGCGAAATCGTTAGGATTATTCTCGATCGTTGTGATACTTAGTTCATATTAGTTTAAGAGTGTTTAGATGCTTATTTGTGTACCCCAATATCCCAGGAATTATTTGTGCAAAATTATATGAAAGAGTTATGGCAATTTGGTTACTATCTGTGTTGTTTTTGCTGCAGTTTTTCTGCTGATACAGCAGTACTGCACGATTTTTCATATTTTTCTGGTAACTCGAAAAAATCTGGAAAAAATTGGGCTGATGCGTAACTTCCTGTTCTATATGCACAAAAATTGGCTAATTTTTCTGACGAGTTTAAGTCAGGCAAAAAAAATCGTGAACACAGCAGAACTATTCTGTCAGAATTGCTGTTTTGTCGTTTTGATGCTCAACTGTTTAGTTAACCATTGCCAACTCTTGCAAAACTATTTCAGTAGGTATATACTGCTAGGATAGCACCTGGGATGTTGTTGGACCGCTTGTTTGATGATGTGTTGCTTGCTCGTGTTTGTCTGCAATTGTTTGTTGTTGCTTGACCATATGCATGGGTAGAATCCTATTACCGTAGTTGATTCTTTCTAAACTTACCTGTGCTGAACCGCAGATGCCTCCCCGCCGCCAACCCACTGAGTTGGAGCAGCTCATGGCAGCTCAGGCACAGCTGACCCAAGTGATGACCCAGTTCATGGCAAATCCGAACAACAATAACAATGGAAACAATCAGCCTCAGGGAGATGCTCTCACCAGATTTCTGAGGTTAAGGCCAGCTAAGTTCTCTACTGCAACAGAACCAATGGTTGCTCTCGACTGGTTGCGTTCCGTCAACAAGGATCTAGTAACTGTTGGATGCACTGATGCTGAGAAGGTGAGGTTTGCCGCTCACCTACTGGAGGGACCAGCCGCTTCTTGGTGGGACACTTTTCAGATCACCCACCCTCTGAATACTGTGACTTGGGCAATGTTTGAGGAAGCTTTCAGGACCGACCACGTGTCTTCAGGAGTTCTGAGCCTGAAGAGGAAGGAGTTCCGCAACTTGCGCCAAACCAATCGCATCGTGGCCGATTATATTGAGGAGTTCAATAATTTGTCCCATTATGCACCTGAGGATGTTGACACTGATGCAAAAAGGAGGGAGAGATTTCTGGATGGCCTCAGTGATGAGCTTTCAGTGCATCTACTGGTGGTTTATTGCCCCACTTTCCAGGAGCTCATGGACAAGGCCAGGATCCTGGAAGGGAAGCACAAGCAGGTGGAAAGCCGCAAGAGAAAGAATAACAATCACCACTCTGGCTCACACCACAAGTCTCGCACTTCATATGATGGATACTCCAAGCATGGAGGAAGTGACCATGGGAGCCATGATCGCCACCACCACGGAGGCGATGGGCATCATCATGACAACCATAGGAGCAGTCACCACAGCCACAAGGGAGGACACTCTCACCACTCTAGAGGACACGGTGGACATGACCGCAACCGTGATCGCAATTTTGTGAAGAAGGATCTGAGTGAGGTGACATGCTTCAAGTGTAAGCAGAAGGGACACTATGCTGACAACTGTCCGGAGAGGAAAGGACTGAAGCCAACCAACAATGAGAAGGCCATAGTGAACCACATGAATGTGGAAGAGATTCCAGACGAGCCTGACCTTGTGTTTGGTAAGTTCCCAATCAACACTTACCCTGCACTTATACTTTTCGATACTGGTGCATCGCATTCATTCATATCAAGGGCATTTGTGGATAAGTATAAGTTACCTACTGAGTCTATGAAGAGGTCTTTTAGAGTGAGCTCACCTGGAGGAGATATGATAGCTAGTGCGGGATGCCGCAATTTAACTGTGAGGATTGGAACACACAACTTCATAGCACATTTGGTAGTGTTGGAATCACAGGGATTAGATGTTATTCTGGGTATGGATTGGATGTCTATGCATGGGGGACACATAGATTGTGCACAACGAGCTGTTTCACTCAAAACCCAGGATGGTAAGAGGATTAGATTCAAGTCAGCCGCACGACCAGGAAGGTGTAAGCTGAATTCTCTTAAGGGGGTTAGCATGGATCTTGTGCGTTGATAAGGGATTACCCCGACGTGTTTCCGGAAGAACTGCCGGGGATGCCACCTGATAGGGAAGTAGAGTTTCTTATCGACCTAATGCCGGGAACATGACCAATAGCAAAGAAACCATATAAGATGGATGTGGATGAGCTGAAGGAATTGAAGAAACAGTTGAAAGAGCAGCTGGAAAAGGGATTCATTCAGCCTAGTGCGTCGTCATGGGGTGCACCTGTTCTGTTTGTGGGGAAGAAAGACAGCACCAAGAGGTTAGTGGTGGACTATCGCTCGCTGAATGAGGTAACCATCAAGAACAAGTACCCTCTGCTGAATATAAATGATTTGTTTGATCAACTGGAAGGAGCAAAGGTGTTCAGCAAGATTGATCTGCGATCAGGCTACTTTCAATTGAAGATCCGGAAGGAGGATGTACCAAAAACCGCCTTCACCACTAGGTATGGTTTATATGAGTATACAGTTATGTCATTTGGACTAATGAATGCCCCAGCATATTTCATGACCATGATGAACAAGGTATTTATGGAGTACTTGGACAAGTTCGTAGTGGTGTTTATTGATGACATACTGATATATTCCAAGGATGATGCTGAGCATGAGAAACATCTGCGACTGATTATGGAGAACCGAGGGAACACTTGTATGCCAAATTCAGCAAGTGTGAATTCTGGCTTAACACGTTGGGTTTCTTGGACACGTAGTGTCGGGAGAAGGAGTCATGTTGATCCAAGCAAAGTGACTGCAGAATCGAGTGGGAAGCACCCAAGAATCTTTGGAGAGATTCAAGCTTTTGGGACTTGCTGGATATTACAGGAGGTTCATTGAAAACTTTTCCAAGATTGCAAAGCCGATGACTGAACTTCTGAAGAAGGAGAGGAAGTTTGAATGGACGGATGTGTGTGAAGCTAGCTTTCAGGAACTGAAGCGTCGACTAGTGACTGCGCCTGTTATGTGCTTACCAGATCTTCAGAAGGATTTCCAAGTGTACTGTGATGCTTCTCGACAGGGACTTGGGAGTGTACTGATGCAAGATGGGAGAGTAGTGTCATACGCCTCGCGACAACTCAAGCACCATGAGCGGAATTACCCCACACACGACTTGGAGTTAGCGTCAGTGGTTCATGCGCTCAAGGTATGGAGGCAATACTTAACGGGAAAACACTGTGATGTGTACACCGACCACAAGAGCCTGAAATACATATTTACACAGAAGGAGCTGAACATGAGACCAAGGAGATGGTTGGAACTTATCAAGGACTATGATATGAATCTACAATACCACCCAGGAAAGGCCAATGTAGTAGCAGATGCTCTGAGCCGAAAGGTTTATGCCAATGGATTGACAATTGGTGAATTGCCTGAGGATTTGTGCAAGCAATTCAAGGACCTTAGACTGGAGGTAGTATCTGAAGGATACTTGGCTACAATGGAAGTCCAACCAACACTTCAGGACAGAATCAGGAAGGCTCAAGTGGGAGACAAAGAGATAGATGAAGTTAAGGAAAAGATGAAGGAAGGTCGAGCAAGGGAATTCCACGAGGATGAGCAAGGTGCCTTGTGGTATGGAGATCGTTTGTGTGTGCCCAACGATCCGGAGTTAAGGAAGTTGATTATGCAGGAAGCTCATGACTCGCCGTATTCCATACATCCGGGCAATACGAAGATGTATATGGATCTAAAGGACAGATTCTGGTGGAACAACATGAAGGGAGATATCGCCAAGCATATTGCCCTATGTGATGTATGTAGCCGAGTGAAGGCGGAACACCAGAAACCAGCAGGACTGCTATAGCCTTTGCCCGTGCCGGATTGGAAATGGGATAGAGTGGGAATGGACTTTATCACAGGACTGCCCAGGACCAGGTCAGGATATGACTCTATTTGGGTAGTGGTCGATCATTTGACCAAGGTATCCCACTTTATACCAGTGAAGACGACCTATACAAGTGCAAGGTTGGCCAAGATTTACATGGACAAGATTGTGTGCCTACACGGAGTTCCCAAGAGTATTGTATCTGATAGAGGCACCCAATTTACCTCACACTTCTGGCGCCAGCTGCACGAGTCACTTGGTACTAGATTGGAGTTTAGCACAGCGTTTCACCCGCAGACTGATGGACAGACCGAGAGGGTGAATCAGATTTTGGAGGACATGCTAAGAGCTTGCGCCTTGGCTTATGGTTCTAGTTGGGATGAGAATTTGCCGTATGCTGAGTTTTCCTACAACAACAGTTATCAAACCAGCATCAAGACGTCACCGTTCGATGTGCTATATGGGAAACGGTGCCGAACACCATTGCTATGGGATGGAGTAGGAGAACGTCAGTTGTTTGGACCTGACTTGATCAAGGACGCTGAGGAGAAGGTCGCCTTGATTAGAGACCGACTGAAGGTAGCACAATCAAGACAGAAGAGCTACGCTGACGCCAAGCGCAAGGAAGTGGTATATGAGATAGGTGATAGAGCATACCTCAGAGTATCGCCACTCCGTAGAATCAAGAGATTTGGTATTAAGGGTAAGCTGGCACCTCGATTTATTGGACCGTATCGGGTCTTAGCACGCAAAGGAGAAGTTGCCTATCAGTTGGAGTTGCCAGAGGCTCTGTCTGCTGTTCACAACGTGTTCCACGTATCCCAGCTGAAGAAGTGCCATCCGGAGATGGTGGATACACCATTGAGAGACGCTGTACCGCTAGAAGAGGTTCAGCTTGAGAACGACTTGACCTATGAGGAGAAACCGGTGAAGATTCTGGAGACAGCAGAAAGGACTACCCGTACCAAGACAATCAAGTTTTGCAAGGTGCAGTGGAGCCACCACACCGAAGAGGAAGCCACTTGGGAGCTTGAAGATGACATCCGAGAGGACTACCCACACCTATTTGCTAGCCGCGCCGAATCTCGAGGATGAGATTCATCTTAAGGGGGTTAGTCTTGTCACATTCCAAATTTTAGATTTGGTCTTGCATATCATTCATATCATTGCATCATGCTTTTCCATGCAAAATCGTCGAGTAGAGAGGATCGACGAAACGCCATCGTCAAAACCCTTTTTTGTTTCGCTTCGAGGTTCCTACGGGGAGCTTTAGAGGGACTTGCAACAACCACCCCTGTAGGTTCGAGCTTTCGCTCAAACTTCGACTGAAGGTTGTTCCTCTCGACGATACGAACCCGTAGGCGCGAAAATCGCTCCAATCGGAGTTCGTATGCAAAAGACTCAGACGTTTTAGTAAACCGCCGGAAAACGGTCCGAAAATCCGGACAGATTTCCGAGTTGTAGTCAGTTTCCGGACCGATTCGGTTCAGGATTTTTTTTTCTTTTTTTTTTCTGCGCGCGAGGTACTTTTTAAAGGGCCCCATGCTGCCTCGTTTTGCGTGCCCGTTTTCCCAGCCCCACACCCGACCCCGCCGCCTCCTTGCTCCCGTGCGCACGCACCCAGCCGTCGCCGCCGCCGCCGCCGCCGCTTCTCCTCGCCGTCGCCGGCCGCCCCTTCGTCGTCGGCCATCGCCGCGTCTGTTGCCGGGTTCGTCTCGCCGCCCTCTTTCCGTTCCCGTGCTCCGCGTCTCCATCCGCCGCCGCCAACTGCGCCCTGTAGATCGCCGCGTACACGCACGCGTTTATTATTCCGGGAGCCGTAGTTGACCGTGTGTGTACTTGCAGGAGTTTCCACGCCACCGGAACCGACCGTCGCCGCCGTCCGGAGCTCGCCGGAGTTCGTTTACCGTCCGCTTCGGTAAGACAGCCACCGTCAGATCTCAGATCAGCGGCTTAGATCGTTCGTTGACTGGTCAGCACTCCAGACGTTGACTAGTCAGAGGCCCCAGACGTTGACTGGTCAGACGCCCAGTCATCAGACACAGTTGACTGGGTCAATTTCGTTAATCCCTTTAATTGGCAGATTTCGGTAGAATCTTGTAAATTGCGTAGAAATTAAACCGCTTGGCCAAAATTTGCAAATAAAATATGCACGAGTTCAGTGAGTCGTGTAGAATCTTGCTGTAGCTTTGGTTCAGACTTTTACCGTCAGGTTTAGTACAGTTTAATCAAACTAGTTAGTGGCCTTTTCGGAGTAATAAATTCGTAGTAAAAGTTTCGTAGCTCCAAAAATCGCGTATGATATGTCCCTGAACTCGTATGAACGAGGGGAATCTCATAGTGAAATAAAAAGATAGGCTTAGAGTAAAAACTTCTGCAGTATTTGTCTAATGGCTTTCTGCAGTGTTTTAATTACTCGGGATGTTTTATAACTCCTTTTTGAGTAATTCCAATTGGTACTGTTTCTTATCAGCGATGCCTATGCGGTAGAATTTTTCCAAGATTTTACAAACAGTATACTACCGGTAGTGAATTATTTAAGTTCTAGCTCTAGTAGAGATCTCTACTTTTGGTTAATAGTTTTTCTAGCGCCAAATCTATTTTCCATGCATGTATTCGGTAGTAATATGTATTAGTATTATGTGGTGCAGCTGTAGCACCAATTCACTTGCCGTTCTTGCATTCATGCATCATCTTTGTTGCATATGTTTGTGAATTGTTTGTTTATGAATGCAATTGTGTCGTGTAGATTGTGTGGAGTGCAACCCTTGCTCGTGTTTGGATTGTTCTTCCGACCGCTACAATCAAGGCAAGTAGATGCTACTTTGTTCATGATATCGTCCTACTATTTTTAATGCATTGTCGTGTATTTTGTAGATGCATGTGTAGGATGATACTATCGCTATGCTATGTCCTATTATGTGGTAGGGCTTTCCTTGTAGATGAACCACCGTTGTAGATGTGCTTAGCCATGCTATGTTGAACGAGGGCTGGGTTACATCATTGATACTTGTTTTCTCAAAGTATTGGTTTGTGAAAACTAAAACAACTTAATCAATGAATCCCCTGGGTGTGATGGTATTGATAATTTTTGGTGATTTCATTGCGGAAAGGCACCCAGGTATCAAGAGAGAATGATTGGCTTCTTTATTGTGTAGCTTACGTGTACAACCATGTATCAATAATGAAATGGGCGGTTGGTTTGACTTAGTAGGTTGTGGTAACTCGAACCCGCGTATCCAGAGATGTAGAATTTTGGTAGGTTGGACCGGTGCGCGTCGGGATTGAGGAGCTACTTCCCGAACAGTCTCTTCTTGGTCTTCTCCCTATCATCACCCAAAATGAGAGTGATGGTACGAGCTGGGCTGGCCAAGTCACATGGGTAAACTGTACTAACCTCTGCAGAGTGTATAATCTAATCGATTAGCCGTGTCCCCGGTGATGGACAACTGAGTTGCTTGATATTGATTCCATGACATGTTTCTCGCTCATTCTAATTTCATAATTGTTTTAATGTTGTTGGGATAACTTAATTGGGATCTTTTCAAAGAAAATCAAAAACTGTTTATGAAAGTAGGACAAAGTTATTTGCAAATGCAAGCCAGACACAGCTCCACTTGCCAAATATGCATGTAGATGTTAGTACTATTGTCTCCATTTACTAGCTCTACTTGCCATTCATTCCATGTATTTACCCTTCGGGGCTGTTGCATTTTATGCTGCAGGTTATTCCGATTCTGATTGATCGTTATAGGCCACGGTACTCCACTCGGCACTTGTTCACTTGTGGGCAATTTGAAGAATGGAGGATTTAATCGTTTATGTTGCTACCTGAATAATTTGAGCTAGCTTGTGCTAAGCTTTTATTGTAATAATGGTACTCTGGATCTTCGTTATCTATGATACACGGATATTTTGCTATGCTATCTATCTTACTCTATTGTGGGCCAATGAACCGATCCAGGGATTGGCATGTCACATAGAGGCCACGGTCTTTTCAGAACCGGGGTGTCACAGGTTTATTAAAATAACACACATGCAATGACACTTGTGGATCCATGTGGTTTATGAAAAGAACACACATGCAATGACTCTTGTGGATCCATGTGGTTTGTGAAAACAACACACATGCAACGACTCTAGCTGCGGTTTATGAAAAGAACACACATGCAATGACATTGTTGGATCCATGTGGTTTATGAAAAGAACACACATGCAATGACACTTGTTGATCCATGTGGTTTATGAAAAGAACACACATGCAATGACCCTTTGTGGATCCATGTGGTTTATGAAAAGAACACACATGCAATGACACTAGTGCATCCATGTGGCTTATCAAAAGAACCCACATGCAATGACTCTAGTTGTAGTTTATGAAAAGAACACAAATGCAATAAACTCTAGTGGATCCATGCGGTTTATGAAAAGAACAGACATGCAATGACACTGGTGGCTCCATGTGGTGAAAAGAACACACATGCAATGAACTCTAGTGGATCCATGTGGTTTATGAAAAGAACACACATGCAATGACTCTAGTGGATCTACGCGGTTTATAAAAATAACACACATGCAATGAACTCTAGTGGATCCATGTGGTTTATGAAAAGAATACACATGCAATGACTCTAGCTGTAGTTTATGAAAAGATCACACATGCAACAACATTGTTGGATCCATGTGTTTTATGAAAAGAACACACATGCAATGACACTTGTGGATCCATGTGGTTTATGAAAAGAACACACATGCAATTACTCTAGTTGTGGTTTATGAAAAGAACACACATGCAATGCCACTTGTGGATCCATGTGGTTTATGAAAAGAACACACATGTAATGACTCTAGTTGTGGTTTATGAAAATAACGCACATGCAATGAACTCTAGTGGATCGATGTGGTTTATGAAAAGAACACACATGCAATGACTCTAGTGGATCCATGTGGTTTATGAAAAGAACACACATGCAATGAAATCTATTGGATCCATTTGGTTTATGAAAAGAAGACACATGAAATGACTCTAGTTGTGGTTTATGAAAAGAACACACATGCAATGACCCTTGTGGATCCATGTGGTTTATGAAAAGAACACACAACCAATGACACTGGTGCATCCATGTGGCTTATGATAGGAACACACATGCAATGACTCTAGCTGTAGTTTATGAAAAGAACACACATGCAATGAATTCTAGTGGATCCATGCGGTTTATGAAAAGAACACACATGCAATGACACTGGTGGATCCATGTGGTGAAAAGAACACACATGCAATAAACTCTAGTGGATCCATTTGGTTTATGAAAAGAACAAACATGCAATGACTCTAGTGGATCCATGTGGTTTATAAAAATAACACACATGCAATGAACGCTAGTGGATTCATGTGGTTTATGAAAAGAACATGCATGCAATGACATTGATGGATCCATGTGGTTTATAAAAAACACACATGCAATGAACTCTAATGGATCCATGTGGTTTATGAAAAGAACACACATGAAATGATTCTAGTTGTGGTTTATGAAAAGAACACACATGCAATGACACTGGTGGATGTAACATCCCAAAATTTCATCTGAAATCATCATCATTGCACTCATATCATCATGGCATGCTTTTGCATTGCATTTAGAATGTCCTCCAAAAATTTGGTGCAATTTTGGGCCATGGATAGAAAGTTATGAATTGTTTTGAAAATGGAGAAAATGCTATATTACCTATTAAAGTCCAAGTGAGTACTTTGGATTAAAATAGTAGGTAAATATGTTTTATAATACCCTAAAAACCTAGTTTGAGTTTTACAAATTTTCACAAATTGGTGTGAATCAATTTGAATCATTAAATCAAAAGTTTTGGAGAAAACTGAATTAGAAAAAAAAAGAAAAGGAGGGAAAAAGTTCAAACGGCAGCAGCCACATTTGGCCCAATCTGGCCCATTAAAGCCCGCCCGGTGTTTTCCCCTCTTCCCCGTTTTTCTACCGCGCCCCTGGCTACTCCCTCTCGCTGACAAGCTGGTCCCACTCCACGTCACCCCGCCACCCCGTCGTCTTCAACCCTGTCGTCGAACGAACCCCCCCTTCTCTGCCGTTTTCAAGTCGATTGACTTTCGGCCGT
This sequence comes from Avena insularis, assembly GCA_023614405.1. Taxonomy (NCBI): domain Eukaryota; kingdom Viridiplantae; phylum Streptophyta; class Magnoliopsida; order Poales; family Poaceae; genus Avena; species Avena insularis. The sequence continues at coordinate 658,631 of JAJUPC010000145.1, read as the reverse complement.
TTCTCATAGTAATTCTCCCTGATGAATGCTCCTACTTAATCCTCACCCCCTCCTCGTCATTTTCCCCCAGTCGCCACCCCCAGAGAGCCCTCAGGCTCCCCTAATTCCGAGCTCGAACCGCCGCAGTCCGATGAACTCCGGCGACGATTCCGGTGAACCCAGGCCGCCCGGCGCCCTCCCCTTGGACCCATCTATTTCCCCATCTCCTGGCGCACCTACTGACCGAGCCACACGATTTCTTTTGCCCCAGGTCGACGACACGGACGATTCCGGCGAACTCCCTCTGCCGCCGCCGTCAGTCGCCTTCTCCGGCAAAGGTAGGGTTCCCGCCGCCCCTTTTTGGTCTTTACTAGGTCGTGCAGACGCTTGCGCACCTCGCTGACCTCCTTGCCGGTTGATTTGAGCCCCAGGTCGTCATCTCCGTCGCTGACCCGAGAGTTCCACCGGCGACCGCAACTCCGGCGAAGGATCTAGGCCAAGCCCGAGTACCCCCCTCGCCACCGTAACCTCCATCGAGACCGCCGCGACCTCCCTGACCTCTGGTACGTGTCCACGGTCTCGCAGCCTCGAGAGTCGCCGAACCCGAGGTCGACGCCCGCCGCAAGGCCGTCGTTAGCACCGCCAGACTCCGGCGAGTTGTTCAGCAGCCGTTCGATCAGACTTTAGCGGATAGGATTAGATCACTTATCGAAAGGGTACGGGCTAATCAGATCCGTCCGTGGCCACTTAAATCTGACGGCTCGCAGCAGTCGATCCGACCGAACCGGTACCAGCCAATAAGAAAGCGCCACGTCGTCAGACTATTTCTGTTTAATTAGAAAATAGACAGATTTAGTATTTAACTTGGAAATTCAATAACTTTTGATCCACAAATCAGAAAAATACAAATTTGGTGTCTATGGATTCAGAAAAATGAGACCTTTATTATGGAGGCCTTATTTCACACTTTTGCCTCTGGAAAAATGGAATTATAGACAGAACCTTTTTAGGAGTATTTCATTCACAAAAATTGTTCTGTAGATTATTTTGAGTATTACTTATGCATCTAGGTGAGGTATTCTATCCTCAGTACTGTAGACTCTGTAAATTATAGAGTTGTGATCATATCATTGCATTTAGCATGCATTCATATTTTTGTATTGTTTTATTGATTGAATTATTATTGTTGTATTGATCTTGTGTAGATTGTGTGGATTGTGAAGTTTGTTGCTGTGAAGATTGTACCTATTCCCCTAGCTACCAAGGCAAGTGATATCTCATCTCATGTCCTATTTATTTTCACTATTGCACTAGTGATATTTTGGTAGATCTTGATATGATAGAATTATTCTTATATTGCTATACTATGCTATGCTCTATAGATTATATCTTGGTAGTATCCACTAGTCAAAAGGACTTTGTATGCTAGAATGCTTAGCTATGCTAGTAGAATTCGTGGGTGGAATATACACAGATATTATGGAAAGATATTATTTTGTTTAACTAAGAAAACAACTATTGTTAATGAAACACCTGGGTGGAATGGGCTTGCTTGGATTATGTTGAGTGGTTACTCAGGGGCCATGTTTATGGTCGGCTGGTGTATCGCACTTGTGGACGGCCACCCAGGAACAAAGAGATTGGAGACGTGCTTGTCGCGAAGCTTCTAGTGCAGCCACATGGCATATGGGCTCTGCCTTGACCGACTAAGTTGCGAGAACTCAGCCAGACGGACAGAGGGTGGTAGTGATGATAGGATGGAACGCGTCCATGGTGGTCTGAGGGATTGCTTCTGAAAAGTCTCATCTCGATGCATGTCGAGTCTTGTGGGGAAAGTGCACCACCTCTCGAGATGGAAAAACTAAGTACTTAGCCGTGTCCCCGGTTATGGACAACCTTTGAGCCTCAAGACAGTGAAGTAGTTCAATAATCTCCTCATTCAAATTTCTCTAAGTTAAAACTTGTGGGTGAACATGGGTAGAGGTTCAGTGATGTCTATCATTGGTACCTTATAACTTGAATGAAAACCTCTTCAAAAACTATAAGTTAAACTATTTTAGCAAAGCCAGCCTTAATCCCACTTAGCCATATATTCATGTAGTTGTTGGATTATACTAAGTATCTATGGTATCACTTGCCAATACAATTCCAAATGTATTGACCCTTGTGGCTGTAACTTATTATGTTGCAGGATACTCGGATGATGAGTAGGGTTGCGGGTCTACACTCGACATGCTTGCCTGTGGCACATGAAGACTAAGGACTCCATTATAATATGTTATGTGAACTTGTGTCTTAGCCTTGGGCTAAGTGAGTTGTAAGAACTATTATACTCCTGTATGTGCGATGTAATAATGACCTTTGTTTCTGTGTACTTCATCTTAAACTGTGGGTGCTAGCATTTCGATCGAGGGACTAGGACTGCAATCACAGGGATCTTACCATATCATGGTGAGATCTTACAGATGGTATCAGAGCATTGCGTTGCATGTAGGTTCGTGACCCTAGAATGGATTAGACTAAGGAAAACCCTTAGGAAAATAACTCTATATTTCAACTTTACACTTGTCTTTTCATCTCGTAAAGTCTTTCCTAATATTCCTTCTCATCTATTTTTGTAGATGTCCACCATCAATGAATCTGTCAAGAAGGGATCACTGATGACTATGACCACAGGTGCGAGGCAATTCCCAATGTGCTCAAGAACCTCATGCTTGGCTTGGGGATGAATGGTGAAGCCGTATACATGGGATTTCCTATGATAGATGAAGGATAAGAGTATTGGTGGGTGCAACTCCACTTATACAAGAACAAGGAAGACGATCACAAGAGTACGGGATTTTGCATGTTCACCAACTCTGAGATGCACCCGTCATTCTTTGACTCTGCAAGGAATGCTGCATGGAGGGCTATTGAGGAACTTGGGGAGAGACTCAAGTATAGAATGCTCAATACTCAGGAGGATCTCAAGGAGGAGAAGCGTCTTGCCCAAGACTCAAAGGCCACTGTGAAACGCCTAAGTAAGGATATCATAGGCCTAGCATTGGAGCTATGTGACCAAGACAAGCAGATTTCTGCCAAGGATGCCTTGATTGCCACCTTGGTTAAGAAGGAGTGAGATATTAGTTGGACCACCACCCTTGGCGTTTTATCACGTTAGTTTCTCGACCATACCAACCTATGTGGTATGACAAAAATAAAGTTATGTCTGGAACCTTGAGTGCTTGAGTTGAATTAATGTATTGCTACTTGGAATGTTTTGTTGGTTGAATTCTCTATTGTGTGACTTGTATTTTCTTTCTCATTGTGTTACTAACTTTTCTTTCCATACTATGCAAAAGATGTCGAACTTTGTCTACAACATAGCCGAGGATTTCAAGGGGACTCGCTTTGAGACTCGTATCTTGGAGCTAGTCCAAGTGCTCACTCTTCCGATTCCTACTATCCAGGGACTTCAGCTGAGGAAGTTTCAGAGGAAGGACTTATGGGGATTCAGAGTTACCCAGCCAGGATGTGAGATAGAGCCCCAAACTGGGGAGATTACCTTCAAGGTTATCCATGATGACATGGAGAGGGGCCTCGACGTCGCTATGCAGGAGCTGTTGGGACGCCTATGTGGACGTCATTCTTCTGAGATCAAGAGCCACTACTTCCACTTCTTTGGGAGGCGCGACGAGGATGGAGAGCCTATTGTGTTGGATAAGGCCACTAAGGAGTCTATCAAGCCCGTGCGTCACTACCTCCAGGACTTAGAGAGCCTTGTTAGACACCTTGATACTGACAGGACTAGTGTGATGCTTAGCAATGATGAACTACAAGTCCAACTCAAGGAGAAGGACAAGGACTTCCAGGAACAGGAAAATCGAATCAAGGAAATGGAGAAGAAGTTTGAAGACCAAGATAAGAAATTCAAGAACCAAGAGAAAAGAGTTCAGGAGAAGAACAAGAAGATTAGAGACTTGGAGACCGAGTTAGAGCTACAGAACATTGAGCTGGAAGTGGATCACGAGGTGATAGAGAGGCTACGCACATAGAAGAGAGAGCTACAGGTGAAGATCGATGCTCTGAATACCAGCTTGAGGAATACAAGGCAGGATTCGCATCAGCAGGACTTGCTCTAGTGGAGGAGGAAGTCGACATGGAGGAGTAGTGATACGGTTCCATCTACCTATCATTCTATTACTATTGAGTGTATGGGTCATACCGACTTGTGGGTGACTATGCTAGTATGTTATCTTTGCAGACTCTGTTATTATTGTGATGTAGGAACTTGCATCTACTTGTTTGTCTGAATTGTTGTTTTATTTGGGTTATTTATCATTACTTACCCTTTCTAAACCCACAGATGCCTCCCCGACGCAACAACGAGGATAACCATGACAATGACAATGGAATGCAGCAGATGATGGCTGCACAGACCCAATTGATGCAAATGATGACTCAATTTATGGCGAACCAGAACTAGAACAACAATAATAACAATAACAACCAGAACAATCCACCACCTTTGAATATGCTGACTAGATTTCTAAGGCTAAGACCTGCCAAGTTCTCAGGTACCTCAGACCCTATGGTAGCAAATGATTGGTTACGCTCTGTGAATAAGGACCTGGTCACAGTTGGGTGCACAGATGCTGAAAAAGTCAGATTTGCAGCACACTTGTTGGAAGGTCATGCAGCTGCTTGGTGGGATATTTTCCAAATTACCCACCCTATTGAGGAAGTGACTTGGGCAATGTTTGAAGATGGGTTTCGCACCACTCACATCTCTGCTGGAATAATGGGATTGAAGAAAAAGGAGTTCCATAACCTCAAGCAACGCCCCATGATATTTCTGAATACATCGAAGAGTTCAATAATTTGTCACGTTATGCACCTGACGATGTTGATACTGATGCAAAGAGAAAGGAGAAGTTCCTGGATGGGCTGAATGATGAAATTGCTATGCAACTATCTGTTGCATATGTTCCAACTTATCAATCTTTATGTGATAAAGCTACCATCCTGGAAAACAAGATGAAGCTAGTGGAGGGTAGAAAGAGGAAGCACCATTTTGATAAGTTCGGATCGGGATCTCCTCACAAGCGCCCTCATGGTGAAGGAAGTGGGAGCTCAGGATTCCACAAGAATGGGAATCATAATAACCATCGTAACAATAACCACAACCATGATGGAAACAAATATCGTGGGCACAACAAAAGTGGATTCAGGAACAATCACAATAATCATGGCCATGGGAACCAAAATGGTCAGAACCGTCACAGTCAGCCAGCGAAGAAAGACATCAGCCTGGTGGAATGTTTCAAGTGTAAGAAGACAGGACACTATGCTAATGAATGCCCAGAAAAGAAGACTGATGGGGCTAAGCCAAACCCATTCCAAAAGGGCCATGTGAATCACATTAATGTGGAGGAAATCCAAGAAGGATCTAACGCCGTGATCGGTAAGTTCAAAATTAATGCTTTTACCGCACTCATCCTTTTCGATACTGGCGCATCGCATTCATTCATTTCAAGAGCATTTGTAATCAAAAACAGACTCACCACTGAAACTATTGGATGTCCCATTAAGGTAAGTTCTCCGGGTGGAGAAATGATAGTAAATTCAGGTTGCCGACAGATCATCCTAGAAATTTGAAAACACAAGTTCCCGATTAGTTTAATAATTCTAGAGTCCCAAGGATTAGATGTTATATTAGGGATGGACTAGTTGACCCGTTATGAAGGGGTGATTGATTGTGCCAAGCGGACTGTTATGCTCACTACCCCAGAAAAGAAAAGGATCAGGTTCAAGTCTAACTTTGAACTCAAGGGGAGCAAGGTTAATTCTGTCAAGGGGTTAGCCTAGATAATGTGCCAATAGTGAGGGAATATCCAGATGTGTTCCCCGAGGAATTACCTGGCATGCCACCAGATAGGGACGTAGAGTTTCTGATAGACCTACTGCCAGGAACAGGGCCTATAGCAAAGAGACCTTATAAGATGTCAGTTGACGAGTTAAAAGAACTCAAGAAACAGCTGGGAGAATAGTTGAAAAAGGGATTTATCCAACCAAGCTCATCGTCTTGGGGAGCACCAGTCTTGTTTGTTAAGAAGAAGGACATGAGTCAAAGGCTATGCATATATTATCGTTCACTCAATGAAGTGACCATAAAGAACAAATATCCCCTGCCCAGAATAAATGATCTCTTTGATCAACTAGAGGGAGCATGTGTGTTCTCAAAAATTGATCTCCGATCAGGATACTTTCAACTCAAGATTAGAGAACACGACATACCCAAGACTGCATTCACCACTAGATACGGGTTGTATGAATATACAGTGATGCCGTTTGGATTAACTAATGCACCGGCCTATTTCATGAACATGATGAATAAAGTGTTCATGGAATTCCTTGACAAGTTCGTAGTGGTATTCATCGATGATATATTGGTATATTCCAAAAGCAACAAAGAACATGAGGAACATCTACGCCTGATTCTAGAGAAACTCAGGGAACATAAACTTTATGCCAAGTTCAGTAAATGTGAATTCTGGCTGAACGAAGTGGGTTTTGTTGGGCACATAGTATCTAGAAATGGTATAGCCGTTGATCCAGCAAAAGTGGCAGCTGTGACAGAATGGGAACCTCCTAAATCAATTAAAGAAGTCCGTAGTTTCCTTGGTCTAGCAGGATACTATCGAAGGTTCATTGAGAATTTCTCTAAGATTGCAAAGCCCATGACTAATCTGCTGAAGAAGGAGAATAAGTTTGATTGGACAGAAGCTTGTGAAACCAGCTTTCAGGAATTGAAAAAGAGACTTGTGTCAGCACCAGTGTTATGTTTGCCAGATCTTGAGAAATATTTTCAAGTCTATTGTGATGCATCTCACCAAGGACTGGGAGGTGTACTGATGCAACAAGGTAAAGTTGTAGCTTATGCATCAAGGCAACTCAAAAATCATGAAGTAAATTATCCTACTCATGATCTAGAATTGGCATCAGTTGTGCATGCACTAAAAACATGGGGGCATTATCTTATGGGAAAACGTTGTGAGATGTTCACCGATCACAAGAGTTTGAAATATATTTTTACACAGAAAGAACTCAACATGAGACAACGAAGATGGCTAGAACTTATCAAAGACTATGACTTAAGTTTGCAATACCATCCTGGAAAGGCAAATGTTGTAGCCGATGCATTAAGCCGCAAAGTCTATGTGAATGGCCTCAACAAAGGAGAATTGCCGGAGGAGTTGTGTGCTCAATTTAGAGAGCTAAGACTCTAAATTGTTCCTGAAGGGTACCTTGCATCCTTGGAGGTGCAGCCCACACTAATGGATAGAATTCAGGAAGCCCAAAAGATGGACAAAGAAATAGAAGAAATCAAGAGTAAAGCTAGTGAAGGAAAGGCAAAAGGATTCCATGTAGATGAACAAGGAAACTTATGGTACGAAAAACGTATCTATGTTCCACAGGATCTGGAACTTAAAAAGTTAATCCTGCAAGAAGCTCACAATTCACCATATTCAATTCACCCTGGCAACACCAAGATGTATATGGATGTTAAGGGAAGATTTTGGTGGAATAATCTAAAGAGAGATATAGCAGAACACATTGCTCTATGCGACGTGTAGGCAGGTGTAAAGCAGAACATCAAAACGGCGGGACTATTGCAACCGCTACCAATACCTGATTGGAAATGGGATAAAATCGGTATGGATTTCATCACTGGACTACCAAGGACTAAATCTGGATACGATTCCATATGGGTTATCGTTGATCGCTTGACAAAAGTGGCCCATTTCATACCAGTGAAGACCACTTATACAAGTGCAAGGTTAGCCAAGATTTACATGAACAGAATTGTATGTTTGCATGGGGTACCTAAGAGTATCGTATCTGACAGAGGGACTCAATTCACTTCACACTTTTGGTGACAACTTCACGAGTCACTAGGAACTCGGTTAGAATTCAGCACTACATTTCATCCGCAAACAGATGGACAGACAGAAAGGACCAATCAAATATTAGAGGATATGCTAAGAGCATGTGCGTTCGATTATGGATCCAGTTGGGATGAAAGTCTACCGTACGCAGAGTTTTATTATAATAACAGTTATCAGTCGAGCATAGAAATGGCTCCATTTGAATTCCTTTATGGAAGGAAGTGTACTACACCATTGCTATGGAATGGAGTAGGAGAAAGAAACTTGTTCGGGCCAGACCTCATCAAAGAGGCCGAGGAAAAAGTCAAGATGGTAAGAGATAGGCTAAAGGTAGCTCAATCTCGGCAAAAGAGCTATGCTGATCCAAAACGTAGGGAGGTTACCTACGAGGTTGGTGATAGAGCCTACCTCAGGGTATCACCACTTCGTGGTGTGAAGAGATTTGGAATCAAAGGGAAACTAGCACCGCGCTATGTAGGGCCTTTTAAGATTTTGAGTCGCAAAGGAGAAGTGGCATATGAGATAGAATTACCAGAATCTCTGTCAGCAGTTCATAATGTATTCCATGTTAGTCAGCTAAAAAAAGTCACCCAGAGATGGAAGAAACTTCGTTGAAAGACACTATACCATTGGAGGAAGTTCAATTAGATAATGATCTCACTTATGAAGAGAAACCTATTAAGATTCTGGAGACTGCAGAAAGAATTACCCGTACCAAGACCATCAAATTCTGTAAAGTGCAGTGGAACCATCACACTGAATCGGAAGCAACATGGGAGCGAGAGGATGAACTTCAGAGAGATCACCCTCACCTATTTGCTAGCCAACCCTAATCTCGAGGGCGAGATTCATCTTAAGGGGGTTAGATTTGTAACATCCCAAAATTTCATCTGAAATCATCATCATTGCACTCATATCATCATGGCATGCTTTTGCATTGCATTTAGAATGTCCTCCAAAAATTTGGTGCAATTTTGGGCCATGGATAGAAAGTTATGAATTGTTTTGAAAATGGAACCAAAGAAAATGCTATATTACCTATTAAAGTCCAAGTGAGTACTTTGGATTAAAATAGTAGGTAAATATGTTTTATAATACCCTAAAAAGCTAGTTTGAGTTTTACAATTTTTCACAAATTGGTTTGAATCAATTTGAATCATTAAATCAAAAGTTTTGGAGAAAACTGAATTAGAAAAAAAAGAAAAGGAGGGAAAAAGTTCAAATAGCAGAAGCCACATTTGGCCCAATCTGGCCATTAAAGCCCGCCCGGCGTTTTCCCCTCTTCCCCGTTTTTCTACCGCGCCCCTGGCTACTCCCTCTCGCTGACAAGCTGGTCCCACGCCACGTCACCCCGCCACCCCGTCGTCTTCAACCCCGCCGTCGAACGAACCCCCCCTTCTCTGCCATTTTCAAGTCGATTGAGTTTCGGCCGTTTCTCGTAGTAATTCTCCCCGATGAATGCTCCTACTTAATCCTCACCCCCTCCTCGTCATTTTCCCCCAGTCGCCACCCCCAGAGAGCCCCTAGGCTCCCCTAATTCTGAAACTCGAACCGCCATGATCCAGCGAACTCGGCGGACGATTCAGTGAACCCAGTGCTGGCGCCCTCCCCTTGGACCCATCTATTTCCCCATCTCCTGGCACACCTACTGACCGAGCCACACGATTTCTTTTGCCCCAGGTCGACAACACGGACGATTCTGGCGAACTCCCTCTGTCGCTGTCGTCAGTCGCCTTCTCCGGCAAAGGTAGGGTTCCCGCCGCCCCTTTTTGGTCTTTACTAGGTCGTGCAGACGCTTGCGCACCTCGCTGACCAACTTGCCAATTGATTTGAGCCCCAGGTCGTCATCTCCGTCGCTGACTCGAGAGTTCCACCGGCGACCGCAACTCCGGCGAAGGATCTAGGCCAAGCCTGAGTACCCCCCCTCGCCACCGTAACCTCCATCGAGACCGCCGCGACCTCCCTGACCTCTGGTACGTGTCCACGGTCTCCCAGCCCTCGTAGAGTCGCCGGAACCACATAGGCCGACGCTCCGCCGCCGCGTGCCGTCGTTAGCACCGCCAGACTCCGGCGACTTTAGCGGATAGGATTAGATCACTTATCGAAAGGGTATGGGCTAATCAGATCCGTCCGTGGCCACTTAAATCTGACGGCTCGCAGCAGTCGATCCGACCGAACCGGTACTAGCCAATAAGAAAGCGCCACGTCGTCAGACTATTTCTGTTCAATTAGAAAATAGACAGATTTAGTATTTAACTTGGAAATTCAATAACTTTTGATCCACAAATCAGAAAAATACAAATTTGGTGTCTATGGATTCATAAAAATGAGACCTTTATTATGGAGGCCTTATTTCACACTTTTGCCTCTGGAAAAATGGAATTATAGACAGAACCTTTTTAGGAGTATTTTATTCACAAAAATTGTTCTATAGATTATTTTTGAGTATTACTTATGCATCTAGGTGAGGTATTATATCCTCAGTACTGTAGACTCTGTAAATTATAGAGTTGTGATCATATCATTGCATTTAGCATGCATTCATATTTTTGTATTGTTTTATTGATTGAATTATTATTGTTGTATTGATCTTGTGTAGATTGTGTGGATTGTGAAGTTTGTTGCTGTGAAGATTGTACCTATTCCCCTAGCTACCAAGGCAAGTGATATCTCATCTCATGTCCTATTTATTTTCACTATTTCACTAGTGATATTTTGGTAGATCTTGATATGATAGAATTATTCCTATATTGCTATACTATGCTATGCTCTATAGATTATATCTTGGTAGTATCCACTAGTCAAAAGGACTTTGTATGCTAGAATGCTTAGCTATGCTAGTAGAATTCGTGGGTGGAATATACACAGATATTATGGAAAGATATTATTTTGTTTAACTAAGAAAACAACTATTGTTAATGAAACACCTGGGTGGAATGGGCTTGCTTGGATTATGTTGAGTGGTTACTCAGGGGCCATGTTTATGGTCGGCTGGTGTGTCGCACTTGTGGACGGCCACCCAGGAACAAAGAGATTGGAGACGTGCTTGTCGCGAAGCTTCTAGTGCAGCCACATGGCATATGGGCTCTGCCTTGACCGACTAAGTTGCGAGAACTCAGCCAGACGGACAGAGGGTGGTAGTGATGATAGGATGGAACGCGTCCATGGTGGTCTGAGGGATTGCTTCTGAAAAGTCTCGTCTCGATGCATGTCGAGTCTTCTGGGGAAAGTGCACCACCTCTCGAGATGGAAAAACTAAGTACTTATCCGTGTCCCCGGTTATGGACAACCTTTGAGCCTCAAGACAGTGAAGTAGTTCAATAATCTCCTCATTCAAATTTCTCTAAGTTAAAACTTGTGGGTGAACATGGGTAGAGGTTCAGTGATGTCTATCATTGGTACCTTATAACTTCAATGAAAACCTCTTCAAAAACTATAAGTTAAACTATTTTAGCAAAGCCAGCCTTAATCCCACTTAGCCATATATTCATGTAGTTGTTGGATTATACTAAGTATCTATGGTATCACTTGCCAATACAATTCCAAATGTATTGACCCTTGTGGCTGTAACTTATTATGTTGCAGGATACTCGGATGATGAGTAGGGTTGCGGGTCTACACTCGACATGCTTGCCTGTGGCACATGAAGACTAAGGACTCCATTATTATATGTTATGTGAACTTGTGTCTTAGCCTTGGGCTAAGTGAGTTGTAAGAACTATTATACTCCTGGATGTGCGATGTAATAATGACCTTTGTTTCTGTGTACTTCATCTTAAACTGTGGGTGCTAGCATTTCGATCCAGGGACTAGCACTGCAATCACAGGGATCTTACCATATCATGGTGAGATCTTACAGATGGTATCAGAGCATTGCGTTGCATGTAGGTTCGTGACCCTAGAATGGATTAGACTAAGGAAAACCCTTAGGAAAATAACTCTATATTTCAACTTTACACTTGTCTTTTCATCTCGTAAAGTCTTTCCTAATATTCCTTCTCATCTATTTTTGTAGATGTCCACCATCAATGAATCTGTCAAGAAGGGACCACTGATGACTATGACCTTGGAGTGCGAGACAGAATTTCCCAATGTGCTCAAGAACCTCATGCTCGGCTTGGGGATGAATGGTGAAGCCGTATACAAGGGATTTCCTGTGATAGATGAAGGACAAGAGTATTGGTGGGTGCAACTCCACTTATACAAGAACAAGGAAGACGATCACAAGAGTGCGGGATTTTGCATGTTCACCAACTCTGAGATGCACCCGTCATTCTTTGACTCTCAAGGAATGCTGCATGGAGGGCTATTAAGGAACTTGGGGAGAGACTCAAGTATAGAATGCTCAATACTCAGGAGGATCTCAAGGAGGAGAATCATCTTGCCCAAGACTCAAAGGCCACTGTGAAACGCCTAAGTAAGTATATCATAGGCCTAGCATTGGAGCTATGTGACCAAGACAAGCAGATTTCTGCCAAGGATGCCCTGATTGCCACCTTGGTTAAGAAGGAGTGAGATATTAGTTGGACCACCACCCTTGGCGTTTTATCACGTTAGTTTCTCGACCATACCAACCTATGTGGTATGACAAAAATAAAGTTATGTCTAGAACCTTGAGTGCTTGAGTTGAATTAATGTATTGCTACTTGGAATGTTTTGTTGGTTGAATTCTCTATTGTGTGACTTGTATTTTCTTTCTCGTTGTGTTACTAACTTTTCTTTCCATACTATGCAAAAGATGTCGAACTTTGTCTACAACCACGGTAGATTTCAAGGGGACTCGCTTTGGGACTCGTATCTTGGAGCTAGTCCAAGTGCTCGCTCTTCCGATTCCTACTATCCGGGGACTTCAGGTGAGGAAGTTTGAGCAAGGACTTATGGGGATTGAGTTACCCAGCCGGGGCGTGAGATGAGCCCCAAAGCGGGAGATTACCTTCAAGGTTCTCCATGATGACATGGAGAGGGCCTCACGTCGCTATCACAGGAGGCTGTTGGGACGCCTATGTGGACGTCATTCTTCTGAGATCAAGAGCCACTACTTCCACTTCTTTGGGAGGCGCGACGAGGATGGAGAGCCTATTGTGTTGGATAAGGCCACTAAGGAGTCTATCAAGCCCGTGCGTCACTACCTCTAGGACTTAGAGAGCCTTGTTAGACACCTTGATACTGACAGGACTAATGTGATGCTTAGCAATGATGAACTATGAGTCCAACTCAAGGAGAAGGACAAGGACTTCCAGGAACAGGAAAATCGAATCAAGGAAATGTAGAAGAAGTTTGAAGACCAAGATAAGTAATTCAAGAACCAAGAGAAAAGAGTTCAGGAGAAGAACAAGAAGATTAGAGACTTGGAGACCGAGTTAGAGCTACAGAACATTGAGCTAGAAGCGGATCACGAGGTGATAGAGAGGCTACACACATAGAAGAGAGAGCTACAGGCGAAGATCAATGTTCTGAATACCAGCTTGGAGGAATACAAGGCAGGATTCGCATCAGCAGGACTTGCTCTAGTGGAGGAGGAAGTCGACATGGAGGAGTAGTGATACGGTTCCATCTACCTATCATTCTATTACTATTGAGTGCATGGGTCATACCGACTTGTGGGTGACTATGCTAGTATGTTATCTTTGCAGACTCTGTTATTATTGTGATGTAGGAACTTGCATGTGCTTGTTTGTCTGAATTGTTGTTTTATTTGGGTTATCTATCATTACTTACCCTTTCTAAACCCACAGATGCCTCCCCGATGCAACAACGAGGATAACCATGACAATGACAATGGAATGCAGCAGATGATGGCTGCACAGACCCAATTGATGCAAATGATGACTCAATTTATGGCGAACCAGAACCAGAACAACAATAATAACAATAACAACCAGAACAATCCACCACCTTTGGATATGCTGACCAGATTTCTAAGGCTAAGACCTGCCAAGTTCTTAGGTACCTCAGACCCTATGGTAGCAAATGATTGGTTACGCTCTGTGAATAAGGACCTGGTCACGGTTGGGTGCACAGATGCTGAAAAAGTCAGATTTGCAGCACACTTGTTGGAAGGTCATGCAGCTGCTTGGTGGGATATTTTCCAAATTACCCACCCTATTGAGGAAGTGACTTGGGCAATGTTTGAAGATGGGTTTTTCACCACTCACATCTCTGCTGGAATAATGGGATTGAAGAAAAAGGAGTTCCATAACCCCAAGCAACGCCCCCGCAGTATTTCTGAATACATCGAAGAGTTCAATAATTTGTCACGTTATGCACCTGACGATGTTGATACTGATGCAAAGAGAAAGGAGAAGTTCCTGGATGGGCTGAATGATGAAATTGCTATACAACTATCTGTTGCATATGTTCCAGCTTATCAATCTTTATGTGATAAAGCTACCATCCTGGAAAACAAGATGAAGCTAGTGGAGGGTAGAAAGCGGAAGCACCATTTCGATAAGTTCAGATCGGGATCTCCTCACAAGCGCCCTCATGGTGAAGGAAGTGGGAGCTCAGGATTCCACAAGAATGACTCTAGTGGATCCATGTGGTTTATGAAAAGAACAAACATGCAATGACTCTAGTGGATCCATGTGGTTTATGAAAAGAACACACATGCAATGAAATCTATTGAATCCATTTGGTTTAGGAAAAGAAGACACATGAAATGACTCTAGTTGTGGTTTATGAAAAGAACACACATGCAATGACACTTCTGTATCTATGTGGTTTATTAAAATAACACACATGCAATGACACTTGTGGATCAATGTGGTTTATGAAAAGAACACACATGCAATGACTCTTGTGGATCCTTGTGGTTTATGAAAAGAACATACATGTAGTGACTCTGGTAGATCCATGTGGTTTATGAAAAGAACCCACATGAAATGACAATGTTGGATCCATGTGGTTTACGAAAAGAACACACATGCAATGACACTTGTGGATCCATGTGGTTTATGAAAAGAACACATGCAATGACCCTAGTGGATCCATGTGGTTTATGAAAAGAACACATGCAATGACTCTAGTGCATCCATGTGGTTTATGAAAGAACACAAATGCAATGACTCTAGTGGATCCATGCGGTTTATGAAAAGAACACACATGCAATGACTCTGGTGGATCCATGTGGTTTACATAAAGAACACACATGCAATGACTCTAGTAGATCCATGTGGTTTATGAAAAGAACACACATGCAATGACTCTAGTGGATCCATGTGGTTTATGAAAAGAACACACATGCAATGACTCTAGTGGATCCATGTGGTTTATGAAAAGAACACACATGCAATGAACTCTAGTGGATCCATGTGGTTTATGAAATGAACACACATGCAATGACTCTAGTTGATCCATGTGGTTTATGAAAAGAACACACATGCAATGACTCTGGTGGATCCATGTGGTTTGTGAAAAGAACACACATGCAATGACACTCTGGATCCATGTGGTTTATGAAAAGAACACACATGCACTGACTCTAGTGGATCCATGTGGTTTATGAAAAGAACACACATGCAATGACACTAGTGGATCCATGTGGTTTATGAAAAGAACACACATGTAATGACTCTAGTGGATCCATGTGGTTTATGAAAAGAACACACATGAAATGACTCTAGTGGATCCATGTGGTTTATGAAAAGAACACACATGCAATGACTCTAGTGGATCCATGTGGTTTATGAAAAGAACACACATGCAATGACTCTAGTGGATCCATGTGGTTTATGAAAAGAACACACATGCAATGACACTAGTGGATCCATGTGGTTTATGAAAAGAACACACATGCAATGACACTTGTGGATCCATGTGAACACACATGCAATGAACTCTAGTGGATCCATGTGGTTTATGAAAAGAACACACTGCAATGACTCTAGTTGTGGTTTATGAAATGAACACAAATGCAATGAACTCTAGTGGATCCACGTGGTTTATGAAAATAACACACATGCAATGACTCTAATTGATCCATGTGGTTTATGAAAAGAACACACATGCAAGGACTCTTGGCGATCCATGTGGTTTATGAAATAACACACATGTAATGACTATAGTGGATCCATGTGGTTTATGAAAAGAACACACATGCAATGACTCTAGTGGATCCATGTGGTTTATGAAAATAACACACATGCATTGACTCTAGTGGATCCATGTGGTTTATGAAAAGAACACACATGCAATGAAACAAGTGGATACATTTGGTTTATGAAAATAACACACATGCAATGACTCTAGTGGATCCATGTGGTTTATGAAAAGAACACACATGCAATGACTCTAGTGGATCCATGTGGTTTAAGAAAAGAACACACATGCAATGACTCTAGTGGATCCATGTGGTTTATGAAAAGAACACACATGCAATGACTCTAGTGGATCCATGTGGTTTATGAAAAGAACACACATGCAATGACACAAGTGGATCCATGTGGTTTATGATATTAACTCACATGCAATGACTCTTGTGGATCCATGTGGTTTATGAAAAGAACACACATGCAATGACTCTTGTGGATCCATGTGGTTTATGAAAAGAACACACATGCAATGACTCTAGGGGATCCATGTGGTTTAGGAAAAGAGCACACATGCAATGTCTCTAGTGGATCCATGTGGTTTATGACAAGAACACCCATGCAATGACTCTAGTGGATTCATGTGGTTTAGGAAAAGAACACACATGCAATGCCTCTAGTGGATCGATGTGGTTTAGGAAAGGAACATACATGCAATGTATCTACTGGATCCATGTGGTTTATGAAAGAACAAACATGCAATGACTCTAGTGGATCCATGTGGTTTATGAAAAGAACACACATGCAATGACTCTAGTGGATCCATGTGGTTTATGAAAAGAACACACATGCAATGACTCTAGTGGATCCATGTGGTTTAGGAAAAGAACACACATGCAATGTCTCTAGTGGATCCATGTGGTTTATGAAAAGAACACACATGCAATGTCTCTAGTGGATCCATGTGGTTTATGAATAGAACGCACATCCAATGACTCTAGTGGATCCATGTGGTTTATGAAAAGAACACACATGCAATGATTCTAGTGGATCCATGTGGTTTAGGAAAAGAACACACATGCAATGACTCTAGTGCATCCATGTGGTTTATGAAATGAACACACATGCAATGACTCTAGTGGATCCATGCGGTTTTGGAAAGAACACACATGCAATGACTCTAGTGGATCCATGTGGTTTATGAAAAGAACACACATCTGATGACTCTAGTGGATCCATGTGGTTTATGAAAGAACACACATGCAATGACTCTAGTGGATCCATGTGGTTTAGGAAAAGAACACACATGCAATGAACTCTAGTGGATCCATGTGGTTTAGGAAAGAACACACATGCAATGACTCTAGTGGATCCATGTGGTTTATGAAAAGAACACACATGCAATGACTCTAGTGGATCCATGTGGTTTATGAAAGAACACACATGCAATGACTCTAGTGGATCCATGTGGTTTAGGAAAAGAACACACATGCAATGACTCTAGTGGATCCATGTGGTTTATGAAAAGAACACACATGCAATGACTCTAGTGGATCCATGTGGTTTAGGAAAAGAACACACATGCAATGACTCTAGTGGATCCATGTGGTTTATGAAAAGAACACACATGCAATGACTCTAGTGGATCCATGTGGTTTATGAAAGAACACACATGCAATGACTCTAGTGGATCCATGTGGTTTATGAAAGAACACACATGCAATGACTCTAGTGGATCCATGTGGTTTATGAAAGAACACATGCAATGACTCTACTGGATCCATGTGGTTTAGGCAAAGAACACACATGTAATGACTCTCGTGGATCCATGTGGTTTATGAAAAGAACACACATGCAATGACTCTAGTGGATCCATGTGGTTTATGAAAAGAACACAAATGCAATGACTCTAGTGGATCCATGTGGTTTATGAAAAGAACACACATGCAATGACTCTAGTGGATCCATGTGGTTTATGAAAAGAACACACATGCAATGACTATAGTGGATCCATGTGGTTTATGAAAAGAACACACATGCAATGACTCTAGTGGTTCCATGTGGTTTATGAAAAAGAACACACATGCAATAAATCTAGTGGATCCATGTGGTTTAGGAAAAGAACACACATGAAATTACTCAAGTGGATCAATGTGGTTTAGAATAAGAACACACATGGAAAGACTCTAGTGGATCTATGTGGTTTAGGAAAGAACACACATGCAATGACTCTAGTGGATCCATATGTGGTTTATGAAAGAACACACATGCAATGACTCTAGTGGATCCATGTGGTTTAGGAAAAGAACACACATGCAATGACTCTAGTGGATCCATGTGGTTTATGAAAAGAACACACATGCAATGACTCTAGTGGATCCATGTGGTTTATGAAAAGAACACACATGCAATGACTCTAGTGGATCCATGTGGTTTAGGAAAAGAAAACACATGCAATGACTCTAGTGGATCCATGTGGTTTATGAAAAGAACACACATGCAATGACACTTGTGGATCCATGTGGTTTATGGAAAGAACACACATGCAATGACTCTAGTGGATCCATGTGGTTTATGAAAATAACACACATGCAATGACTCTAGTGGATCCATGTGGTTTATGAAAAGAACACACATGCAATGACTCTAGTGGATCCATGTGGTTTAGGAAAAGAACACACATGCAATGACTCTAGTGGATCCATGTGGTTTATGAAAAGAACACACATGCAATGACTCTAGTGGATCCATGTGGTTTATGAAAAGAACACACATGCAATGACTCTAGTGGATCCATGTGGTTTATGAAAAGAACACACATGCAATGACTCTAGTGGATCCATGTGGTTTAGGAAAAGAACACACATGCAATGACTCTAGTGGATCCATGTGGTTTATGAAAATAACACACATGCAATGACTCTAGTGGATCCATGTTGTTTATTAAAAGAACACACATGCAATTTATCTAGTGGATCCATGTGGTTTATGAAAAGAACACACATGCAATGACTCTAGTGGATCCATGTGGTTTATGAAAAGAACACACATGCAATGACTCTAGTGGATCCATGTGGTTTATGAAAAGAACACACATCTGATGACTCTAGTGGATCCATGTGGTTTATGAAAAGAACACACATGCAATGACTCTAGTGGATCCATGTGGTTTATGAAAAGAACACACATGCAATGACTCTAGTGGATCCATGTGGTTTAGGAAAAGAACACACATGCAATGACTCTAGTGGATCCATGTGGTTTATGAAAAGAACACACATGCAATGACTCTAGTGGATCCATGTGGTTTATGAAAAGAACACACATGCAATGTCTCTAGTGGATCCTTGTGGTTTAGGAAAAGAACACACATGCAATGACTCTAGTGGATCCATGTGGTTTAGGAAAAGAACACACATGCAATGACTCGAGTAGATCCATGTGGTTTAGGAAAAGAACACACATGAAGTGACTCTAGTGGATCCATGTGGTTTATGAAAAGAACACACATGCAATGACTCTAGTGGATCCATGTGGTTTAGGAAAAGAACACACATGCAATGACTCTAGTGGATCCATGTGGTTTAGGAAAAGAACACACATGCAATGTCTCTAGTGGATCCATGTGGTTTAGGAAAAGAACACACATGCAATGACTCTAGTGGATCCATGTGGTTTAGGAAAAGAACACAGGTGCAATGACTCTAGTGGATCCATGTGGTTTAGGAAAAGAACACACATGCAATGATTCTAGTGGATCCATGTGGTTTAGGAAAAGAACACACATGCAATGTATCTAGTGGATCCATGTGGTTTAGGAAAATAACACACATGCATTGACTCTAGTGGATCCATGTGGTTTAGGAAAAGAACACACATGCAATGACTCTTGTGGATCCATGTGGTTTAGGGAAAGAACACACATGCAATGACTCTAGTGGTTCCATGTGGTTTATAAAAAGAACACACATGCATTGACTCTAGTGGATCCATGTGGTTTAGGAAAAGAACACACATGCAATGTCTCTAGTGGATCCATGTGGTTTAGGAAAAGAACACACATGCAATGACTCTAGGGGATCCATGTGGTTTAGGAAAAGAACACACATGCACTGACTCTAGTGGACCCATGTGGTTTAGGAAAAGAGCACAAATGCAATGACTCTAGTGGATACATGTGGTTTAGGAAAAGAACACACATGCAATGATACTAGTGGATCCATGTGGTTTAGGAAAAGAACACACATGCAATGTCTCTAGTGGATCCACGTGGTTTAGGAAAATAACAAACATGCATTAACACTAGTGGATCCATGTGGTTTAGGAAAAGAACACACATGCAATGTCTCTAGTGGATCCATGTGGTTT
This sequence comes from Avena insularis, assembly GCA_023614405.1. Taxonomy (NCBI): domain Eukaryota; kingdom Viridiplantae; phylum Streptophyta; class Magnoliopsida; order Poales; family Poaceae; genus Avena; species Avena insularis. Next base: position 638,329 of record JAJUPC010000145.1, on the reverse strand, counting down.
AGGAAAATAGCACACATGCAATGACTCTATTGGATCCATGTGGTTTAGTAAAAGAACACACATGCAATGACTCTAGTGGATCCATGTGGTTTAGGAAAAGAACACACATGCAATGATTCTAGTGGATCCATGTGGTTTAGGAAAAGAACACACATGCAATGTCTCTAGTGAATCCATGTGGTTTAGGAAAAGAACACACATGCAATGACTCTTGTGGATCCATGTGGTTTAGGGAAAGAACACACATGCAATGACTCTAGTGATTCCATGTGGTTTATGAAAAGAACACACGTGCAATGACTCTAGTGGATCCATGTGGTTTAGGAAAAGAACACACATGCAATGTCTCTAGTGGATCCATGTGGTTTAGGAAAAGAACACACATGCAATGACTCTAGGGGATCCATGTGGTTTAGGAAAAGAACACACATGCAGTGACTCTAGTGGACCCATGTGGTTTAGGAAAAGAACACAGATGCAATGACTCTAGTGGATCCATGTTGTTTAGGAAAAGAACACACATGCAATGATTCTAGTGGATCCATGTGGTTTAGGAAAAGAATACACATGCAATGTCTCTAGTGGATCCATGTGGTTTAGGAAAATAACAAACATGCATTAACACTAGTGGATCCATGTGGTTTAGGAAAAGAACACACATGCAATGTCTCTAGTGGATCCATGTGGTTTAGGAAAATAGCACACATGCATTGACTCTAGTGGATCCATGTGGTTTAGTAAAAGAACACACATGCAATGACTCTTGTGGATCCATGTGGTTTAGGAAAAGAACACACATGCAATGACTCTAGTGGGTCCATGTGGTTTATGAAAAGAACACACATCCAATGACTCTAGTGGATCCATGTGGTTTTGGAAAAGAACACACATGCAATGACTCTAGTGGGTCCATGTGGTTTATGAAAAGAACAAACATGCAATGTATATAGTGGATCCATGTGGTTTAGGAAAAGAACACACATGCAATGTCTCTAGTGGATCGATGTGGTTTAGGAATAGAACTCACATGCAATGACTCTAGTGGATCCATGTGGTTTAGGAAAAGAACACACATGCAATGTCTCTAGTGGATCCATGTGGTTTAGGAATAGAACACACATGCAATTACTCTAGTGGATCCATGTGGTTCAGAAAAAGAACACACTTGCAATGACTCTAGTGGATCCATGTGGTTTAGGAAAAGACCACACATGCAATGACTCGAGTGGATCCATGTGGTTTAGGAAAAGAACACACATGCAATGACTCTAGGGGATCCATGTGGTTTAGGAAAAGAACACACATGAAGTGACTCTAGTGGACCCATGTGGTTTTGGAAAAGAACACACATGCACTGACTCGAGTGGATCCATGTGGTTTAGGAAAAGAACACACATGCAATGACTCTAGTGGATCCATGTGGTTTAGGAAAACAACACACATGCACTGTCTCTAGTGGATACATTTGGTTTAGGAAAATAACACACATGCAATGACTCTAGTGGATCCATGTGGTTTAGGAAAAGAACACACATGCAATGACTCTAGTGGATCCATGTGGTTTAGGAAAAGAACACACATGCAATGACTCTTGTGGATCCATGTGGTTTAGGGAAAGAACACACATGCAATGACTCTAGTGGTTCCATGTGGTTTATGAAAAGAACACACATGCAATGACTCTAGTGGATCCATGTGGTTTAGGAAAAGAACACACATGCAATGTCTCTAGTGGATCCATGTGGTTTAGGAAAAGAACACACATGCAATGACTCTAGGGGATCCATGTGGTTTAGGAAAAGAACACACATGCAGTGACTCTAGTGGACCCATGTGGTTTAGGAAAAGAACACAGATGCAATGACTCTAGTGGATCCATGTGGTTTAGGAAAAGAACACACATGCAATGATTCTACTGGATCCATGTGGTTTAGGAAAAGAACACACATGCAATGTCTCTAGTGGATCCATGTGGTTTAGGAAAATAACAAACATGCATTAACACGAGTGGATCCATGTGGTTTAGGAAAAGAACACACATGCAATGTCTCGAGTGGATCCATGTGGTTTAGGAAAATAGCACACATGCATTGACTCTAGTGGATCCATGTGGTTTAGTAAAAGAACACACATGCAATGACTCTTGTGGATCCATGTGGGTTAGGGAAAGAACACACATGCAATGACTCTAGTGGGTCCATGTGGTTTATGAAAAGAACACACATCCAATGACTCTAGTGGATCCATGTGGTTTTGGAAAAGAACACACATGCAATGTCTCTAGTGGATCGATGTGGTTTAGGAAAGGAACAAACATGCAATGTATCTAGTGGATCCATGTGGTTTAGGAAAAGAACACACATGCAATGTCTCTAGTGGATCGATGTGGTTTAGGAATAGAACTCACATGCAATGACTCTAGTGGATCCATGTGGTTTAGGAAAAGAACACACATGCAATGTCTCTAGTGGATCCATGTGGTTTAGGAATAGAACACACATGCAATGACTCTAGTGGATCCATGTGGTTTAGAAAAAGAACACACTTGCAATGACTCTAGTGGATCCATGTGGTTTAGGAAAAGACCACACATGCAATGACTCGAGTGGATCCATGTGGTTTAGGAAAAGAACACACATGCAATGACTCTAGGGGATCCATGTGGTTTAGGAAAAGAACACACATGAAGTGACTCTAGTGGACCCATGTGGTTTACGAAAAGAACACACATACACTAACTCGAGTGGATCCATGTGGTTTAGGAAAAGAACACACATGCAATGACTCTAGTGGATCCATGTGGTTTAGGAAAAGAACACACATGCACTGTCTCTAGTGGATACATTTGGTTTAGGAAAATAACGCACATGCAATGACTCTAGTGGATCCATGTGGTTTAGGAAAAGAACACACATGCAATGACTCTAGTGGATCCATGTGGTTTAGGAAAAGAACACACATGCAATGTCTCTAGTGGATCCATGTGGTTTAGGAAAATAATACACATTCATTGACTCTAGTGCATCCATGTGGTTTAGGAAAAGAACACACATGCAATGACTCTAGTGGATCCATGTGGTTTAGGAAAATAACACACATGCAATGTCTCTAGTGGATCCATGTGGTTCATGAAAATAACACACATGCATTGACTCTAGTGCATCCATGTGGTTTAGGAAAACAAAACCCATACAATGTCTCTAGTGGATCCATGTGGTTTAGGAAAATAACACACATGCATTGACTCTAGTGGATCCATGTGGTTTAGTAAAAGAACACACGTGCATTGACACTAGTGGATCCATGTGGTTTAGGAAAAGAACACACATGCAATGACTCTTGTGGATCCATGTGGTTTAGGAAAAGATCACACATGCAATGTCTCTAGTGGATCCATTTGGTTTAGGAATAGAACACACATGCAATGACTCTAGTGGATCCATGTGGTTTAGGAAAATAACACACATGCATTAACACTAGTGGATCCATGTGGTTTAGGAAAAGAACACAGATGCAATGACTCTTGTGGATACGTGTGGTTTAGGGAAAGAACACACATGCAATGACTCTAGTGGTTCCATGTGGTTTATAAAAAGAACACACATGCAATGACTCTAGTGGATCCATGTGGTTTAGGAAAAGAACACACATGCAATGTCTCTAGTGGATCCATGTGGTTTAGGAAAAGAACACACATGCAATGACTCTAGTGGATCCATGTGGTTTAGGAAAAGAACACACATGCACTGACTCTAGTGGACCCATGTGGTTTAGGAAAAGAGCACAAATGCAATGACTCTAGTGGATACATGTGGTTTAGGAAAAGAACACACATGCAATGATTCTAGTGGTTCCATGTGGTTTAGGAAAAGAACACACATGCAATGTCTCTAGTGGATCCATGTGGTTTAGGAAAATAGCACACATGCAATGACTCTATTGGATCCATGTGGTTTAGTAAAAGAACACACATGCAATGACTCTAGTGGATCCATGTGGTTTAGGAAAAGAACACACATGCAATGATTCTAGTGGATCCATGTGGTTTAGGAAAAGAACACACATGCAATGTCTCTAGTGGATCCATGTGGTTTAGGAAAAGAACACACATGCAATGACTCTAGTGGATCCATGTGGTTTAGGGAAAGAACACACATGCAATGACTCTAGTGGTTCCATGTGGTTTATGAAAAGAACACACGTGCAATGACTCTAGTGGATCCATGTGGTTTAGGAAAAGAACACACATGCAATGTCTCTAGTGGATCCATGTGGTTTAGGAATAGAACACACATGCAATGACTCTAGTGGATCCATGTGGTTTAGGAAAAGAACACACATGCAATGACTCTAGTGGACCCATGTGGTTTAGGAAAAGAACACAGATGCAATGACTCTAGTGGATCCATGTGGTTTAGGAAAAGAACACACATGCAATGATTCTAGTGGATCCATGTGGTTTAGGAAAAGAATACACATGCAATGTCTCTAGTGGATCCATGTGGTTTAGGAAAATAACACACATGCATTGACACTAGTGGATCCATGTGGTTTAGGAAAAGAACACACATGCAATGTCTCTAGTGGATCCATGTGGTTTAGGAAAATAACACACATGCATTGACACTAGTGGATCCATGTGGTTTAGGGAAAGAACACACATGCAATGATTCTTGTGGATCCATGTGGTTTAGGGAAAGAACACACATGCAATGACTCTAGTGGTTCCATGTGGTTTATGAAAAGAACACACATGCAATGACTCTAATGGATCCATGTGGTTTAGGAAAAGAACACACATGCAATGTCTCTAGTGGATCGATTTGGTTTAGGAAAGGAACAAACATGCAATGTATCTAGTGGATCCATGTGATTTAGGAAAATAACACACATGCAATGTCTCTAGTGGATCGATGTGGTTTAGGAATAGAACTGACATGCAATGACTCTAGTGGATCCATGTGGTTTAGGAAAAGAACACACATGCAATGTCTCTAGTGGATCCATGTGGTTTAGGAATAGAACACACATGCAATGACTCTAGTGGATCCATGTGGTTTAGAAAAAGAACACACTTGCAATGACTCTAGTGGATCCATGTGGTTTAGGAAAAGACCACACATGCAATGACTCGAGTGGATCCATGTGGTTTAGGAAAAGAACACACATGCAATCACTCTAGGGGATCCATACGGTTTAGGAAAAGAACACACATGAAGTGACTCTAGTGGACCCATGTGGTTTAGGAAAAGAACACACATGCAATGACTCTAGTGGATCCATGTGGTTTAGGAAAAGAACACACATGCAATGACTCTAGTGGATCCATGTGGTTTAGGAAAAGAACACACATGCACTGTCTCAAGTGGATACATTTGGTTTATTAAAATAACACACATGCAATGACTCTAGTGGATCCATGTGGTTTTAGAAAAGAACACAGATGCAATGACGCTAGTGGATCCATGTGGTTTAGGAAAAGAACACACATGCAATGACTCTTGTGTATCCATGTGGTTTAGGGAAAGAACACACATGCAATGACTCTAGTGGTTCCATGTGGTTTATGAAAAGAACACACATGCAATGACTCTAGTGGATCCATGTGGTTTAGGACAAGAACACACATGCAGTGACTTGTGGATCCATATGGTTTAGAAATAGAATACACATGCAATGACTCTAGGGGATCCATGTGGTTTAGGGAAAGAACACACATGAAGTGACTCTAGTGGATCCATGTGGTTTAGGACAAGAACACACATGGAGTGACTCTAGTGGATCCATGTGGTTTAGGAAAAGAACACACATGCAATGACTCTAGTGGATCCATGTGGTTTAGGAAAAGAACACACATGCAATGTCTCTAGTGGATCCATGTGGTTTAGGAAAATAACAAACATGCATTAACACTAGTGGATCCATGTGGTTTAGGAAAAGAACACACATGCAATGTCTCTAGTGGATCCATGTGGTTTAGGAAAATAGAACACATGCATTGACTCTAGTGGATCCATGTGGTTTAGTAAAAGAACACACATGCAATGACTCTTGTGGATCCATGTGGGTTAGGGAAAGAACACACATGCAATGACCCTAGTGGGTCCATGTGGTTTATGAAAAGAACACACATCCAATGACTCTAGTGGACCCATGTGGTTTAGGAAAAGAACACACATGCACTGACTCAAGTGGATCGATGTGGTTTAGGAAAGGAACAAACATGCAATGTATCTAGTGGATCCATGTGCTTTAGGGAAACAACACACATGCACTGTCTCTAGTGGATACATTTGGTTTAGGAAAATAACGCACATGCAATGACTCTAGTGGATCCATGTGGTTTAGGAAAAGAACACACATGCAATGACTCTAGTGGATCCATGTGGTTTAGGAAAAGAACACACATGCAATGATTCTAGTGGATCCATGTGGTTTAGGAATAGAACACACATGCAATGACTCTAGTGGATCCATGTGGTTTAGGAAAAGACCACACATGCAATGACTCGAGTGGATCCATGTGGTTTAGGAAAAGAACACACATGCAATGACTCTAGTGGATCCATGTGGTTTAGGAAAACAACACACATGCAATGACTCTAGTGGATCCATGTGGTTTAGGAAAAGAACACACATGCAATGACTCTAGTGGATCCATGTGGTTTAGGAAAAGAACACACATGAAGTGACTCTAGTGGACCCATGTGGTTTAGGAAAAGAACACACATGCACTGACTCGAGTGGATCCATGTGGTTTAGGAAAAGAACACACATGCAATGACTCTAGTGGATCCATCTGCTTTAGGGAAACAACACACATGCACTGTCTCTAGTGGATACATTTGGTTTAGGAAAATAACGCACATGCAATGACTCTAGTGGATCCATGTGGTTTAGGAAAAGAACACAGGTGCAATGACTCTAGTGGATCCATGTGGTTTAGGAAAAGAACACACATGCAATGATTCTAGTGGATCCATGTGGTTTAGGAAAAGAACACACATGCAATGACTCTAGTGGATCCATGTAGTTTTGGAATAGAACACACATGTAATGACTCTAGTGGATCCATGTGGTTTAGCAAAATAACACACATGCAATGTCTCTAGTGGATCCATGTGGTTTATGAAAATAACACAGATGCATTGACTCTAGTGCATCCATGTGGTTTAGGAAAAGAACACACGTGCAATGTCTCTTGTGGATCCATGTGGTTTAGGAAAATAACACACCTGCATTGACTCTAGTGGATCCATGTGGTTTAGTAAAAGAACACACATGCAATGACTCTTGTGGATCCATGTGGGTTAGGGAAAGAACACACATGCAATGACTCTAGTGGATCCATGTGGTTTATGAAAAGAACACACATCCAATGACTCTAGTGGATCCATGTGGTTTAGGAAAAGAACACGCATGCAGTGACTCTAGTGGACCCATGTGGTTTAGGAAAAGAACACAGATGCAATGACTCTAGTGGATCCATGTGGTTTAGGAAAATAGCACACATGCATTGACTCTAGTGGATCCATGTGGTTTAGTAAAAGAACACACATGCAATGACTCTTGTGGATCCATGTTGGTTAGGCAAAGAACACACATGCAATGACTCTAGTGGTTCCATGTGGTTTATGAAAAGAACACACATGCAATGACTCTAGTGGATCCATGTGGTTTAGGAAAAGAACACACATGCAATGTCTCTAGTGGATCCATGTGGTTTAGGAAAAGAACACACATGCAATGACTCTAGGGGATCCATGTGGTTTAGGAAAAGAACACACATGCAGTGACTCTAGTGGACCCATGTGGTTTAGGAAAAGAACACAGATGCAATGACTCTAGTGGATCCATGTGGTTTAGGAAAAGAACACACATGCAATGATTCTACTGGATCCATGTGGTTTAGGAAAAGAACACACATGCAATGTCTCTAGTGGATCCATGTGGTTTAGGAAAATAACAAACATGCATTAACACTAGTGGATCCATGTGGTTTAGGAAAAGAACACACATGCAATGTCTCTAGTGGATCCATGTGGTTTAGGAAAATAGAACACATGCATTGACTCTAGTGGATCCATGTGGTTTAGTAAAAGAACACACATGCAATGACTCTTGTGGATCCATGTGGGTTAGGGAAAGAACACACATGCAATGACCCTAGTGGGTCCATGTGGTTTATGAAAAGAACACACATCCAATGACTCTAGTGGAACCATGTGGTTTAGGAAAAGAACACACATGCACTGACTCGAGTGGATCGATGTGGTTTAGGAAAGGAACAAACATGCAATGTATCTAGTGGATCCATGTGCTTTAGGGAAACAACACACATGCACTGTCTCTAGTGGATACATTTGGTTTAGGAAAAGAACGCACATGCAATGACTCTAGTGGATCCATGTGGTTTAGGAAAAGAACACACATGCAATGACTCTAGTGGATCCATGTGGTTTAGGAAAAGAACACACATGCAATGACTCTAGTGGATCCATGTGGTTTAGGAAAAGAACACACATGCAATGACTCTAGTGGATCCATGTGGTTTAGGAAAAGACCACACATGCAATGACTCGAGTGGATCCATGTGGTTTAGGAAAAGAACACACATGCAATGACTCTAGTGGATCCATGTGGTTTAGGAAAACAACACACATGCAATGACTCGAGTGGATCCATGTGGTTTAGGAAAAGAACACACATGCAATGACTCTAGGGGATCCATGTGGTTTAGGAAAAGAACACACATGAAGTGACTCTAGTGGACCCATGTGGTTTAGGAAAAGAACACACATGCACTGACTCGAGTGGATCCATGTGGTTTAGGAAAAGAACACACATGCAATCACTCTAGGGGATCCATCTGCTTTAGGGAAACAACACACATGCACTGTCTCTAGTGGATACATTTGGTTTAGGAAAATAACACACATGCAATGACTCTAGTGGATCCATGTGGTTTAGGAAAAGAACACACATGCAATGACTCTAGTGGATCCATGTGGTTTAGGAAAAGAACACACATGCAATGACTCTAGTGGATCCATGTGGTTTAGGAAAAGAACACACATGCAATGACTCTAGTGGATCCATGTAGTTTAGGAATAGAACACACATGTAATGACTCTAGTGGATCTATGTGGTTTAGCAAAATAACACACATGCAATGTCTCTAGTGGATCCATGTGGTTTATGAAAATAACACAGATGCATTGACTCTAGTGCATCCATGTGGTTTAGGAAAAGAACACACGTGCAATGTCTCTTGTGGATCCATTTGGTTTAGGAAAATAACACACCTGCATTGACTCTAGTGGATCCATGTGGTTTAGTAAAAGAACACACATGCAATGACTCTTGTGGATCCATGTGGTTTAGGGAAAGAACACACATGCAATGACTCTAGTGGATCCATGTGGTTTATGAAAAGAACACACATCCAATGACTCTAGTGGATCCATGTGGTTTAGGAAAAGAACACGCATGCAGTGACTTTAGTGGACCCATGTGGTTTAGGAAAAGAACACAGATGCAATGACTCTAGTGGATCCATGTGGTTTAGGAAAATAGCACACATGCATTGACTCTAGTGGATCCATGTGGTTTAGTAAAAGAACACACATGCAATGACTCTTCTGGATCCATGTGGTTTAGGAAAGAACACATGCAATGACTCTAGTGGGTCCATGTGGTTTATGAAAAGAACACACATCCAATGACTCTAGTGGATCCATGTGGTTTTGGAAAAGCACATACATGCAATGTCTCTAGTGGATCAATGTGGTTTAGGAATAGAACTCACATGCAATGACTCTAGTGGATCCATGTGGTTTAGGAAAAGAACACACATGCAATGTCTCTAGTGGGTCCATGTGGTTTATGAAAAGAACACACATCCAATGACTCTAGTGGATCCATGTGGTTTTGGAAAAGAACACACATGCAATGTATCTAGTGGATCCATGTGGTTTAGGAAAAGAACACACATGCAATGACTCTAGTGGATCCATGTGGTTTAGGAAAAGAACACACATGCAATGACTCTAGTGGATCCATGTGGTTTAGGAAAAGAACACACATGAAGTGACTCTAGTGGACCCATGTGGTTTAGGAAAAGAACACACATGCACTGACTCGAGTGGATCCATGTGGTTTAGGAAAAGAACACACATGCAATGTCTCTAGTGGATCCATGTGGTTTAGGAAAACAACACACATGCACTGTCTCTAGTGGATACATTTGGTTTAGGAAAATAACACACATGCAATGACTCTAGTGGATACATTTTGTTTAGGAAAAGAACACATGCAATGACTCTAGTGGATCCATGTGGTTTAGGAAAATAACACACATGCAATGTCTCTAGTGGATCCATTTGGTTTAGGAATAGAACACACATGCAATGACTCTAGTGGATCCATGTGGTTTAGGAAAAGAACACACATGCAATGACTCTAGTGGATCCATGTGGTTTAGGAAAAGAACACACATGCACTGTCTCTAGTGGATACATTTGGTTTAGGAAAAGAGCACATATGCAATGTCTCTAGTGGATCCATGTGGTTTAGGAAAAGAACACGCATGCAATAACTCTAGTGGATCCATGTGTTTTATGAAAAGATCACACTTGCAATGACTATAGTGGATCAATGTGGTTTAGGAAAAGAGCACACATGCAATGACTCTAGTGGATCCATGTTGTTTAGGAAAATAACACACATGCAATGTCTCTAGTGGATCAATTTGGTTTAGGAAAGGAACAGACACGCAATGCATCTAGTGGATCCATCTGGTTTAGGAAAAGATCACACATGCAATGTCTCTAGTGGATCCATGTGGTTTAGGAATAGAACACACATGTAATGACTCTAGTGGATCCTTGTGGTTTAGGAAAAGAACACACATGCAATGCCTCTAGTGGATCCATGTGGTTTAGGGAAAGAACACACATGCAATGACTCTAGTGGATCCATGTGGTTTAGGAAAAGAACAGACATGCATTGACTCTAGTGGATCCATGTGGTTTAGAAAAAGAACAAACATGCAATATCTCTAGTGGATCGATGTGGTTTAGGAAAAGAACACACATGCAATGACTCTAGTGGATCCATGTGGTTTAGGAATAGAACACACATGCATTGACTCTAGTGCATCCATGTGGTTTAGGAAAAGAACACACGTGCAATGTCTCTTGTGGATCCATGTGGTTTAGGAAAATAACACACCTGCATTGACTCTAGTGGATCCATGTGGTTTAGTAAAAGAACACACATGCAATGACTCTTGTGGATCCATGTGGTTTAGGGAAAGAACACACATGCAATGACTCTAGTGGATCCATGTGGTTTAGGAAAAGAACACACATGAAGTGACTCTAGTGGACCCATGTGGTTTAGGAAAAGAACACACATGCACTGACTCTAGTGGATCCATGTGGTTTAGGAAAAGAACACACATGCAATGACTCTAGTGGATCCATGTGGTTTAGGAAAAGAACACACATGCACTGTCTCTAGTGGATACATTTGGTTTAGGAAAATAACGCACATGCAATGACTCTAGTGGATCCATGTGGTTTAGGAAAAGAACACAGATGCAATGACTCTAGTGGATCCATGTGGTTTAGGAAAAGAACACACATGCAATGACTCTTGTGGATCCATGTGGTTTAGGGAAAGAACACACATGCAATGACTCTAGTGGTTCCATGTGGTTTATGAAAAGAACACACATGCAATGACTCTAGTGGATCCATGTGGTTTAGGAAAAGAACACACATGCAATGTCTCTAGTGGATCCATGTGGTTTAGGAAAAGAACACACATGCAATGACTCTAGGGGATCCATGTGGTTTAGGAAAAGAACACACATGCAGTGACTCTAGTGGACCCATGTGGTTTAGGAAAAGAACACAGATGCAATGACTCTAGTGGATCCATGTGGTTTAGGAAAAGAACACACATGCAATGACTCTAGTGGATCCATGTGGTTTAGGAAAACAACACACATGCAATGTCTCTAGTGGATCCATGTGGTTTAGGAAAATAACACACATGCATTGACACTAGTGGATCCATGTGGTTTAGGAAAAGAACACACATGCAATGTCTCTAGTGGATCCATGTGGTTTAGGAAAATAGCACACATGCATTGACTCTAGTGGATCCATGTGGTTTAGTAAAAGAACACACATGCAATGACTCTTGTGGATCCATGTGGGTTAGGGAAAGAACACACATGCAATGACTCTAGTGGGTCCATGTGGTTTATGAAAAGAACACACATCCAATGACTCTAGTGGATCCATGTGGTTTTGGAAAAGAACACACATGCAATGTGTCTAGTGGATCGATGTGGTTTAGGAAAGGAACAAACATGCAATGTATCTAGTGGATCCATGTGGTTTAGGAAAAGAACACACATGCAATGTATCTAGTGGATCGATGTGGTTTAGGAATAGAACTCACATGCAATGACTCTAGTGGATCCATGTGGTTTAGGAACAGAACACACATCCAATGTCTCGAGTGGATCCATGTGGTTTAGGAAAAGAACACACATGAAGTGACTCTAGTGGATCCATGTGGTTTAGGAAAAGAACACACATGCAATGACTCTAGTGGATCCATGTGGTTTAGGAAAAGACCACACATGCAATGACTCGAGTGGATCCATGTGGTTTGGGAAAAGAACACACATGCAATGACTCTAGGGGATCCATGTGGTTTAGGAAAAGAACACACATGAAGTGACTCTAGTGGACCCATGTGGTTTAGGAAAAGAACACACATGCACTGACTCGAGTGGATCCATGTGGTTTAGGAAAATAACACACATGCAATGACTCTAGTGGATCCATGTGGTTTAGGAAAAGAACACACATGCACTGTCTCTAGTGGATACATTTGGTTTAGGAAAATAACGCACATGCAATGACTCTAGTGGATCCATGTGGTTTAGGAAAAGAACACAGATGCAATGACTCTAGTGGATCCATGTGGTTTAGGAAAAGAACACACATGCAATGACTCTAGTGGATCCATGTGGTTTAGGAAAACAACACACATGCAATGTCTCTAGTGGATCCATGTGGTTTAGGAAAATAACACACATGCATTGACACTAGTGGATCCATGTGGTTTAGGAAAAGAACACACATGCAATGACTCTTGTGGATCCATGTGGTTTAGGGAAAGAACACACATGCAATGACTCTAGTGGTTCCATGTGGTTTATGAAAAGAACACACATGCAATGACTCTAGTGGATCCATGTGGTTTAGGAAAAGAACACACATGCAATGTCTCTAGTGGATCCATGTGGTTTAGGAAAAGAACACACATGCAATGACTCTAGGGGATCCATGTGGTTTAGGAAAAGAACACACATGCACTGACTCTAGTGGACCCATGTGGTTTAGGAAAAGAGCACAAATGCAATGACTCTAGTGGATACATGTGGTTTAGGAAAAGAACACACATGCAATGATTCTAGTGGATCCATGCGGTTTAGGAAAAGAACACACATGCAATATCTCTAGTGGATCCACGTGGTTTAGGAAAATAACAAACATGCATTAACACTAGTGGATCCATGTGGTTTAGGAAAAGAACACACATGCAATGTCTCTAGTGGATCCATGTGGTTTAGGAAAATAGCACACATGCAATGACTCTATTGGATCCATGTGGTTTAGTAAAAGAACACACATGCAATGACTCTAGTGGATCCATGTGGTTTAGGAAAAGAACACACATGCAATGATTCTAGTGGATCCATGTGGTTTAGGAAAAGAACACACATGCAATGTCTCTAGTGAATCCATGTGGTTTAGGAAAAGAACACACATGCAATGACTCTTGTGGATCCATGTGGTTTAGGGAAAGAACACACATGCAATGACTCTAGTGGTTCCATGTGGTTTATGAAAAGAACACACATGCAATGACTCTAGTGGATCCATGTGGTTTAGGAAAAGAACACACATGCAATGTCTCCAGTGGATCCATGTGGTTTAGGAAAAGAACACACATGCAATGACTCTAGGGGATCCATGTGGTTTAGGAAAAGAACACACATGCAGTGACTCTAGTGGACCCATGTGGTTTAGGAAAAGAACACAGATGCAATGACTCTAGTGGATCCATGTGGTTTAGGAAAAGAACACACATGCAATGATTCTAGTGGATCCATGTGGTTTAGGAAAAGAATACACATGCAATGTCTCTAGTGGATCCATGTGGTTTAGGAAAATAACAAACATGCATTAACACTAGTGGATCCATGTGGTTTAGGAAAAGAACACACATGAAATTTTCTCTAGTGGATCCATGTGGTTTAGGAAAATAGCACACATGCATTGACTCTAGTGGATCCATGTGGTTTAGTAAAAGAACACACATGCAATGACTCTTGTGGATCCATGTGGGTTAGGGAAAGAACACACATGCAATGACTCTAGTGGGTCCATGTGGTTTATGAAAAGAACACACATCCAATGACTCTAGTGGATCCATGTGGTTTAGGAAAAGAACACACATGCAATGTCTCTAGTGGATCGATGTGGTTTAGGAAAGGAACAAACATGCAATGTATCTAGTGGATCCATGTGGTTTAGGAAAAGAACACACATGCAATGTCTCTAGTGGATCGATGTGGTTTAGGAATAGAACTCACATGCAATGACTCTAGTGGATCCATGTGGTTTAGGAAAAGAACACACATGCAATGTCTCTAGTGGATCCATGTGGTTTAGGAATAGAACACACATGCAATTACTCTAGTGGATCCATGTGGTTTAGAAAAATAACACACTTGCAATGACTCTAGTGGATCCATGTGGTTTAGGAAAAGACCACACATGCAATGACTCGAGTGGATCCATGTGGTTTAGGAAAAGAACACACATGCAATGACTCTAGGGGATCCATGTGGTTTAGGAAAAGAACACACATGAAGTGACTCTAGTGGACCCATGTGGTTTAGGAAAAGAACACACATGCACTGACTCGAGTGGATCCATGTGGTTTAGGAAAAGAACACACATGCAATGACTCTAGTGGATCCATGTGGTTTAGGAAAAGAACACACATGCACTGTCTCTAGTGGATACATTTGGTTTATTAAAATAACGCACATGCAATGACTCTAGTGGATCCATGTGGTTTAGGAAAAGAACACAGATGCAATGACTCTAGTGGATCCATGTGGTTTAGGAAAAGAACACACATGCAATGACTCTTGTGTATCCATGTGGTTTAGGGAAAGAACACACATGCAATGACTCTAGTGGTTCCATGTGGTTTATGAAAAGAACACACATGCAATGACTCTAGTGGATCCATGTGGTTTAGGAAAAGAACACACATGCAATGTCTCTAGTGGATCCATGTGGTTTAGGAAAAGAACACACATGCAATGACTCTAGGGGATCCATGTGGTTTAGGAAAAGAACACACATGCAGTGACTCTAGTGGACCCATGTGGTTTAGGAAAAGAACACAGATGCAATGACTCTAGTGGATCCATGTGGTTTAGGAAAAGAACACACATGCAATGATTCTACTGGATCCATGTGGTTTAGGAAAAGAACACACATGCAATGTCTCTAGTGGATCCATGTGGTTTAGGAAAATAACAAACATGCATTAACACTAGTGGATCCATGTGGTTTAGGAAAAGAACACACATGCAATGTCTCTAGTGGATCCATGTGGTTTAGGAAAATAGCACACATGCATTGACTCTAGTGGATCCATGTGGGTTAGGGAAAGAACACACATGCAATGACTCTAGTGGGTCCATGTGGTTTATGAAAAGAACACACATCCAATGACTCTAGTGGATCCATGTGGTTTTGGAAAAGAACACACATGCAATGTCTCTAGTGGATCGATGTGGTTTAGGAAAGGAACAAACATGCAATGTATCTAGTGGATCCATGTGGTTTAGGAAAAGAACACACATGCAATGTCTCTAGTGGATCGATGTGGTTTAGGAATAGAACTCACATGCAATGACTCTAGTGGATCCATGTGGTTTAGGAAAAGAACACACATGCAATGTCTCTAGTGGATCCATGTGGTTTAGGAATAGAACACACATGCAATTACTCTAGTGGATCCATGTGGTTTAGAAAAATAACACACTTGCAATGACTCTAGTGGATCCATGTGGTTTAGGAAAAGACCACACATGCAATGACTCTAGTGGATCCATGTGGTTTAGGAAAAGAACACACATGCAATGACTCTAGTGGATCCATGTGGTTTAGGAAAAGAACACACATGAAGTGACTCTAGTGGACCCATGTGGTTTAGGAAAAGAACACACATGCAATGACTCTAGTGGATCCATGTGGTTTAGGAAAAGAACACACATGCAATGACTCTAGTGGATCCATGTGGTTTAGGAAAACAACACACATGCACTGTCTCTAGTGGATACATTTGGTTTATTAAAATAACGCACATGCAATGACTCTAGTGGATCCATGTGGTTTAGGAAAAGAACACACATGCAATGACTCTAGTGGATCCATGTGGTTTAGGAAAAGAACACACATGCAATGACTCTTGTGGATCCATGTGGTTTAGGGAAAGAACACACATGCAATGACTCTAGTGGTTCCATGTGGTTTATGAAAAGAACACACATGCAATGACTCTAGTGGATCCATGTGGTTTAGGAAAAGAACACACATGCAATGTCTCTAGTGGATCCATGTGGTTTAGGAAAAGAACACACATGCAATGACTCTAGTGGATCCATGTGGTTTAGGAAAAGAACACACATGCAATGACTCTAGTGGACCCATGTGGTTTAGGAAAAGAACACACATGCAATGACTCTAGTGGATCCATGTGGTTTAGGAAAAGAACACACATGCAATGATTCTACTGGATCCATGTGGTTTAGGAAAAGAACACACATGCAATGTCTCTAGTGGATCCATGTGGTTTAGGAAAATAACAAACATGCATTAACACTAGTGGATCCATGTGGTTTAGGAAAAGAACACACATGCAATGTCTCTAGTGGATCCATGTGGTTTAGGAAAATAGCACACATGCATTGACTCTAGTGGATCCATGTGGTTTAGTAAAAGAACACACATGCAATGACTCTTGTGGATCCATGTGGGTTAGGGAAAGAACACACATGCAATGACCCTAGTGGGTCCATGTGGTTTATGAAAAGAACACACATCCAATGACTCTAGTGGACCCATGTGGTTTAGGAAAAGAACACACATGCAATGTCTCTAGTGGATCGATGTGGTTTAGGAAAGGAACATACATGCAATGTATCTGGTGGATCCATGTGGTTTAGGAAAACAACACACATGCACTGTCTCTAGTGGATACATTTGGTTTAGGAAAATAACACACATGCAATGACTCTAGTGGATCCATGTGGTTTAGGAAAAGAACACAGATGCAATGACTCTAGTGGATCCATGTGGTTTAGGAAAAGAACACACATGCAATGATTCTAGTGGATCCATGTGGTTTAGGAATAGAACACACATGCAATGACTCTAGTGGATCCATGTGGTTTAGGAAAAGACCACACATGCAATGACTCGAGTGGATCCATGTGGTTTAGGAAAAGAACACACATGCAATGACTCTAGTGGATCCATGTGGTTTAGGAAAACAACACACATGCAATGACTCGAGTGGATCCATGTGGTTTAGGTAAAGAACACACATGCAATGACTCTAGGGGATCCATGTGGTTTAGGAAAAGAACACACATGAAGTGATTCTAGTGGACCCATGTGGTTTAGGAAAAGAACACACATGCACTGACTCGAGTGGATCCATGTGGTTTAGGAAAAGAACACACATGCAATGACTCTAGTGGATCCATGTGCTTTAGGGAAACAACACACATGCACTGTCTTTAGTGGATACATTTGGTTTAGGAAAATAACGCACATGCAATGACTCTAGTGGATCCATGTGGTTTAGGAAAAGAACACAGGTGCAATGACTCTAGTGGATCCATGTGGTTTAGGAAAAGAACACTCATGCAATGATTCTAGTGGATCCATGTGGTTTAGGAAAAGAACACACATGCAATGACTCTAGTGGATCCATGTAGTTTTGGAATAGAACACACATGTAATGACTCTAGTGGATCCATGTGGTTTAGCAAAATAACACACATGCAATGTCTCTAGTGGATCTATGTGGTTTATGAAAATAACACAGATGCATTGACTCTAGTGCATCCATGTGGTTTAGGAAAAGAACACACGTGCAATGTCTCTTGTGGATCCATGTGGTTTAGGAAAATAACACACCTGCATTGACTCTAGTGGATCCATGTGGTTTAGTAAAAGAACACACATGCAATGAATCTTGTGGATCCATGTGGGTTAGGGAAAGAACACACATGCAATGACTCTAGTGGATCCACGTGGTTTATGAAAATAACACACATCCAATGACTCTAGTGGATCCATGTGGTTTAGGAAAAGAACACGCATGCAGTGACTCTAGTGGACCCATGTGGTTTAGGAAAAGAACACAGATGCAATGACTCTAGTGGATCCATGTGGTTTAGGAAAAAAGCACACATGCATTGACTCTAGTGGATCCATGTGGTTTAGTAAAAGAACACACATTCAATGACTCTTGTGGATCCATGTTGGTTAGGCAAAGAACACACATGCAATGACTCTAGTGGGTCCATGTGGTTTATGAAAAGAACACACATACAATGACTCTAGTGGATCCATGTGGTTTTGGAAAAGCACATACATGCAATGTCTCTAGTGGATCGATGTGGTTTAGGAATAGAACTCACATGCAATGACTCTAGTGGATCCATGTGGTTTAGGAAAAGAACACACATGCAATGTCTCTAGTGGGTCCATGTGGTTTATGAAAAGAACACACATCCAATGACTCTAGTGGATCCATGTGGTTTTGGAAAACAACACACATGCAATGTATCTAGTGGATCCATGTGGTTTAGGAAAAGAACACACATGCAATGACTCGAGTGGATCCATGTGGTTTAGGAAAAGAACACACATGCAATGACTCTAGGGGATCCATGTGGTTTAGGAAAAGAACACACATGAAGTAACTCTAGTGGACCCATGTGGTTTAGGAAAAGAACACACATGCAATGACTCGAGTGGATCCATGTGGTTTATGAAAAGAACACACATGCAATGTCTCTAGTGGATCCATGTGGTTTAGGAAAACAACACACATGCACTGTCTCTAGTGGATACATTTGGTTTAGGAAAATAAATCACATGCAATGACTCTAGTGGATACATTTGGTTTAGGAAAAGAACACAGATGCAATGACTCTAGTGGATCCATGTCGTTTAGGAAAATAACACACATGCAATGTCTCTAGTGGATCCATTTGGTTTAGGAATAGAACACACATGCACTGACTCGAGTGGATCCATGTGGTTTAGGAAAAGAACACACATGCAATGACTCTAGTGGATCCATGTGGTTTAGGAAAAGAACACACATGCACTGTCTCTAGTGGATACATTTGGTTTAGGAAAAGATCACACATGCAATATCTCTAGTGGATCCATGTGGTTTTGGAATAGAACACACATGCAATGACTCTAGTGGATCCTTTTGGTTTAGGAAAAGAACACACTTGCAATGACTCTAGTGGATCAATGTGGTTTAGGAAAAGAGCACACATGCAATGACTCTAGTGGATCCATGTTGTTTAGGAAAATAACACACATGCAATGTCTCTAGTGGATCAATTTGGTTTAGGAAAGGAACAGACACGCAATGCATCTAGTGGATCCATCTGGTTTAGGAAAAGATCACACATGCAATGTCTCTAGTGGATCAATGTGTTTTAGGAATATAACACACATGTAATGACTCTAGTGGATCCTTGTGGTTTAGGAAAAGAACACACATGTAATGCCTCTAGTGGATCCATGTGGTTTAGGGAAAGAACACACATGCAATGACTCTAGTGGATCCATGTCGTTTAGGAAAGAACAGACATGCATTGACTCTAGTGGATCCATGTGGTTTAGAAAAAGAACAAACATGCAATATCTCTAGTGGATCGATGTGGTTTAGGAAAAGAACACACATGCAATGACTCTAGTGGATCCATGTAGTTTAGGAATAGAACACACATGCATTGACTCTAGTGCATCCATGTGGTTTAGGAAAAGAACACACGTGCAATGTCTCTTGTGGATCCATGTGGTTTAGGAAAATAACACACCTGCATTGACTCTAGTGGATCCATGTGGTTTAGTAAAAGAACACACATGCAATGACTCTTGTGGATCCATGTGGGTTAGGGAAAGAACACACATGCAATGACTCTAGTGGATCCACGTGGTTTATGAAAAGAACACACATCCAATGACTCTAGTGGATCCATGTGGTTTAGGAAAAGAACACACATGCAGTGACTCTAGTGGACCCATGTGGTTTAGGAAAAGAACACACATGGACTGACTCGAGTGGATCCTTGTGGTTTATGAAAAGAACACACATGCAATGTCTCTAGTGGATCCATGTGGTTTAGGAAAACAACACACATGCACTGTCTCTAGTGGATACATTTGGTTTACGAAAATAGCGTACATGCAATGACTCTGGTGGAGCCATGTGGTTTAGGAAAAGAACACAGATGCAATGACTCTAGTGGATCCATGTAGTTTAGGAAAAGAGCACACATTCAATGATTCTAGTGGATCCATGTGGTTTAGGAAAAGAACACACATGCAATGTATCTAGTGGATCCATGTGGTTTAGGAAAATAACACACATGCATTAACACTAGTGGATCCATGTGGTTTAGGAAAAGAACACACATGCAATGACTCTTGTGGATCCGTGTGGTTTAGGGAAAGAACACACATGCAATGACTCTAGTGGTTCCATGTGGTTTATGAAAAGAACACAAATGCAATGACTCTAGTGGATCCATGTTGTTTAGGAAAAGAACACACATGCAATGTCTCTAGTGGATCGATGGGGTTTAGGGAAAGAACACACATGCAATGACTCTAGTGGTTCCATGTGGTTTATGAAAAGAACACACATGCAATGACTCTTGTGGATCCATGTGGTTTAGGGAAAGAACACACATGCAATCACTCTAGTGGTTCCATGTGGTTTAGGAAAGGAACAGACATGCAATGTATCTAGTGGATCCATGTGGTTTAGGAAAACATCACACATGCAATGTCTCTAGTGGATCCATGTGGTTTAGGAATAGAACACACATGCAACGACTCTAGTGGATCCATGTGGTTTAGGAAAAGAATACACATGCAATGACTCTAGTGGATCAATGTGGTTTAGGAAAAGAGCACACATGCAATGACTCTAGTGGATCCATGTTGTTTAGGAAAATAACACACATGCAATGTCTCTACTGGATCAATTTGGTTTAGGAAAGGAACAGACACACAATGCATCTAGTGGATCCATCTGGTTTAGGAAACGATCTCACATGCAATGTCTCTAGTGGATCCATGTGGTTTAGGAATAGAACAAACATGTAATGACTCTAGTGGATCCTTGTGGTTTAGGAAAAGAACACACATGCAATGCCTCTAGTGGATCCATGTGGTTTAGGGAAAGAACACACATGCAATGACTCTAGTGGATCCATGTGGTTTAGGAAAAGAACAGACATGCATTGACTCTAGTGGATCCATGTGGTTTAGAAAAAGAACAAACATGCAATATCTCTAGTGGATCGATGTGGTTTAGGAAAAGAACACACATGCAATGAATCTAGTGGATCCATGTGGTTTAGGGAAAGAACACACATGCAATGACTCTAGTGGATCCATGTGGTTTATGAAAAGAACAGACATGCATTGACTCTAGTGGATCCATGTGGTTTAGAAAAAGAACAAACATGCAATATATCTAGTGGATCGATGTGGTTTAGGAAAAGAACACACATGCAATGACTCTAGTGGATCCATGTGGTTTAGGAAAAGAACACACATGTAATGACTCCAGTGGATCCATGTGGTTTAGGAAAATAACTCACATGCAATGTATCTAGTGGATCCATGTGGTTTATGAAAATAACACACATGCATTGACTCTAGTGCATCCATGTGGTTTAGGAAAAGAACACACATGCAATGTCTCTAGTGGATCCATGTGGTTTAGGAAAATAGCACACATGCATTGACTCTAGTGGATCCATGTGGTTTAGTAAAAGAACAAACATGCAATGACTCTTGTGGATCCATGTGGGTTAGGGAAAGAACACACATGCAATGACTCTAGTGGATCCATGTGGTTTATGAAAAGAACACACATCCAATGACTCTACTGGATCCATGTGGTTTAGGAAAAGAACACACATGCAGTGACTCTAGTGGACCCATGTGGTTTAGGAAAAGAACACACATGCACTGACTCGAGTGGATCCATGTGGTTTAGGAAAAGAACACACATGCAATGACTCTAGTGGATCCATGTGGTTTAGGAAAACAACACACATGCACTGTCTCTAATGGATACATTTGGTTTAGGAAAATAACGCACATGCAATGACTCTAGTGGATCCATGTGGTTTAGGAAAAGAACACAGATGCAATGACTCTAGTGGATCCATGTGGTTTAGGAAAAGAACACACATGCAATGTCTCTAGTGGATCCATGTGGTTTAGGAAAATAACAAACATGCATTAACACTAGTGGATCCATGTGGTTTAGGAAAAGAACACACATGAAATGTCTCTAGTGGATCCATGTGGTTTAGGAAAATAGCACACATGCATTGACTCTAGTGGATCCATGTGGTTTAGCAAAAGAACACACATGCCAATGGCTCTAGTGGATCCATGTGGTTTAGGAAAAGAACAGACATGCATTGACTCTAGTGGATCCATGTGGTTTAGAAAAAGAACAAACATGCAATATCTCTAGTGGATCTATGTGGTTTAGGAAAAGAACACACATGCAATGAATCTAGTGGATCCATGTGGTTTAGGGAAAGAACACACATGCAATGACTCTAGTGGATCCATGTGGTTTATGAAAACAACAGACATGCATTGACTCTAGTGGATCCATGTGGTTTAGAAAAAGAACAAACATGCAATATATCTAGTGGATCGATGTGGTTTAGGAAAAGAACACACATGCAATGACTCTAGTGGATCCATGTGGTTTAGGAAAAGAACACACATGCAATGACTCTAGTGGATCCATGTGGTTTAGTAAAATAACTCACATGCAATGTATCTAGTGGATCCATGTGGTTTATGAAAATAACACACATGCATTGACTCTAGTGCATCCATGTGGTTTAGGAAAAGAACACACATGCAATGTCTCTAGTGGATCCATGTGGTTTAGGAAAATAGCACACATGCATTGACTCTAGTGGATCCATGTGGTTTAGTAAAAGAACACACATGCAATGACTCTTGTGGATCCACGTGGGTTAGGGAAAGAACACACATGCAATGACTCTAGTGGATCCATGTGGTTTATGAAAAGAACACACATCCAATGAGTCTACTGGATCCATGTGGTTTAGGAAAAGAACACACATGAAGTGACTCTAGTGGACCCATGTGGTTTAGGAAAAGAACACACATGCACTGACTCGAGTGGATCCATGTGGTTTAGGAAAAGAACACACATGCAATGACTCTAGTGGATCCATGTGGTTTAGGAAAACAACACACATGCACTGTCTCTAGTGGATACATTTGGTTTAGGAAAATAACGCACATGCAATGACTCTAGTGGATCCATGTGGTTTAGGAAAAGAACACAGATGCAATGACTCTAGTGGATCCATGTGGTTTAGGAAAATAACAAACATGCATTAACACTAGTGGATCCATGTGGTTTAGGAAAAGAACACACATGAAATGTCTCTAGTGGATCCATGTGGTTTAGGAAAATAGCACACATGCATTGACTCTAGTGGATCCATGTGGTTTAGTAAAAGAACACACATGAAATGACTTTTGTGGATCCATGTGGGTTAGGGAAAGAACACACATGCAATGACTCTAGTGGGTCCATGTGGTTTATGAAAAGAACACACATCCAATGACTCTAGTGGATCCATGTGGTTTTGGAAAACAACACACATGCAATGTATCTAGTGGATCCATGTGGTTTAGGAAAAGAACACACATGCAATGTCTCTAGTGGATCGATGTGGTTTAGGAATAGAACTCACATGCAATGACTCTAGTGGATCCATGTGGTTTAGGAAAACAACACACATGCAATGTCTCTAGTGGATCCATGTGGTTTAGGAATAGAACACACATGCAATTACTCTAGTGGATCCATGTGGTTTAGAAAAAGAACACACTTGCAATGACTCTAGTGGATCATGTGCTTTAGGAAAAGACCACACATGCAATGACTCGAGTGGATCCATGTGGTTTGGGAAAAGAACACACATGCAATGACTCTAGGGGATCCATGTGGTTTAGGAAAAGAACACACATGAAGTGACTCTAGTGGACCCATGTGGTTTAGGAAAAGAACACACATGCACTGACTCGAGTGGATCCATGTGGTTTAGGAAAAGAACACACATGCAATGACTCTAGTGGATCCATGTGGTTTAGGAAAACAACACACATGCACTATCTCTAGTGGATACATTTGGTTTAGGAAAATAACGCACATGCAATGACTCTAGTGGATCCATGTGGTTTAGGAAAAGAACACAGATGCAATGACTCTAGTGGATCCATGTGGTTTAGGAAAATAACACACATGCAATGACTCTAGTGGATCCATGTGGTTTAGGAAAAAAACACATGCAATGTCTCTAGTGGATCCATGTGGTTTAGGAAAATAACACATGTGCAATGTCTCTTGTGGATCCATGTGGTTTAGGAAAATAACGCACCCGCATTGACTCTAGTGGATCCATGTGGTTTAGTAAAAGAACACACATGCAATGACTCTTCTGGATCCATGTGGGTTAGGGAAAGAACACACATGCAATGACTCTAGTGGATCCATGTGGTTTATGAAAAGAACACACATCCAATGACTCTAGTGGATCCATGTGGTTTAGGAAAAGAACACACATGCAATGTCTCTAGTGGATCGATGTGGTTTAGGAAAGGAACAAACATGCAATGTATCTAGTGGATCCATGTGGTTTAGGAAAACAACACACATGCAATGTCTCTAGTGGATCGATGTGGTTTAGGAATAGAACTAACATGCAATGAATCTAGTGGATCCATGTCGTTTAGGAATAGAACACACATGCAATGACTCTAGCGGATCCATGTGGTTTAGAAAAAGAACACACTTGCAATGACTCTAGTGGATCCATGTGGTTTAGGAAAAGACCACACATGCAATGACTCGAGTGGATCCATCTGGTTTAGGAAAAGAACACACATGCAATGACTCTAGGGGATCCATGCGGTTTAGAAAAAGAACACACTTGAAATGACTCTAGTGGATCCATGTGGTTTAGGAAAAGACCACACATGCAATGACTCGAGTGGATCCATGTGGTTTAGGAAAATAACACACATGCAATGACTCTAGGGGATCCATGCGGTTTAGGGAAAGAACACACATGAAGTGACTCTAGTGGACCCATGTGGTTTAGGAAAAGAACACACATGCACTGACTCGAGTGGATCCATGTGGTTTAGGAAAAGGACACACATGAAATGACTCTAGTGGATCCATATGGTTTAGAAAAAGAACACACTTGCAATGACTCTAGTAGATCCATGTGGTTTAGGAAAAGACCACACATGCAATGACTCGAGTGGATCCATGTGGTTTAGGAAAAGAACACACATGCAATGACTCTAGGGGATCCATGTGGTTTAGGAAAATAAAACACATGAAGTGACTCTAGTGGACCCATGTGGTTTAGGAAAAGAACATACATGCACTGACTCGAGTAGATCCATGTGGTTTAGAAAAAGAACACACTTGCAATGACTCTAGTGGATCCATGTGGTTTAGGAAAAGAACACACATGGAGTGACTCTAGTGGATCCATGTGGTTTAGGAAAAGAACACACTTGCAATGACTCTAGTGGATCAATGTGGTTTAGGAAATGAGCGCACATGCAATGACTCTAGTGGATCCATGTTGTTTACGAAAATAACACACATGCAATGTCTCTAGTGGATCAATTTGGTTTAGGAAAGGAACAGACACATAATGCATCTAGTGGATCCATCTGGTTTAGGAAAAGATCACACATGCAATGTCTCTAGTGGATCCATGTGGTTTAGGAATAGAACGCACATGTAATGACTCTAGTGGATCCTTGTGGTTTAGGAAAAGAACACACATGCAATGCCTCTAGTGGATCCATGTGGTTTAGGGAAACAACACACATGCAATGTCTCTAGTGGATCGATGTGGTTTAGGAAAAGAACACACATGCAATGACTCTAGTGGATCCATGTGGTTTAGGAAAATAACACACATGCAATGATTCTAGTGGATCCATGTGGTTTAGGAATAGAACACACATGCAATGACTCTAGTGGATCCATGTGGTTTAGGAAAAGAACAGACATGCATTGACTCTAGTGGATCCATGTGGTTTACAAAAAGAACAAACATGCAATATCTCTAGTGGATCGATGTGGTTTAGGAAAAGAACACACATGCAATGACCCTAGTGGATCCATGTAGTTTAGGAATAGAACACACATGCAATGACTCTAGTGGATCCATGTGGTTTAGCAAAAGAACACACATGCAATGTCTCTAGTGGATCCATGTGGTTTATGAAAATAACACACATGCATTATCTCTAGTGGATCCATGTGGTTGAGAAAAATAACACACATGCATTGACTCTAGTGCATCCATGTGGTTTAGGAAAAGAACACATGTGCAATGTCTCTAGTGGATCCATGTGGTTTAGGAAAAGAACACACATGCAATGTCTCTAGTGGATCCATGTGGTTTAGGAAAATAACACACATGCAATGACACTAGTGGATCCATGTGGTTTAGGGAAAGAACACACATGCAATGAATCTAGTGGTTCCATGTGGTTTAGGAAAGGAACATACATGCAATGTATCTAGTGGATCCATGTGGTTTAGGAAAAGATCACACATGCAATGTCTCTAGTGGATCCATTTGGTTTAGGAATAGAACACACATGCAATGACTCTAGTGGATCCTGGTGGTTTAGGAAAAGAACACACTTGCAATGACTCTAGTGCATCCATGTGGTTTAGGAATAGAACACACATGCAATCACTCTAGTGGATCCTTGTGGTTTAGGAAAAGAACACACTTGCAATGACTCTAGTGGATCCATGTGGTTTAAGAAAAGAGCACACATGCAATGACTCGAGTAGATCCATGTGGTTTAGGAAAAGAACACACATGCAATGACTCTAGGGGATCCATGTGGTTTAGGGAAAGAACACACATGCAGTGACTCTAGTGGATCCATGTGGTTTAGGAAAAGAACACACATGCAATGACTCTAGTGGATCCATGTGGTTTAGGAAAAGAACACACATGCAATGACTCTAGTGGATCCATGTGGTTTAGGAAAAGAACACACATGCAATGTCTCTAGTGGATCCATGTGGTTTAGGAAAATAACAAACATGCATTAACACTAGTGGATCCATGTGGTTTAGGAAAAGAACACACATGCAATGTCTCTAGTGGATCCATGTGGTTTAGGAAAAGAACACACATGCAATGACTCTAGTGGATCCATGTGGTTTAGGAAAAGAACACACATGCAATGATTCTAGTGGATCCATGTGGTTTAGGAAAAGAACACACATGCAATGTCTCTAGTGAATCCATGTGGTTTAGGAAAAGAACACACATGCAATGACTCTTGTGGATCCATGTGGTTTAGGGAAAGAACACACATGCAATGACTCTAGTGGTTCCATGTGGTTTATGAAAAGAACACACATGCAATGACTCTAGTGGATCCATGTGGTTTAGGAAAAGAACACACATGCAATGTCTCCAGTGGATCCATGTGGTTTAGGAAAAGAACACACATGCAATGACTCTAGGGGATCCATGTGGTTTAGGAAAAGAACACACATGCAGTGACTCAAGTGGACCCATGTGTTTTAGGAAAAGAACACAGATGCAATGACTCTAGTGGATACATGTTGTTTAGGAAAAGAACACACATGCAATGATTCTAGTGGATCCATGTGGTTTAGGAAAAGAATACACATGCAATGTCTCTAGTGGATCCATGTGGTTTAGGAAAATAACAAACATGCATTAACACTAGTGGATCCATGTGGTTTAGGAAAAGAACACACATGAAATTTTCTCTAGTGGATCCATGTGGTTTAGGAAAATAGCACACATGCATTGACTCTAGTGGATCCATGTGGTTTAGTAAAAGAACACACATGCAATGACTCTTGTGGATCCATGTGGGTTAGGGAAAGAACACACATGCAATGACTCTAGTGGGTCCATGTGGTTTATGAAAAGAACACACATCCAATGACTCTAGTGGATCCATGTGGTTTTGGAAAAGAACACACATGCAATGTCTCTAGTGGATCGATGTGGTTTAGGAAATGAACACACATGCAATGTATCTAGTGGATCCATGTGGTTTAGGAAAAGAACACACATGCAATGTCTCTAGTGGATCGATGTGGTTTAGGAATAGAACTCACATGCAATGACTCTAGTGGATCCATGTGGTTTAGGAAAAGAACACACATGCAATGTCTCTAGTGGATCCATGTGGTTTAGGAATAGAACACACATGCAATTACTCTAGTGGATCCATGTGGTTTAGAA
Source organism: Avena insularis (assembly GCA_023614405.1). NCBI lineage: Eukaryota > Viridiplantae > Streptophyta > Magnoliopsida > Poales > Poaceae > Avena > Avena insularis. Next base: position 609,537 of record JAJUPC010000145.1, on the reverse strand, counting down.
AAAGAACACACTTGCAATGACTCTAGTGGATCCATGTGGTTTAGGAAAAGACCACACATGCAATGACTCTAGTGGATCCATGTGGTTTAGGAAAAGAACACACATGCAATGACTCTAGTGGATCCATGTGGTTTAGGAAAAGAACACACATGAAGTGACTCTAGTGGACCCATGTGGTTTAGGAAAAGAACACACATGCACTGACTCGAGTGGATCCATGTGGTTTAGGAAAAGAACACACATGCAATGACTCTAGTGGATCCATGTGGTTTAGGAAAACAACACACATGCACTGTCTCTAGTGGATACATTTGGTTTACGAAAATAACGCACATGCAATGACTCTAGTGGATCCATGTGGTTTAGGAAAAGAACACAGATGCAATGACTCTAGTGGATCCATGTGGTTTAGGAAAAGAACACACATGCAATGACTCTTGTGGATCCATGTGGTTTAGGGAAAGAACACACATGCAATGACTCTAGTGGTTCCATGTGGTTTATGAAAAGAACACACATGCAATGACTCTAGTGGATCCATGTGGTTTAGGAAAAGAACACACATGCAATGACTCTAGTGGATCCATGTGGTTTAGGAAAAGAACACACATGCAATGACTCTAGTGGATCCATGTGGTTTAGGAAAAGAACACACATGCAATGACTCTAGTGGATCCATGTGGTTTAGGAAAAGAACACAGATGCAATGACTCTAGTGGATCCATGTGGTTTAGGAAAAGAACACACATGCAATGATTCTAGTGGATCCATGTGGTTTAGGAAAAGAACACACATGCAATGTCTCTAGTGGATCCATGTGGTTTAGGAAAATAACACACATGCATTAACTCCAGTGAATCCATGTGGTTTAGGAATAGAACAGACATGCAATGTCTCTAGTGGATCCATGTGGTTTAGGAAAATAACACACATGCATTGACTCTAGTGGATCCATGTGGGTTAGGGAAAGAACACACATGCAATGACTCTAGTGGATCCATGTGGTTTAGGAAAAGAACACACATCCAATGACTCTAGTGGATCCATGTGGTTTAGGAAAAGAACACACATGCAATGTCTCTAGTGGATCGATGTGGTTTAGGAAAGGAACAAACATGCAATGTATCTAGTGGATCCATGTGGTTTAGGAAAAGAACACACATGCAATGTCTCTAGTGGATCCATGTGGTTTAGGAAAAGAACACACATGCAATGACTCTAGTGGATCCATGTGGTTTAGGAAAAGAACACACATGCAATGACTCTAGTGGATCCATGTGGTTTAGGAATAGAACACACATGCAATGACTCTAGTGGATCCATGTGGTTTAGAAAAAGAACACACTTGCAATGACTCTAGTGGATCCATGTGGTTTAGGAAAAGAACAGACATGCAATGACTCTAGTGGATCCATGTGGTTTAGGAAAAGAACACACATGCAATGACTCTAGGGGATCCATGTGGTTTAGGAAAAGAACACACATGAAGTGACTCTAGTGGACCCATGTGGTTTAGGAAAATAACACACATGCAATGACTCTAGTGGATCCATGTGGTTTAGGAAAAGAACACACATGCAATGACTCTAGTGGATCCATGTGGTTTAGGAAAAGAACACACATGCAATGTCTCTAGTGGATCCATGTGGTTTATTAAAATAACACACATGCAATGACTCTAGTGGATCCATGTGGTTTAGGAAAAGAACACACATGCAATGACTCTAGTGGATCCATGTGGTTTAGGAAAAGAACACACATGCAATGACTCTAGTGGATCCATGTGGTTTAGGCAAAGAACACACATGCAATGACTCTAGTGGTTCCATGTGGTTTAGGAAAAGAACACACATGCAATGACTCTAGTGGATCCATGTGGTTTAGGAAAAGAACACACATGCAATGTCTCTAGTGGATCCATGTGGTTTAGGAAAAGAACACACATGCAATGACTCTAGTGGATCCATGTGGTTTAGGAAAAGAACACACATGCAATGACTCTAGTGGATCCATGTGGTTTAGGAAAAGAACACAGATGCAATGACTCTAGTGGATCCATGTGGTTTAGGAAAAGAACACACATGCAATGTCTCTAGTGGATCCATGTGGTTTAGGAAAAGAACACACATGCAATGTCTCTAGTGGATCCATGTGGTTTAGGAAAAGAACACACATGCAATGACTCTAGTGGATCCATGTGGTTTAGGAAAAGAACACACATGCAATGTCTCTAGTGGATCCATGTGGTTTAGGAAAAGAGCACACATGCAATGACTCGAGTAGATCCATGTGGTTTAGGAAAAGAACAGACATGCAATGACTCTAGGGGATCCTTGTGGTTACGGTAAATAACACACGTGCAATGTCTCTTGTGGATCCATGTGGTTTAGGAAAATAACACACCTGCATTGACTCTAGTGGATCCATGTGGTTTAGTAAAAGAACACACATGCAATGAAACTTGTGGATCAATTTGGTTTAGGAAAGGAACAGACACGCAATGCATCTAGTGGATCCATCTGGTTTAGGAAAAGATCATACATGCCATGTCTCTAGTGGATCCATGTGGTTTAGGAAAAGAACACACATGCAATGCCTCTAGTGGATCCATGTGGTTTACAAAAAGAACACACATGCAATGACTCTAGTGGATCCATGTGGTTAAGGAAAAGAATACACATGCAATGTCTCTAGTGGATCGATGTGGTTTAGGAAAGGAACACACATGCAATGACTCTAGTGGATCCATGTGGTTTAGGAAAAGAACACACATGCAATATCTCTAGTGGATCCATGTGGTTTAGGAAAAGAACACACATGCAATGACTCTAGTGGATCCATGTGGTTTAGGAAAAGAACACACATGCATTGACTCTAGTGCATCCATGTGGTTTAGGAAAAGAACACACATGCAATGTCTCTTGTGGATCCATGTGGTTTAGGAAAATAACACACATGCATTGACTCTAGTGGATCCATGTGGTTTAGGAAAAGAACACACATGCAATGACTCTAGTGGATCCATGTGGTTTAGGAAAAGAACACACATGCAATGACTCTAGTGGATCCATGTGGTTTATGAAAAGAACACACATGCAATGAATCTAGTGGATCCATGTGGTTTAGGAAAAGAACACAGATGCAATGACTCTAGTGGATCCATGTGGTTTAGGAAAAGAACACATATGCAATGACTCTAGTGGATCCATGTGGTTTATGAAAAGAACACACATCCAATGACTCTAGTGGACCCATGTGGTTTAGGAAAAGAACACACATGCAATGACTCTAGTGGATCCATGTGGTTTAGGAATAGAACACACATGCAATGACTCTAGTGGATCCATGTGGTTTAGGAAAAGAACACACATGCAATGACTCTAGTGGATCCATGTGGTTTAGGAAAAGAACACACATGCAATGATTCTAGTGGATCCATGTGGTTTAGGAAAAGAACACACATGCAATGTATCTAGTGGATCCATGTGGTTTAGGAAAATAACACACATGCATTAACACTAGTGGATCCATGTGGTTTAGGAAAAGAACACACATGCAATGACTCTAGTGGATCCATGTGGTTTAGGGAAAGAACACAAATGCAATGACTCTAGTGGATCCATGTTGTTTAGGAAAAGAACACACATGCAATGTCTCTAGTGGATCGATGTGGTTTAGGGAAAGAACACACATGCAATGACTCTAGTGGTTCCATGTGGTTTATGAAAAGAACACACATGCAATGACTCTAGTGGATCCATGTGGTTTAGGAAAAGAACACACATGCAATGTCTCTAGTGGTTCGATGTTGTTTAGGAAACGAACAGACATGCAATGTATCTAGTGGATGGATGTGGTTTAGGAAACGAACAGACATGCAATGTCTCTAGTGGATCCATGTGGTTTAGGAAAAGAACACACATGCAACGACTCTAGTGGATCCATGTGGTTTAGGAAAAGAATACACATGCAATGACTCTAGTGGATCAATGTGGTTTAGGAAAAGAGCACACATGCAATGACTCTAGTGGATCCATGTTGTTTAGGAAAATAACACACATGCAATGTCTCTAGTGGATCAATTTGGTTTAGGAAAAGAACACACATGCAATGACTCTAGTGGATCCATGTGGTTTAGGAAAAGATCACACATGCAATGTCTCTAGTGGATCCATGTGGTTTAGGAAAACAACACATGTAATGACTCTAGTGGATCCTTGTGGTTTAGGAAAAGAACACACATGCAATGCCTCTAGTGGATCCATGTGGTTTAGGAAAAGAACACACATGCAATGACTCTAGTGGATCCATGTGGTTTAGGAAAAGAACACACATGCATTGACTCTAGTGGATCCATGTGGTTTAGAAAAAGAACAAACATGCAATGACTCTAGTGGATCGATGTGGTTTAGGAAATGAACAACCATGCAATGCCTCTAGTGGATCCATGTGGTTTAGGGAAAGAACACACATGCAATGACTCTAGTGGATCCATGTGGTTTAGGAAAAGAACATACATGCACTGACTCTAGTGGATCCATGTGGTTTAGAAAAAGATTAAACATGCAATATCTCTAGTGGATCGACGTGGTTTAGGAAAATAACACACATGCAATGTATCTAGTGGATCCATGTGGTTTAGGAATAGAACACACATGCAATGACTCTAGTGGATCCATGTGGTTTAGGAAAATAACACACATGCAATGTCTCTAGTGGATCCATGTGGTTTATGAAAATAACACACATGCATTGACTCTAGTGCATCCATGTGGTTTAGGAAAAGAACACACATGCAATGTCTCTAGTGGATCCATGTGGTTTAGGAAAATAACACACATGCATTGACTCTAGTGGATCCATGTGGTTTAGTAAAAGAACACACATGCAATGACTCTTGTGGATCCATGTGGGTTAGGGAAAGAACACACATGCAATGACTCTAGTGGATCCATGTGGTTTATGAAAAGAACACACATCCAATGACTCTAGTGGATCCATGTCGTTTAGGAAAAGAACACAGATGCAGTGACTCTAGTGGACCCATGTGGTTTAGGAAAAGAACACACATGCAATGACTCTAGTGGATCCATGTGGTTTAGGAAAAGAACACACATGCAATGACTCTAGTGGATCCATGTGGTTTAGGAAAACAACACACATGCACTGTCTCTAGTGGATACATTTGGTTTAGGAAAATAACACACATGCAATGACTCTAGTGGATCCATGTGGTTTAGGAAAAGAACACAGATGCAATGACTCTAGTGGATCCATGTGGTTTAGGAAAAGAACACACATGCAATGTCTCTAGTGGATCCATGTGGTTTAGGAAAATAACACACATGCATTGACACTAGTGGATCCATGTGGTTTAGGAAAAGAACACACATGAAATGTCTCTAGTGGATCCATGTGGTTTAGGAAAATAACACACATGCATTGACTCTAGTGGATCCATGTGGTTTAGGAAAAGAACACACATGCAATGACTCTAGTGGATCCATGTGGTTTAGGAAAAGAACACACATGCATTGACTCTAGTGGATCCATGTGGTTTAGAAAAAGAACAAACATGCAATATCTCTAGTGGATCGATGTGGTTTAGGAAAAGAACACACATGCAATGAATCTAGTGGATCCATGTGGTTTAGGGAAAGAACACACATGCAATGACTCTAGTGGATCCATGTGGTTTATGAAAAGAACACACATGCATTGACTCTAGTGGATCCATGTGGTTTAGAAAAAGAACAAACATGCAATATATCTAGTGGATCGATGTGGTTTAGGAAAAGAACACACATGCAATGACTCTAGTGGATCCATGTGGTTTAGGAAAAGAACACACATGCAATGACTCTAGTGGATCCATGTGGTTTAGGAAAATAACACACATGCAATGTATCTAGTGGATCCATGTGGTTTATGAAAATAACACACATGCATTGACTCTAGTGGATCCATGTGGTTTAGGAAAAGAACACACATGCAATGTCTCTAGTGGATCCATGTGGTTTAGGAAAAGAACACACATGCATTGACTCTAGTGGATCCATGTGGTTTAGTAAAAGAACACATGCAATGACTCTTGTGGATCCATGTGGTTTAGGAAAAGAACACACATGCAATGACTCTAGTGGATCCATGTGGTTTATGAAAAGAACACACATCCAATGACTCTAGTGGATCCATGTGGTTTAGGAAAAGAACACACATGAAATGACTCTAGTGGACCCATGTGGTTTAGGAAAAGAACACACATGCACTGACTCGAGTGGATCCATGTGGTTTATGAAAGAACACATGCAACGACTCTAGTGGATCCATGTGGTTTAGGAAAAGAACACACATGCAATGTCTCTAGTGGATACATGTGGTTTAGGAAAATAACACACATGCAATGACTCTAGTGGATCCATGTGGTTTAGGAAAAGAACAAACATGCAATGACTCTAGGGGATCCTTGTGGTTTAGGGAAAGAACACACATGCATTGACTCTAGTGGATCCATGTGGTTTAGGAATAGAACACACATGAAATGACTCTAGTGGATCCATGTGGTTTAGGAAAAGAACACACATGCAATGACTCTAGTGGATCCATGTGGTTTAGGAAAAGAACACACATGCAATGACTTTAGTGGATCCATGTGGTTTAGGAAAAGAACACACATGCAATGACTCTAGTGGATCCATGTGGTTTAGGAAAAGAACACACATGCAATGACTCTAGTGGATCCATGTGGTTTAGGAAAACAACACACATGCAATGTATCTAGTGGATCCATGTGGTTTAGGAAAAGAACACACATGCAATGTCTCTAGTGGATCCATGTGGTTTAGGAATAGAACACACATGCAATGACTCTAGTGGATCCATGTGGTTTAGGAAAAGAACACACATGCAATGTCTCTAGTGGATCCATGTGGTTTAGGAAAAGAACACACATGCAATTACTCTAGTGGATCCATGTGGTTTAGGAAAAGAACACACATGCAATGAATCTAGTGGATCCATGTGGTTTAGGAAAAGAACACAGATGCAATGACTCTAGTGGATCCATGTGGTTTAGAAAAAGAACACATATGCAATGACTCTAGTGGATCCATGTGGTTTATGAAAAGAACAAACATCCAATGACTCTAGTGGACCCATGTGGTTTAGGAAAAGAACACACATGCAATGTCTCTAGTGGATAGATGTGGTTTAGGAAAGAACACATGCAATGACTCTAGTGGATCCATGTGGTTTAGGAAAAGAACACACATGCACTGTCTCTAGTGGATACATTTGGTTTAGGAAAATAACACACATGCAATGACTCTAGTGGATCCATGTGGTTTAGGAAAAGAACACACATGCAATGACTCTTGTGGATCCATGTGGTTTAGGAAAAGAACACACATGCAATGACTCTAGTGGATCCATGTGGTTTAGGAAAAGAACACACATGCAATGTATCTAGTGGATCCATGTGGTTTAGGAAAATAACACACATGCAATGTCTCTAGTGGATCCATGTGGTTTAGGAAAATAACACACATGCAATGACTCTAGTGGATCCATGTGGTTTAGGAAAAGAACACACATGCAATGACTTTAGTGGATCCATGTGGTTTATGAAAAGAACACAAATGCAATGACTCTAGTGGATCCATGTGGTTTAGGAAAAGAACACACATGCAATGACTCTAGTGGATCCATGTGGTTTAGGAAAAGAACACACATGCAATGTCTCTAGTGGATCCATGTGGTTTAGGAAAAGAACACACATGCAATGTATCTAGTGGATCCATGTGGTTTAGGAAAAGAACACACATGCAATGTCTCTAGTGGATCCATTTTGTTTAGGAAATTAACTAGCATGCAATGTCTCTAGTGGATCCATGTGGTTTAGGAATAGAACACACATGCAATGACTCTAGTGGATCCATGTGGTTTAGGAAAAGAACACACATGCAATGACTCTAGTGGATCCATGTGGTTTAGGAAAAGAACACACATGCAATGACTCTAGTGGATCCATGTGGTTTAGGAATAGAACACATGCAATGACTCTAGTGGATCCATGCGGTTTAGGAAAGAACACATGCAATGACTCTAGTGGATCCATGTGGTTTAGGAAAAGAACACACATGCAATGACTCTAGTGGATCCATGTGGTTTTAGAAAATAACACACATGCAATGACTCTAGTGGATCCATGTGGTTTAGGAAAAGAACACACATGCAATGACTCTAGTGGATCCATGTGGTTTAGGTAAAGAACACACATGCAGTGACTATAGTGGATACATGTGGTTTAGGACAAGAACACATGCAATGACTCTAGTGGATCCATGTGGTTTAAGAAAAGAACACAGATGCAATGACTCTAGTGGATCCATGTGGTTTAGGAAAAGAACACACATGCAATGACTCTAGTGGATCCATGTGGTTTAGGAAAAGAAAACATAGGCAATGACTCTAGTGGATCCATGTGGTTTAGGAAAAGAACACATGCAATGACTCTAGTGGATCCATGTGGTTTAGGAAAATAACACACATGAAGTGACTCTAGTGGATCCATGTGGTTTAGGAAAAGAACACACATGCAATGACTCTAGTGGATCCATGTGGTTTAGGAAAAGAACACACATGCAATGACTCTAGTGGATCCATGTGGTTTAGGAAAAGAACACACATGCAATGACTCTAGTGGATCCATGTGGTTTAGGACAAGAACACACTTGCAATGACTCTAGTGGATCCATGTGGTTTAGGAAAAGAACACACATGCAATGACTCTAGTGGATCCATGTTGTTTAGGAAAATAACACACATGCAATGTCTCTAGTGGATCAATTTGGTTTAGGAAAGGAACAGACACATAATGCATCTATGCAATCACTCTAGTGGATCCTTGTGGTTTAGGAAAAGAACACACTTGCAATGACTCTAGTGGATCCATGTGGTTTAGGAAAAGAGCACACATGCAATGACTCGAGTAGATCCATGTGGTTTAGGAAAAGAACACACATGCAATGACTCTAGGGGATCCATGTGGTTTAGGAAAAGAACACACATGCAGTGACTCTAGTGGATCCATGTGGTTTAGGAAAAGAACACACATGCACTGACTCTAGTGGATCCATGTGGTTTAGGAAAAGAACACACATGGAGTGACTCTAGTGGATCCATGTGGTTTAGGAAAAGAACACACATGCAATGACTCTAGTGGATCCATGTGGTTTAGGAAAAGAACACACATGCAATGTCTCTAGTGGATCCATGTGGTTTAGGAAAACAACACACATGCAATGTCTCTAGTGGATCCATGTGGTTTAGGAAAAGAACACACATGCAATGTCTCTAGTGGATCCATGTGGTTTAGGAAAATAACACACATGCAATGAATCTAGTGGATCCATGTGGTTTAGGGAAAGAACACACATGCAATGAATCTAGTGGTTCCATGTGGTTTAGGAAAGGAACATACATGCAATGTATCTAGTGGATCCATGTGGTTTAGGAAAAGATCACACATGCAATGTC